>BOLG01001346.1:0-441209 GCA_016861445.1 Oryzias woworae | reverse complement strand
TTTTTGGCAGCTTTTTCTGACTCATCCGCTTCAGCTGAATGTTGACCAGGATCCACCAAATGCACAGAACTCATTGCCGGATTGATGTACTGCAATGGATGTCATTTGATGAAAATTATGTGAGATTACTGTTTAGTTTAACTTTGAGTGGCTTACCAGCAAATTCCAATGATTTCTTTGCATGTTCACAAAGGAAATGGC
Organism: Oryzias woworae; assembly: GCA_016861445.1. NCBI lineage: Eukaryota > Metazoa > Chordata > Actinopteri > Beloniformes > Adrianichthyidae > Oryzias > Oryzias woworae. The sequence continues at coordinate 441,008 of BOLG01001346.1, read as the reverse complement.
AGCCTTATAGTTATCAAAGTTCACCTGTAAATGTGTATTGTGAACTTTTATTTGCAAGTACAAAAAAATTGGTCACATCGAAATATGGAACCATGTAAATGTGGTCCATGACTGTCATTCAGTGTCCAGCTTTATAGTACCGACCTTTTAAGAGGCGTTAACTGCTCAACTCTGTTCGGTCACCATACTGTATGATGCCAGCTGTATAATGGTTCAAAATGTAGATTGAATTTGTTGTTTTGAACTCATTCGATGACAGATGGAACAGTCCCTCAATTACCTGTGTAACACATAGCCAACATAGCATAACAATTTACATGTATAGAATGTTGTTCAAATGGAGACAGGCTGCTAGATCTCAACTACACTTTACTGCTGCCTTATCTCACAGGTATACACAATTTGATCTACTCACAGTGGCAAGTGACATCCACCAACACATAGAGAGAAGATTATTACTACACAGATGAGCACTGGGATGTTTAGACATGCAAGCAGTCAATACCTCTCCTGTAAGCCACTGGTGTGGATTAAGAGATTTTCACTGTGGCGAATCAAGATACGTTTCCCCTCTGAATTGAGTTGGGATTACAGCAACCATAACCTCTGTACTCCCCTTCTGCCATAGTGAGGCAAGCTTTCGAAAGACATCATTAAACACAGCATTACTTTAAAACATAATACTGACTGTCATTGTGTTCACCTCTGGACATTGGGCCAGCAGAAGCTGCTGGGTACACAACAATGATGTGGGAAGTGGCTGCCAACATAAGAGTCATGAATGGTCCCTCACTGCTCACACACAGTTCAAATGACAATCCCAAAATTCTCCCTCATGCTTTTCTACTTCCAATATATTTACCTCTGACAACGTGGGACTGGTAGGAGTGTCTGCCTGCTGAGTGCCCAACTGTGACTGAGGGAGCGGTTGTTTATGTAGACATTAGAGACAAAAGCATGACCCAACACGGAAGCATCGGAAAAATAACACATGAGGTTCACAACAGTCCCAAGTAAACACAGGAAATTTAAGGTGCCTTAATGTGGTAGTGTGATCACAACATTAAACCATATTTCATACCTCCTGCTTTTCCTGGACATATTGGAAGGGTGAAGACAGTGGTTGGACATATAGGCCAGTCCTCTTTCTGGATTTGTGGCTTTTGCCTTTCCAGACCTCGTCTTCAACCCTGTGTATCTTTTTAATGTTAGAAAACATCAGCATATAGTGTACTAACATGAATTAACCTCAATAGTTATAGAAATTTGATGGTCAAGTTGCTATTTAAATACTGAATGCATCTTTGTAGGGAGTGCAACCCTGTTCGCACTACCTTTCCTGGATGCATATTATAAGAGTAAAAATAGTATCAACAATTATGAATACAGTTGACATGTATGACTTACACCTTTAGCAAAAAAATTAACTTGAACTCGGGGCATGAAGTCAAAAATAAAGGATTACAATACTAAGGTAAATACGCTACCTTTGTGGATATTTTTAAGGAGTCCTCATACTCCCTCAGGAGAGCACTATGCATTTGCTCATACTGCAGAACAAACTCGTCCATTCGTCCAACTTTCTTGCCCCCAAACCCCACTCTTTTCAAATTCCAGTGGCTCTTCTCCATTATTCCCTGAGTCCTGTTGTCACTGGTGTAGTTCTATTGGAGTGTATTAACGTTGGAGCATCATATTTCAAAGGGATTAAATGTTAATATTATCTGGAATTCTAAGTGAATTTTGGTAATACTCACTTGCATGTCCTTCTCCGATGCTTGGTCAAATTTGTTTGACAATGTCTGATTTATGGGACCTTTGCCATGACGGCCAAGGTTGCCTACAATATAGGAAGATCCATAATGTAATAATACACACGTGCATATTAATTATGGACTTATTAGACCATGGAATTGCAGAGGTCTGTTCCGTACCAAGAAGCATACCACTCCACAAAGCAGCATATGGCAGAAAGTGTCTCAGCAACTTTGTCATATAATCTAGCCAATAGTATGCATTCGCCTCCCCTCCTGTGTCAAGTGGTGCATTCTGAATGATCTTGTAGAAATGCACATGAAAGGGCTCCACAGATACACACGTGGACAAAATTGTTGGTACCCCTCAGTTAAAGAAGGAAAAACCCACAATTCTCACTGAAATCACTTGAAACTTACAAAAGTAACAATAAATAAAAATGTATTGAAAATTAAATAATCAAAATCAGCCATCACTTTTGAATTGCTGATTAACATAATTATTAGAAAAAAACAAACTAATGAAACAGGCCTGGACAAAAATGATGGTACCCATAACTTAATATTTTGTTGCACAACCTTTTGAGGCAATCACTGCAATGAAGCGATTTCTGTATTAGTCAATGAGCGTTCTGCAGCTGTCAACAGGTATTTTGGCCCACTCCTCATGAGCAAACTGCTCCAGTTGTCTCAGGTTTGATGGGTGTCTTCTCCAAATGGCATGTTTCAGCTCCTTCCACAGATGTTCAATGGGATTCAGATCTGGGCTCATGGAAGGCCACTTTAGAATAGTCCAACGCTTTTCTCTCAGCCATTCTTGGGTGTTTTTGGCTGTGTGTTTTGGATCGTTGTCCTGTTGGAAGACCCATGACCTGCGACTGAGACCAAGCTTTCTGACACAAGGCAGCACATTTCTCTCCAGAATGCCTTGATAGTCTACAGATTTCATTGTACCTTACACACATTCAAGACACCCTGTGCCAGATGCAGCAAAGCAGCCCCAAAACATGACTGAGCCTCCTCCATGTTTCACCGTAGGGACAGTGTTCTTTTCTTCGTATGCTTGGTTTTTGAGTCTATGAACATAGAGTTGATGTGCCTTACCAAAAAGCTCCAGTTTGGTCTCATCTGTCCAAAGGACATTCTCCCAGAAGCTTTGGGGCTTGTCAACATGCATTTTTGCAAATTCCAGTCTGGCTTTTTTTGGATTGTTTTTCAGCAGTGGTGTCCTCCTTGGTCGTCTCCCATGAAGTCCACTTTGGCTCAAACAACGACGAATGGTGCGATCTGACACTGATGTACCTTGGCCTTGGAGTTCACCTTTAATTTCTTTGGAGGTTGTTCTGGGCTGAGGTGTAGAAATTAGTTCTCAAGAAAATACCGACGACATATTCTAGGGAACATTATGTATCTGCCATTTAAAAATAGACTAGCTCCTTTAACATTGTTGGAACAAATCACAAGGAAATTGAGTGAGATTAAATAAAGAGCAAATTTGACACTAGAATATGCTTACATGTCTTCCATCTCATTGGCCGCATTCTCTTCATGCTCCGAATTAATCATGAGGTTTTGAAGGTTGTGGAAGTGCACACTCACATTGGCCTCATTGCAAGGACTGGAAAAGACAACAGTAGCACTTGCAACTATGTCATCAAGCTGGTGTGTACTGGAGGCTTGTGTTATGGTCCCCAGAAGGTGCATTGACAGTTGGTATTGATGGGTTGCACTGAGAACATTGGATTCAATAATTGGAATATTTTAGCCAAGTAAACTTATAAGAACTGTTACTCGCTGTTTTTTGCGAAAGGCCCAGGCATTCTTCATGAAATGGCTTGGGCAACGATGTAGAATTGGCAGTCTACATGCAACCTGTCGCATGACCATTACTATTCTATAGTTCTAGCACAGGTTATATGCAATTGCTTGCATGAGTACTATAGATCCATCACATATAAACATAACGGGACGCTTCCGTATGTTGGTTCCATATGATCTGGTGCAATCTGTCATGAATGAACCCAAGAAAAATGAGAGGGAGGCTGTAGTGTGCACAGTGCCACAGGAACTGGGGAGCGTCCTTTATGAGGGTTGCGAACTACCATTTCATATATACAATATGGTCCACAATCCACTGTGCCCTTCTTTAAAATGCTTCCTGTGGCATCCAGATAAACTATATCCTCTTTGGATCTTTCTGCAAAAAGAGCCATAGAACTCTTTGACCACAGCATCCCTTTGGGTTCCAGTAGGACCTTCTGAAGGATTTTGTCTTCTTTACCTTTCTGCTGGTCCAACATCATTTGAAGACTTTTCATTTCATTTTCATCAAGCCATGTGTCTTTTTTCTTGCCCAGGAGAACACCAGCTGATGGTGCCTTGTCCCTGCATCCAGATTGAAAGACGTCCTGTTAGAGCTTGTTCAGATGGGAAAGATAAACTTGGCGTGGCATTTTGGATTGAAGTAATTCAGCATAGGCTTGCCTGTCGTCAGCCCTGACTGGCCTTGCTTTAATTTTAAGATTTTTTTGTGGCAGACAATACCACCTTCAAATAGGACGGCAGCCTTGAGAATGGAATCTCCCAAAATCTTCTAACCTTGACTGGGCAGTCCTGGAAAATGGGCAGTATCCTTCACACTGAAATAAAGGAACTGAGGATTTTGAGCCAATTGTTTTTACAGTGCGTCTCCTGAACCCAAAACTACAATATGGGTGGACAGTACGAATGCCCCTGGAAATTATAATAGTCCAGTTGAGTGTGGTGAACTACCTCTTCTGTGTAGATCTCATGGCCTCCCAATTAAATTACTGACGCAATGAAGAATGCCTCTTTATCAGGAATTTCATATGTGAAATATTCCTAAATTGGTATCCTCATCTGACATGGGAGCAGTTGGGTCTTATGGGTGATATAGTACCTCAATACATATTTCAGAATGACATTCAAACCATATAAATCACTGGCATACCTCATAAACGGCTGCAGGACATGACACAGCACTTACTTCTGATGGAGAATCATCAGAAGCAACAGTTTCATTGGACAAATCTGGTTCTTATGGAACCATGGGGCCGGGAAGGAAGGTGTCCATGTTTTCCACCTTAAGGTAGGAATAAACATACAAATAAAAACAGTATGTTCAATCTAAGAATATAATATATTTACAGCTTCTAAGTGTGCCCCCCCCCCCCCCCCCAAGATCTATATTTGGAACATAATTATGACTAGCCACACGTGTCTGAAAGGCGTACTTCACCCTTTTCCTGTTGTTGGGTACATTGGAAATGCCCAGGTCCAGGCATACTTTCCCCACAATCCAGTTTTGGGGTTACAGCTTCGTGTGAGCAGGTCATCTAGAGCTTTGGTTGGACAAAGTGCCACCCCCCACCCCCATAGCATCCACAATCACCTTGCAGGTTTTCGTCTGAAAAGAGTTGTGAAGTAATATTGACATTGCTTGCAGATCTCAGAAGAGGAAATCTGTTTTCATAAATGGGAAAATGCAGCAACCTTAGTCCCACATATAGCACATATGCACCATCTGGTTCATTGAGAAATGTACACACAATACATGTAAAATGTTATTTTACAAGGTCAGTGTGGAATTCTACGTACATTTAAATGCAGTGCTCTGCATAATTGAGGGAACTCTCTTTAAAAAGTACTAATTAGCAGACAAAAGGACAATTTTAAACTTTCCAACTACTACCACTTTGAATTTGCATTTCTGTCTACGTACATAACATAAGTGCTTAATGTGTTTGTTTTTTTTTTTTTTTTTTTTTTTTTTTTTTATCCATTACATTTATTTCTGCTCATATCTGGTCAGAGTAAGACTTCAATCAGTTCTCTAGCAATCTTGGATGGAGAGCAGCCAATATGTAAAACTCAGTTGCAAAAGACTATACAAGACTTGATGGTTTCTATGTGAAATCTCAATACCAAAGTCAAAGCCATACCATCCTGCTTCACAGGATGTGACATGGTTGCTCCCTGTAATTTCAGTGTTACAATTTTGCATGCCAAATGTCATTCTGTCAAAAGCAGTGTTCGCAGCATTCTCTCATCTGGGTGATATCTTTGACTTAGTTTTCTTTCGATTCCTTGTCTAAGCGAAGCTGTTTGGCCCCGCGACCACAAATTCCTGGATGACATCACCGTTCAATTCATCAGTTGGGTTGCCAAAGTAAGGGCAGAGTTCGAGAAGGGGCTTGACCCTCTTTCGCAGAGTAAATCACACTGTCCGTATCAATGCACTAAACCAGATATTCTGGGCATCCAGCTTGATGCCCTGACGAAGTTCATAGTTGTGAATATACTTTTCACAACTCTCCTGGTCTGTGACGTCTGGCGGATATCTTAAATGCTTCCCTTTGAGAAGGGTGTTGATGTGGTCTGTAAGAATTGTATTGCTTTTTTTAAATGCCACACCTCAAAAATTTAAAAAAACTTTAGTCCTTCTCCAGAGCTTTCTTGAACTCTACCATACCCACACACCCTTCAAAGCTCTAGCCTTGTCGTCATGACAACACTTTTGGTCCTGGTTGTTTTTGGCACATGTTGTGCAGAGTGTGAAGATGAGCTTTTTCCTGTAGGGGAGAATTGGATACAAGAGCCCCCTTGGTGGAAAGGCTTTGGCTTTGAACCAAAGTAATTTTGAGGGTAATGTTCCTCCAAGCTAAAAATGACGGAATTGATAAAGGTCAAATCATAAACCTTGTCTTTCCGACCTAAAATTTTACCCCCGATTTTGGCTGTTAATCCTACAGCTGTCATAGCGTTGAGGAGCAGATGGCTGTAAACCTTTTGAACTGTGCGATCAAAACCGATCCTCTAAATTTTGGTCTTCTGAAACTCTGAGAATTCTCTAATGCAGGTCATTCTGTAAGACCACCACCATTCACCCTTCAGAATTTTGGTGCAGACCAGAAAGGGCACGTACACTTTTTGTTCGGAAATGTCTCAATTGTAAAAGACAAGCATTTCATGAGGTTTCTGAGCTGGGGCTAAAAGCTGAATGTAAGATGTGTTTTTCTTGACATATTCTGCATTTTAACCATTCTCAATCATGACTCTTGGCTGCCCCACCTATGGGGTTATGCATTTTTTTGCATTTTTTTTTTTTTTTTCCTTCCACTTCTTGCACCTCTTGTCGGAGTCGCAGATGCTGGAAGAATTCAAACTGGCTCTTGGTTTTTTGTGTTTCGAAGCGATGTTGTGAACGACAGCTTTTGACAATCCGGACACTCGGTCCATGCTACATTTACAGTCAAACACAGAGGGTCATTACAGGTAGCGAAAGATGCAGACGTAGGACCAACCCATTAACCCTTTCAGATTTTTTACTCCGTATTAATTAAGATAATTTGCGTTTTAAAAAGCTCTCAAATTTGTGCACGTCGCTAAAAGTGATGGACGTCTGCTCGTCCAAACCGGCTAAACGCTGCAACTCACGAGCTTTGACCTCGACCTGAGCACCCATCCCTTCTCCAGCGTTCTCCACAGGTCTGAAAGTGAATGCCTAGAGGAATCTGAAGAATTCAAATCCTCTTCCTGCAATCAGTGTAAAGCATTTTCTAAAGGCGTGAGGGCAAATTCCAGTTCCTTATTTTCTGTCGGAATCGTCTGAGTGGGGGGGGAGACATTTCAGGACAAATTTCATAGTCCACTGGTGGGGGTGTTTGTAAGGGTTGCCTCTCACGCAATTCTGAAACGGCATCCTCTAAACAACGGAAAAAACCCTTACAATCGAGAGAAACTTGGCCTTAATCAAACATCTCATCTTCTAAACAGTTACTATGAGCTGGTGAATGTACATGTTCATTCAGATCAGAACTTATTCGTTGTAATTCATTCAGGACCCTTGAGCTTTGCTCACCAGTTGAATCACCCATTTTCTAAAGTCATACCCTGAACGTTTTTAAAGGCAAACTGTGGTCTGGTTTTTTTCCAACCATATTTATGAAATCATCACAAATTCATAACAGTCACACTTTTTCCAGAAAGGACGCTGTGAGTTGGATCAATCGGCAGATGAGATAGAAGAGTCTTCCTTCCAGCTCAATGTCCCTCGGATCCTGAAAATCTAACAGAGGGAGAAAAATGAGTACGTGCGTATTTAGATTTGTTCTAAATAATAATAAAACAATGCAGACCTAGGGGAACGCTCTCTGGGGATCCTCGGGTCGACGTCGCTGGGGCGGTTTTCTGCAATTTTTACAAGAGACGTTCATCCGTCTGAGACTGGTTTTCAATAGTAAAAAAAAAAAACATTGCGGTGTGTTTCTGATAAATGTCCTTCATTTTAAAAATTTTTAAAAAAGACAACCGATCGGCTATGAAGCCGTATCCGGGCAAAATGCAAGTCTGGAATGCTTTCTTGTTCGTTTTCATCAATGTGCTCTTGTCTTTGTAGCTCATTGATACATTGCAGTCTGACAAGCTCTGATTCTGGTGCTGTAATACACAATTCAATGCTTCAATCGCTTTGCTGTCTTTCTATTTTTTTTTTCTCCCTGGTTTTGTCTGACAATGGCTTAAACAGACTCTGGGTTTTCAGAATCACATGTGCACAGAGCCTAAGAAGTAGAATTACATGTAATGAATTTTTTTTTTTTTTTTGCCATCATACGGTAGAATCATATGACAGGCTTGTCCTCAGTGCGTCTTTTCACAAATCCCCTGAAGTTTTAGAGTCAAAACACCTTTGGCTTTTTTTCCCTTGTCCAAAAACCAACCTGCATGTGGCAGCAAAGTCAGCCATAAAAATGGTCTATTATGTGAACTCCACACAAACAAGTGATTCATTCCTGTGTGCTGATCTCTCATTTTTTATTTTATTTTTTTTTTGAGTAAGCCTGCATGACTTCATGTCATCACACTGGTTTGTGCCATCTGAGTTGAAGTTTTCAACAGTTTTGAGTGAATGTGTGGAGAACCACGGTTTTGGAAATCAACCCAAGATCTGAGCAGGAGACTACACTAAATCTCTGAACAAAACCTGTATCCATTTCTCAAACATGTGCATGATGGTAACTGGGTTGCTATGAAGGTCAGTTTTTTTCAGTCCAATTTAGTGCCTCAAAATGAACAACTTGTTCCTGCTGATGTTTGCTTGTATTTAGGCCACATTTCTGCAGTGGAAAAGGTACAGAATGTTGATTTCCTAACTCGCACATCATGGCAAAAAATATCTTTAGTAGCTTATTTTTCCCAATAGGCTAGAGTTCCTCCTAAAGGTTCATGAATCTAATTGCATCTGTTCCTAATTTCTTCTTTGTCTTGTAACATTCTTGAGATAACTTGACGGCCATCTCTCAGGGAAAATGTTTATTTTGTGTAACTAGATCGTCATACTTGAAGTCGCAAAGTTAAATTCTGTGACAAACCGAGCAAAAAAAACAATTAATAGATATCTTTAGCAACGCGATCATCGACACAGGACATTATCAACTTTAAATACTGTTGGTGTGAATTTAATGGGTCTTCGTATATCCAGTGTGTTCTGGACTGCTTTCTGCTGGTGCGACCCAGTAAATTCCTACAGTAAAGGACAAAATGTCTTGTGCATTATTGGGCTATTGAAGGCAGGATTCTAAAGCCAATCCTCCTTTAGGTAGATAATCTTGTTGGTTCGTTATGTTTTGCTTATTTGAAATGGCACTTCCTTCACAGGATTCTCAGACTGTGTGGCTTCCTCATCTGCTAGGGTTCAATTACAAACCTCAGGATCATCCCTAATAAAACAAATGCATCCTCAGGATTTAAGTAATGTAATACCTGCATTTGTTTAGACCATGTAACAGATTGGAAAAGCTGATGACCTTTGTAGCATAATCGTCTCTTTAGTTTTACTGAGAACCAGGATTGGCTGGTTCTGGAAACTAATCACTGTGTTGTGCTGGGGTTTGCACTAACGCTAAAGAGAACTCAGAGGAGAGTTTTAAACTGCTGCTCTGTGCCCAGAACCTGTCCCTGGGTTGTCAGGTCTCAGTTAATGCTAGAAGAAATGTTCTTGGAGAGAAGACGCTGATTGTGAAGAAGTCTCTGGATTTTTAACCCCCCACCCCACATCCAACCCCAATCCCCACCTCTTAGAATAGACACACCCCTTAGAGTAAGCCCTACCCACTTTCTGTTTAAAAAGCGAGTGACAAGGCGGCAAGATTGAAACACACGCCAGCACACCGCCGACCAACAAAGCCTAAAAAGACGGACATGCCTCTGGGTCAGACGCCTTACAACCGTCTGGACGCCGCCAACACCTCCGCCGTCACCGATCGACCCTGACATGTTTTCTTCTTCCGGAACACCTCCGGGTCTCGAGGGGTTTGAACTGTCTCAGGACCTCTCTGCCGTGGTGCCGGAGTCGGACCAAGAAGCGGCGACGGATGAGTGGGAACCTACCCAGAACTTCTACAAAGAAGAGGTTGAACCTTCTCAGGATGCTGAGAATTCGCCCTCGCTGCTGCAGGACCACATTCCACACAACCGACGGGTAGAACCTTTTGATGACGTTACAGAAGCGGACCACCACCCATCCAAGCATCCTAGCGGGGTTGTAAAGGAGGATGAATCTGTAGAGGCTGCCAGGTCCCCCCGAACGGATGGAGAGAAGGCCGATCCTAAAGCGGATGAAATTGATGGGATGATTGTATCTCGTTTTGTCAAAACCGTTAAGTCAGCCATACTCCGTTTCCTCACGAGCTGCTTGAATGATGGTAAATGGCGTATACTTGTATAGCACTTTTCTACCTTCATGGAAGGCCCAAAGCGCTTTACAGTCACAGACCCACTCACCCATTCACACACACACATTCATACACTGATGGAGGCTCCGCTGCCGAACACTGGCGCCAACCTTCCATCAGAGACAATGTGGAGTTTAGTGTCTTGCCCAAAGACGCTTTGACACATGGGCCGGCAAGGCGGGAATCGAACCTGCAATCCTTCGATCACAGGCCAACTGCCCTTTCCACTGCACCACGGCTGCCCCACTACGTAAAGAGTGCTTCGGATGCCGAGTGGACCATCCGAGCCAGACAAATAACCCCTGCTTGTTCCCGATGGAAGACGGCTTTATTTCAAACAACTGTTTAGCTCTGATGAAGAAGCTGCAAACTCCCGGATACATGCCCGCCGTCAGGACCCTCCTGTCCGGGCAAAATCTTAAGACTGATGATATGAGAATCCAAGGAGTGACTGACTCTCTGCTCCTCGAACTGAGAAACGGGGCCCGTGGTGCTGAAGGAAATATATTTCAGACCCTGTACGATCGGATGATTGATAACAAGGTTGATAATGAAGAGATGGAGGATGTGGTGAAAATATGGAAGGGTGAAATTCCCCAGAGAGACTGTTGTTTTTTTTTTTTTTTTTTTTTAATGATCCCGCCAATCTTGGAGGTCCAGAGAGATTACGCAGAGCCTTGCAGGTAGAAACGGGGAAAAAACGTCTCGTGAAAGACTTTTTTTATCGGAGCAGGACACTTACTCTGCATAAACCAGCCAGAATACGTTTCCCTAGGAACAGAGTGTTTGTCGCGAGACCCTTAAACCAATTTCAAGCCGATCTGTGCGACGTGCAAGCTTTAGCGGGCGACGACGGAAATAATTATTTACTGACTGTCATAGATGGTTTTTCAAAAAAAAAAAAAAGGCCTACGCGCGTGTTCTGAAGAAAAAACGGCTAACGAGGTAACAAAAGCTTTTGAATCCATTTTCAAAGAAAGTCGGATTCCAAAAAAAATTCAAACGGACTCCGGCAAGGAATTTTTTAACGAGTTTTAAAACGTTGATGAAAAAGCACGGAATTGTGCATTTTGCAACAGCCAGCGATTTAAAAGCGTCGGTGATCGAGAGATTTAATCGGACGTTAAAAACTAGAATGAGGAGATTCTTTACAGCCAACAACACCAGGCGTTACGTCGACGTCCTGCAGGATTTGTTGAAGGGTTACAATAAGTTTTCACAAAACCATGAAAATGTCCCCGGATGATGTGACGTCCGAAAATGTGCCTCAGGCGTTTAGAAACCTCTACGGTTCTTTTCCAGAACGTCATAAAAAACAGAAAATGAAGTTCAAAAAGGGAGACTTTGTAAGAATCTCAAAACTGAGAGGAAAATTTGATAAAAAGTACGAGCAGAGTTTTACAGACGAGGTGTTTACCGTGGCTGAGGTTTTACACCGCACACCACCCGTTTATAAACTTCAAGATTTTGACCACGAGCCCATAGAAGGCTCATTTTACGAGGCCGAGATGCAGAAGGTCAAGCTGAGCAGAGACCGGACGTATCACATTGAAAAAATTATAGGGAGGCGCACCATAAATGGGGAAAAGATGATCCTGGTTCGTTGGAAAAACTGGCCTGAGAAATTTCACAGCTGGATCAAGGCCTCTGAATTAAAAAAAACTTTAAATAACAACGCCCCCCTCATCCGTTTCTATTTCTCACCATGAGGGTTTTAGGTAAAGACGGTTTTTACATCACACTGCCTTCTAACGCTAGTTTAGACGTTTTTAAGAGGAAACGTAAAAGTATTGAGAGGAAAAGTATTTCACCTATATGAATGAAAACTTGACATGCAAGGAGAAGGAAGGGCTTTTAAATTGAATGTCTTTAATATTAAAATGTTTGAAAACGGCATTGCTTTCAGCAATCAGACAACTCGATTTGCAATTCCTTAAAGAAATTGTCTGTTTTGCTGAAAGCAAACGGAGTGTTGTAATTTCTGCTTCTTCTCGTCCCGTCGAAGTGTTCCTCGTCTTCTCGCTTCTTGTCCTACAATTTTAAGATTCAAATCATTTCAATTGTAGTTTGTAAAGCTCCATTGGGAATAGTGTGTTATGACTTTTGGTAGCAATTGGAATTATTGATTTTGCATGAATATTTTTATGAAAAATGTTCCCCATAGAAAGTGAATTGAAACATTTTTGAAGGCTTAAATCTTTAAGTAGTTAAAATAATGCTAGAAGATTTTCTTTGGGTTGCTTTTCATGCTGTAATAATTGTGGCTCTATTGCGCCACCAGGTGGTCAGTGGTGGTAGTGGTAGTCAGATCAGACAGGACACCTTAGATCAGAGAGTAAATGCACTCAAAGGCATTTTTGACACTTCTCCTTATCTGCGTTTGGAGAATAACTTTGCATACAGTTGTGTTGGCAAGTCTTGTCCAGTTCTTTTTATTTGGATCATCTTTCATGTTGGGATATTTTCCTATATTCATCTGTGTAGATGTGCATTTTCTTGACATCGTCTGTGAATGGAAGCAGATGAGTGTTCCATTGGTCTTCAGTTAAGGTCTGAAGAGCACAGGAGGAAATGCACACATCCCAAACAAACTCATCGTCCTTTTGAAATTACTCCAGAGACTGACATTTGTGTCTAACAATCTAGAGTGTCAGAAATCTTCAAGCTGTCGTGTATATATATGTGTACATTAAGAGTGTCACAAAAACCGTATTGTTTGCCTTATGTTGAATCTGTTGCCAAATTACTGTCGGAGCCATACATTTTAAAAGGCTAAATTACTTGGGTGTGAAAAAATATTGTGGTTAAAAGCAAAACTGAAAAGTTATTTCATAAATTAAATGAAAGATGCCTAATTAAAAAAATGTAATCTAAAATATCAAAATTGCATTGAACATGTTATATGTATACTTTTTTGAAAATTAAATAATTTTTGCAGGAATTGGAATTTGACACAAACACGACTGCCTCTGTCCAAATAGAAAAGTCAGATGAAGATGAGCCCAAGGTTCCTCCACTGACAGACGGTGTATTTGGAAGTCTTTATTTGTAGTCTAATATAAAAACTCTCACTGTCTTTATGACTAGGGGTCAGCATCTTTAGCCTCAAACCCTGCTTTAGACTGAACCCTAACTTTAAACTGCTATTTCAAAAGTAGTGTATCAAAATCTAAAATGAAAACTCTTTTCTCCAGCTCACTAAAGGCTACCAAGCACGACAAGGTTCCAGATCTGTTGGGCATCCCCTCAAGCTGCATAGAAATGATAGGTGATGATTATGTCTGGCCTCACCTTTGCCAAACGGGAGGTCCCACTAAATTATCACCATGAGAAGCTTCAGCACCAGGGGAAGAGCACCACACAATGAACTACAGAAAAGAGGATTGTTTTCTAGAACAAAACAAACCCACAGCAAGACAAACCAACACTGGTAAAACCACAGCAGTTTAAATCCTAATTTTTTTTAAAAAAAGAAAAAGGTAAAAACAGCTAAAAAGTCTCAGAGGGGGAACCCCATAAAAATATTTTTAAAAAGTAGAAGTGTCCATAAAAATGCTGGGAAAAACATCCTGCAAGCGGCCACAATCCCGTCTTTATCTTCTAGTAACGCCTTTCATCCAGTCCTCACAAGCGCAGCGGGCTGCTCCTCCAAATGTCCACCTGCAACATAAAGGTCCTGCCAGTATCCAAGTTTTAGGAGCAGACATGTCTGACTCTTTGCAGGGCCACTGGGTAGGACAAGGGTACTCGCACACTGGCAGGGCTCCTCACCCTGCCTCTGAGTGTACGTCGCGTCACGGCCCCTCGTTTTGGTGAAGACTCACTCTGTGCTGCAACCCCACTGGCCACTGCACTCCTTTGACTGCTGACTCCCTCAATCCCTTCCAGCTGTCCTTCTCTCTCTCACTGCCAGTTCCAGCCTTATGGGCAGGACTGTCACCTTACTGATTGGACACCAGGTGTGTCCAATCTGGGATTCAGTCTCAGTGGTGAAACATCCAACACAAAAAACCCAAACACAAAAGCATGCAAGTAAAACCACAAAAAAAGAGTTTCACCTCACAACAATTACGTCCCACCAATGATGCAACAAAATAGTTCTGATGGATCTCTAGAAATTCCAACTAAAAGTGGGGGGAAAGCTCTAGTCATCCAAAAGGGTATAGCGGAGCCACACTCTCACTGATGTGTCTGACCCTTCAGAAGATGAGGAGCCACCCTTGACCTCAGAAAAGGTTTCTGTAGCAAAATCATAGAAAAAAATGGCAGGACAATAAAGACAGTAATGTCGTTTATTGTAGACTGTTAGTTGCCATAAAATGGCAAGACATTTGGTCAGAAAGCACAGCTCTGAGTTTGATGTGGCAAAGACGATAAGTTTTCCTCTCAAATCTAAGCAAAGGAAATTGCAGTTGGACCTCATAACAGACAAGGGGAACCGGGCTCAGAATAATGACGTTCTCAAATCAGGGACACTATTAATGCTTCAAAGTCAGCAGTTGTCCAACCCGGAAAATCCAAGTGCTCCGTGGGGTAGAGATGTGCTTGCTGATGCAGGAACAGCTAACATTGCATTAAGGAACCCGGTACAGAGCTCAGGTTTTCCAGTGAACGTATCTGGCAGCGAGAGGCATGGACCGGACATAGAATTGGACAAGGCAGAGAAACTTCCTGGTTCTGGTGATGAGACCGGAACTGCCATTTATATACACATGTGCATATATACATGGGTGGGCGTGTGCGCATAGACACCCAGCAGCCAATCAGGTTTGAGTATTCACCCGGACCATTTAAAGTGCAGAAACACAATGTTTGCATCTTCTGGCTGCATATCTGCATGGAGTAATACTGCAGACAGCTTTAAAATTCTTTAGAGTTCTGCTTATCTGGTAATGTGTTTTGTGCACACAAAATACACTTCCAGGATATTTTAGTTAACATGTCCTGATCTGAGATCAGCTGGTGACATTTCTGCAGACAGCAGTGCTCGATGTAGGCGATGGCCAGAGACCTGCAGAAGTAAACCTGAACAAAGACAAACAGAGCATCTCACAGACGACACAGAGGAGAAAGCATGTACACACCAATGTCTGCCTGTTTAACTGGAAATCTGTTCAAAGCGCCACCCTGTGGTGATCAGTGGTACTTCACTTCAGGAGTTTTAAGATCAGGAGCCTTTTTCACAGATCTGTGGAGATTTCAGGCAAGAAGTGATTTAAGAAACTTCTCAAAGCAACAGTAGAGAAGGAAAAGAGGAGATGTGGAATAACCTTATCCTGTGAAAGGTGAATCATTTTAATGTATCTATGAAGGACTTGAAACAGTGACGCAATCAAATGTTTATCTAAAAAATAAAAGTTTAATTTGAGAATTCTACATTCTAAGTTCTTTTATTAAATATCTAAAACAAACTAAAGCTTTTTTCTGACAGTTTCCTTAAGAACAATGCAGTTGTTTGGTATTGATCGCTTCATTTCTTCACATTCAAGAAGAATTAACCACGACTTCTACTTTTACTGTGTTTGAGAAACTGATTTTCAAATACATTGTTTAATATTTGTTAGTTTCTATGACCAAAACCAATTCCCAGCACCTTTCTGGAGAATCCATCACGCTCTGGGAAGGAGTTGTTTGAAATGAAGCTGATTTTCATACCTGGCTGTTGTTCCGAGCCTCAAACTCGTTTCAGTTTAATGTTCAGAGTCCTCTGGTGCTCTCATTTGTTAAAATAAATGAATACATTTGTAGTTTAGCAAATAAAAAGTATCTTGCATTTCTGTCAAAGTTAGCACTGAGAGCATTTGACTATTTTAATAAAAGTAGCCACAAATTCCAAATGTATTTGTTCAATCCCTTTTGGGGTCACTGGGCTGCTGTCCCAGCTACTGCAGGGTGAAGGTGGGGCACACCCTGAACAGGTCCCCGTCTCCAGGGCCACACAACCACACACGCAATCATATTGACAGTTGAGGCCAATTTAAATTCTTCAATAAACTTGAAGTAATGAAGCTTGTTCTTGGACTGTAGGAGGAAGATGGAGGGCCTGGAAAAAAATCTACACATGCAGGAGAAGAACAAGAAAACTCCACACAGAAAGGACTCGGTCTGGGTTTGGACCAGGGCCTGATTAATATGAGGCTAACCGCTACACCGTCGTCCAGCCATTAAATCTAAATGTAACTGTTAAATCTAAAAAATAAGTTTGTGAAATATGCTCCAAATGTGACCAGGCTTATAAAAATACAAAACTGTTAATAAATGGAGAAATAAAGTGGGTGACAAAAATCTGACTAAGATAAAAGCAAAAGCAAGATTCTTAGTAACTAATGAACGGAGGACAGTTGCAGATGAAGAGGACTGTGAATGGGACTGACTATAAAGTGCTTTGGGGCCTTGAAGTAGGCAGAAATGCACTTTATAACACTATGACCATATGTAAGGTATATACTGTATACAAAGTTTAACAAAAAAATGACACAAATGTGACTAAAAGAAGACCAATAAAATAGAATAGAAGAAAGTTGCAGGTAATTACATGAAACCAGGTGAGACTGTGATGAGGAACACATGGAAACAAGAGATGAACAAATAACACAACATTAAATTCAAACAAATAACAGCCAAACAAAACCAAAAATGTATTTAAATGCTTTATTAAAGAAGTTCTAGTCTCATGTATCTGAATTTACCAGAGACGGTGTCCCCTTTAGAAAAGAATAACCCGTTCACACGTTCTGCTTTTTGTAGCTGATGATGGATTTAAAGATGAAGAGCTTTAACATTTCCACTTTGTTCAGAATGTTGCTGAAGGAACAGCTTTTTCATTTAGCTCTGGAAACACTGGGCTGGGTTCATAAGCATGCTCCTACTGACACCTGCTGGCAAACATGACTTAACCAAGTCAAAAGCTGTTTCGTACAAACTGAAAATGTCCTAAAGTCCTATTGCAGAACAACAAGCCAATGAGGCAAACCAAGAAAACTGTACAGAAAAATTCTAAATGAAATTTAAAGCTTTTTTGTTATTGCAAATCTATGAGTAAATAAGTGTACAAAACACTTAAATGTCAGCAAATCTTTCATTTTGCAATGATTTAGGATCAATTATTTTAAAGACGGCCACTGAAAGGCGCTCCCAGCCAATCCGTCCATGGATCCTTTAACTGAAACTTATGAAAGGAGCCTGCAGGCCGTTGGAAATTGGAACTTGAAATCACGGGCTTGACTTTGGACATGCCTGGTCAAATGTCTTTGGAAAGTATAAATATACTATAATGAAAAGCAGCTTTATGATTGTTTATCATGATCTGTATTCAGCAGCTCAGCTAATGGCAGCACCAACTGCTGCAGTGTGAGGAGCACAATTCAGCTAAACTGTGTTAAACCCAGAGACACAGAACATACCAAAAGAAAACGATTGAACTACTTGCACAAAAAGGCAAGTGTTCCAGTCAGTATACTTTTGATTGTCTTGTGTCGTGTACCATGACAAACTGAAAGAAGAGCTCATTCATGTGCTGCAGGAGTTTATAAAAGTGACAACAAACTTGCCAATCTCCAACCATGGGTCTGCTCTGTTACCCTGCACTGGGGGTACGCTTAGATAGCTCAGTCCTGAAGATACTGGCTATCCTCCACTCCTCCAGGTCTTTTACTTCTATCCAAAGCTCTGATCTTGACGGTTTTCTACACCTATTACGCTGTATCTCTGCTGTACCCAATAATCTGCAGAATCAGCCTGCTAATCTTATTGATGGCTAAAGTTGGATTTCAACCACATTTTGTGAAAGTTTAGAGTGTGCTTCACCCAGTGAGAGGGCTTAACACCTGGAGCTTCTGTTTACCAAGATGATCTTTCTCCTCAGATTAAGGCCCTTTTGTTGAGTCTTGGAGTCATTTTTGCTCGATACCAAATCTCAGGAGGATTTTCCCTCCTGACCATGTCTTGGCTCCTCCTTGTTCAGGCATCTGTGTTGTATCCACCTGTAATAATAGTTGTTTCTTCCTGTTGTTGGGACACTAAGCTTTTCTGATGTGTGGAGATGTTGAGCAGCTGAAGTTTCCGTAGGTCCCGAATCCTTTGTCTAAATGTCTGCAAGCCTTGTTCTAAAGGTTGTAAGCCATAAACTGCTGCATATACCGGTGGTACATTTGTTTTGTATAGAATGTGGGATCTGTTGGGTGTTTTGTAGCTGTTCTTTTTTTAAGGCCCACTCATAGCACACAAATCCTTCTGCACTGTGCTCATAATCAAAAGGATTTACTTTCTCACAGTCCAGAATTAGCAATTCAGTCAGTCACAAGCTACATCATAGTTTAACTTCAATACAAAGATAGTTTATGTATTTATTTATTTAGATGTAAAAAACCCAAACTAAAATGTAGATAGTTTAAGTGTACCTCCAAGTTTCTGTGCATTTTGCAGAATAAACGTCCAATTGACTCGTTAAGCCCAAATTTCCAGCAGACGCTCGACTACGACTACAGACCTTTGCTTTCTAGGGTTGAAAACATTTGCTGCAATCAAAGGGACTGAGAGCAATCTTTTTACACCACACCATTCTTTGCCTTGCTATCACAGCACAACAGTACTGTTGAGTCCAGGGACTAGTTTCAAGGCACCACTCTGCAGACAGGAAGAGGGGTCCAAGAATGAAACCAGACTCATCACAGCAACCAAACAATCCATCTCTGAGTCAAATAGGCTCTAATCTGTTCCTCCTTTTAGAATCATTGATTTAAAATCCAAGTTTGCATTACTGCTTAAAAAACTAAGAAATTCAAACTTCTTGCCACGTTGTCCATCTCTAATACAGTGGATAATGTTACACAAATATGGAAAAGACTGTAGAATGGGTTTGGACAAATCTTCCCTGGAATTCACACCAAAGTCACCGGAATTGTGGCTGGAAGATCACATTCCCATTTCTGTCCTTAATAGGTCAAAAGTGTGTTTTCTAAATTGCCAAACCAGATGAAACTAAGAATTACAAATTGGTTACAGTTAAAGATTTCAGCTTTTGGATTGAAAGAAATATTTACAGTTGTTTCAAATAAAAATAAATCTGTCAAATGAACATCCTTCATCCATTCTACAAATGAGCATGGACTGCATCACATCTGTTTTGTGTTGGTCAACAGAGGGGCATTACCAGCCTGCACTGATTCTGAGGTATCTGTCCATTTGTGTACAAGTTGAAAATGCTTCATTAGTGAAAACACTTTAAGTATCTAAATGCACTAAAGTGGTTTGTGTTGATGCAGTTCTGCAGGTGGACGTGTGCTTCAGCTCTTCAGCAGTAATCCTTCACCTTCTTGCTGCGTGTCATTTCCCTCTGCTCCTTTACAGCGGTCATAATATTGAGGTCCATCAGCGTCAGACGTGTGCTGCAGAGTTCTGCCATCTGACCTGTACCTCCACAAAACCTTCAGTGCCTTCAGTCGGCATGAGAGCTGGACCTCCAGAGTCTACTGCATGATGACGTCTGGTTCTATGTTAAAGAGCAGGTCGTCGTTGTCTCTCCTGATCTCCAGCAGCAGAGCCGTCTCCTCCTGCAGCGCCGCCTGCAGGTTTGACGTGGACGTCAGAGGTTTCCCGTTGAGCTTCACGATGATGTCACCGTCTTTGATGCCCCCTCTGGAAACAGAAACTTGAGGCTCAGAGGTTTATGGTTGCACCAAACCAACTACAACACTGAAGAAGGACCTTACTTCTGAGCAGGAGAGTGAGGAACAACCTCGTGCACATAAATCCCAGAGGTCACGTTGGGGAAGTCAGAGTTCTGCTGCTTCAGCTCTTCGATCAGCCTGAAACACAACAGACAGCACATACACAAACATACACAGCACAGGTTAACTGTTTCTCTATCGAAACTAATCATTTCAGCTCAAATTTTGTTCATCCATGAGCTAAACCTCCCAACACTCTTTGTATGCGTTCAAACCAGGAGGGGAAGTAATTTATAACTGTTGTCTTTTCTGCACCACAGCCGCACCCAACAATTGTATTTTTTTTGTAAAAAAACAACACTATGCCTTTATAATCTGGAGAATCTTACATATGTATTAGTTCTAGATGGGCTTACTGATATTGAAGCTATTTTGAGAGGTACACTTCCTTATATTTTACCTCTACTGTAGAACCATAACAAGTTGCTTTTGATGGAAAAAAGCAGCAAATTTGACTACACATTTTTTCGTCACTACTTGATTATGGTTTACATGACCTCCATATTGTCTTGTGTTTTAGGACTTGAGTGCATTCTACTCAGGAATCCTCAGAGTTTTATTAAATAAAAAAGGTCTTTGTTCTTGAGGGAAACCCTCCAGAGTTAACATGCAGAAGAGTTGATGATGATCCGCTTTTGACCAGAATGTGAACACTAAACTGGTGTGTCGCCAGTGTTTAAAAAAAAAAAACAAACAAAGCAAACTTTAAACTGAACGTGCTATGATAATTATTGCTCATTTACTTTTGCAGTTAATCCTTTACTTATATGCACCTGCCTGGGAGCTTGAGGGTCCTGCAGTATCATAGCTGTTTCTATCACTGCACGTTTCTGGACTGAGATGTCTGAGGTCTTTCCAGGATCTGCTGTAGCCACTCCTCCAGTTTGGAGGTCACAGCCCGACTGCTCCAATTACCACGGGCACCACTGTCACCTTCACCTTCCAAGATTTCTCCAGTTCTTCTGAGTCCCTGGTATTTCTCCAGTTTCTCATGTACCGTCCTCTTGATGTTACCATGGTACTGCTTGGTTCTGCCACATCCACCACAACAGCTTTCCTCTGTTCTTTATTCCCCACTACAATGTCTGGTTGGTTCCATTACCATCCTGTCCGTCTGTATCTGGAAGTCTCACAAGATCTGTGGTAGATCTGAGCCTCTATCGCTCTGGCGCTCAGGGTTTGTTCCGGAGCTGCCAGAATGAGCGCTTCTGTGCTGTCCTGTATGCCAGTCCTTTCTAGCCATTAGTAGGACTTCTTGATATCAGCCACATCTGTTATGGTTTGGTGCTTCATCCCTTGCAGGGGTTTGTCCTCCCGTGAGGATCAGTCCTCCAGCACCGCATCCTCTGCTGCCCATTGCATGAGGCATTCACTGAGCTCACTGTCAGTTGGAACCACAATCTTGATGTATTCATGCGTCATGGATGTTTCATCCTGGATAGTCGCTTCTACGGTCACTAGTCCTCGACCTCTGATCACTGGCAGTGCCTGTCTGTTTATATCTGCTCTGTTAAGCTTGCATTTGGAATTGATCCGACTTTAAACTAAAGAAATAATTCTTTCACACACCATATTTTCATATTTCTATCCTGATAAGGCCATTACACTCAAGTACCCAAAATAATCCAAAATGATAACATCAGCTTTATATTTGTTGAGAATTTAGAAATATATTTAGAAAAAATGTATTTCTTTCTTTTACTTCTTTCTCTATTTCTTTTGTCTTTTTTTCTACATGGTTTTCTTTTCAGTTTTTAACTGAATGCTTCTTAAATTCTTACTATTTATAAATGAAATCTTTTAAAGTGGTTTTCAGCAACAAGGAACTTAGAAACTGTTTTTTTAGGCCTGTTCCTATACAGGGCCTCATTAGAGAAATTGCTTTTTTAAGCCTGTCTGACTCACAGGTCAGCAGAAGTTAAATTCCATTCCTCTGAAAATAGCTTTGTGTGCAAACTGAAAAGAAAATGAATAAAGAAAGCAGCAAAGGTTCACTCTGAAAGTCCTTCAAATTCATCCATTAGGACCTTTCAGGATCTTTAGGATAAGACACATCCAGAAATGGTGGAGCAAATGATTTTAAAGCTACTTTACTCACGCTGGAGTGATGGTCAGCATCCGGATTCCGATAAAACGCTTCTTTATTGGCCTCAAATCTACAAACAAACTCAAAACAGTTGGTTTCATCAGAATCCTCTAGTCTTGGTCGCAGACAGCGGTGTCGGACTCACCCTTAATGTGTTTGTCAAGGGAATCATTGAGGAAGCGGGTGATCCGATCAGAGGGAATGGCAAAGGAGATTCCAGCTGCGACCTTCAGGGTGTTAATCCCAATCACCTCCCCATCCTGAAACATTCACAGTTGTGACGGGCAAAAACCTAATATCCACACTCACACTTGGAGCGCATCACCCAGAGTTCATACAAACATGGAATTAAAGTTTAGGTCACGGAAGAGGGAGGCGTCTCATGATCTGTCAAACAAATGAAGCAACAGTTGCCACTTGCTTGGGATTCGGGCCACAAATATCAGTTCATGTTTGTCTGATGAAGCCACAATAAACAATCTTTCATCATGTTTTGTCAAACTACAATGTTTGCTTGGAAATTACAAGAACAGTCTGTTTCTGCACGACATGAACATTGCAAATTGCTCCGTCATTCCAGCGAATGTGATGCCAAGTCCTTCTCACGCTCTGAGGCTTTAAGGATCAGGCCTTACAGTACAAACTGAGATAGGGCCATGTTCCACCATAAGGCCAGTACTAATTCTAGAAACGGCGTTTAATGCCTGCTGACCTCAATAATGAGGGTAAACGACTTTTTCCTCGCAGCTGTGGAGTCGGCAGACTCTTATCTGGGGTCCAACCACAAGAAGGCATAATTAAACTTAAAGACGGGAAACTCACCAGATTGACGAGAGGTCCTCCGGAGTTTCCATACTGTCACAAAAAAAAAAGACACTAAATAACAACTGGGAAAATTTGCTTTACTTTTGATTTCAGCTGGATTTCATCTCCTCACATTGATGATGGCGTCCGTCTGGATGTAGTCCATGTCTGAGTCCCTGAGACCCAGCTCCTTCCCGTCTCTCTGAGCAGAACTCACGATGCCTGTAGTGACCGTGTTCTGGAGGGCAAAAGGGCTGCCGATCGCGACCACAAACTCACCCGGCCTCAAGTCTGCACTCTGGCCCAGAAACAAAACCGGCAGCTTGATCTAAGAGGGAGCAGGAGAGTACAGAAACGGGCTGAGTTCAGCTCAGCCAACCTGCATGTAACGACCAACAGCTGTTAATATGTTAACAATAGAAATGATCAACCACGCGTCCTTAAACAATGACCCAAACAGAAAAGGGTGGTCATGATGACACAGCCCAGAATCCTCAGAGAGCCGGGGAGGCTGGGTGATGGACTCAAGGTCAGGAGGACAAAACAAAAGAAGGCTCAGAGGAGGCTGAATGGAAACACATGTTTAACACACCAGTGGTGTGACATGAACCAGGACTCTGTTCAGCACTGCCCCCCACCCCCGCGGTCCTCAGCCAGAGCCAACCATTTGAACATCTGACGCAGAAAGCTGGGTTGAGAGCAGAGGATCCTTTTTTCACAGGGAGGGTTCACACCCAGACGGGATCTGATGGAAGTGTATCTGCTTGGTCCAGGATCAGACTTGCACTGCAATATTCATTATCAACTCTGGGTCATGACCCCACCATCTGGTCCTGTTAGCAACCAGCATCTTTCTACCGGGTCTCACCTCTGCCCCCTGCTGGCCGCCCTCCAGGGCCTGCGCCTGTGATGTATGAAGCCATGAAACCACACTCGGGGTGGGGGAACATGAGACTCCAGCCTCACATTTACAAGCTGTTTTCATTTGTTAACTGCCATGCTCAGTGAAAGTCAGTGGAAAAGGAGCCACAGACTCACCTGAGGGTTGATTTTAATGGTGGCAATGTCCGACTTTTTGTCAATGTCCTTGATGGTGGCCTCGTACACGTTACCATTATGCATCTGGACCTTCGAGAGAAAACAGAACCGAGACGTTTCAAGTAACAAAGTCTCATCCGTGTTTCCAACAGTATTTATTGGGGATAAATAGTACTTTGTGTTTCAATACAAGTCAAAAGGTTTCCATGGAGTGGCAGGACAATAAACTTGTGTAAATGTGCATTTCTGTCTGATTGTGGAATGACATGGAGGAAAGTATCAAAATGAGTAAAAATGTCTAAAAAAAAAATACAAACAAAAAACTTGGAAATGTATAATTTATAAAAGCCCATTGGGACAATGTGCAATCAGGACTTCATGACCTTAGTGACTTTTCTTTCTTTCATTGTTTTGTGTCTCTGTAATTGATGTTCAGCTTTTACCTTCACGGGTCGCCACAGTGAAATGGCCTTCAAGTTTGAAAATAAAAGGAAATCAAATTAATTCTTTGGATCAAATAAAATTAATTTACATTGACTTCTTAAACTTGGGTTGTGGTTTAACTTTGAAATTTGGAGGTTAGGAAAAGGTAGAGTACTGTCTTCGTTCTCAGGCTGGCTCACACCGAATTACGTTAAAATAAATCAAATAAAACCAGAAAGCACCAGAGAAATCTGCAGATCTGTCCATGAGAAGACAAACGTTGACTCATTCACTTTGGAGGATTTGTTTAAATGTAACTCAGAAGATTCAGCCTGTCGGTTTACGTAAACCTCTTAGTTTGAGTTGAACTGCAGCTGTTCTGCAAGGAATGCATCAGCTGTGATGTACGTTCCATATTCTATGATCTAAATGGAGCTGCCTACCTTCAGGTGCTGCTGGCCTGAAACAGGAGAGCTGCTCGAGACCACATGAGCATTGGTGACGATCAACCCGTTCTCTGACATCACAAACCCAGAGCCACTGGACAGAGCGATGTTGCGACCCAACAGAGGATGTCTGGGGAAGCAAACCAATCAGTTTGCATCTTCAGTGTGTATGCTATAGTTAAACTACAAAAAACATCAAGGACTCAGGGAAGAAATTGAGATAAGTATGCCTTTAAAAAATACACAACAAAAAATAGGAACCACATACTCTGGTCATGGTTGAGGGTCATAAGCTCAGTGGGTCAACAATGGACATTGGAGCCTGTAGAGTCTACACACAGTGTTTTATTTTGACTGCTTAAGGTAAACGTCCTGTATGACTGTCTGATGCATTTTAGCTGTAGCTTTGCTACATTATAATGTTGTTTATCTTTAACACAACATTGTGAGGTGTACCCACTGAAATGCCAGACTGAGCACTTTCTTCCAATCCCAAAGGCTTCCCTGCCCCTTTGGCTTCTCCCTATCCCTACATTTAGCCCTCAGAGCGGAAAGATATGGGAACAAAATGGCGTCTTCAAATGTGGACGTTACGACTGCTTGATGACATCCTCGATAATCGCTGGTCATCTACATCAGCTCGTAGCTGCCAACGCAGTTTTACTACTTTAAAAATTCATGCAAAAAAAGTTTATAGTTAAATTAAATGTAAGCTTCAGGGCACACCTACATGAAGAAATACGTATGTCCAGAGAAAGGGATAGCCAGCTCTAAATCGCTATGGCTCCTCCTTAAAAAAATCTCGGTCGAGCACCACTACAGAGTCAAATGCCCCTACAGTAGGAGCCAGAGGGGTAGGGAAGCTTTTTGGATTTGGACCAAGACTCCACTGCATCCCCGCCCAGTGTGTCTGGACGGGCACCGTTTGGTGTGTTTGGCCCTAAAAGAAAAAAGTTTGAGTACACTGTGGTGGATAACTGGTTGTAAGCAGCCAGAAACATTACCTACAAACATAACATTACACAAAAGGCAGAACTTGGTGTTAATTCATTACAATTGTGCAACAGCAGAATAACAGTAAAAAATGTTATATTTTCTGTTGTAACACACATTTTTGTGTGTCTGACTCTTATTGTATCCACGTGTTCTTTCTTATTTGGGGTTTATTTAATCCTCACATAAATGGAACAAGGCAGACTGTAGATTTGGAGACAGAAATGTTGAAAGCTTTTCTCAGTTTAATAATCTACGAAGGCTTGACGATGATGAAGTCATTTTTAGCACCTTTCCTCAGAAAAAAAGTCGTGTCAGTCTTCTTCAGAAGACACAGATGAACCCTGTGACATGACTGTAAACAGTCTGGATCTCAACCACAGCCAACATTTAGGGAGGAAATGGGACAAAATGGTCCATGACAAGACTTCATTCTGGTGGAACCGTCAGCTCGGTTACAGGAGGACGACGAAGATGACCGAAGAAGAATATTACTATACAATCAAGCTGTCAGAAGACTTAAGTGAATGATTTGTTGTTAATCTCATGATATGCAAATTTTCCCACATTTTATCTGAAAAACACAGCTAACATTTAGTCCCATAATGTGAGCCATTCAGAATGAGGTACCTGAGAAAAAGTTCGATGTGCACAACGGCGGGGGCGATCTTCTCCACAACATCAGCAATGAAGTTGAATTTGTAGCGAGGGCTGGACGCCCGTGAAGGACCTGCAGAGATGGCATCAGTGTGCTGTTCAAGGTTTCTCAAGAATCTCAATGACACTGAGATGAAACAACAGAAGGGGTATTGTCAAGAATAACAAAACCACATGCCTTCAAAACGTACATTATTTCGTTTTTTTTAAGATAAAGCAGCATGGAAACAGGAAAGGCTGTGAAAGAGGACATCAGGAAAACATGCAGGAATCCTCTCCCTGGGAACAGAGGACTGACCTTCAGAGGTAATCTGGATCGGATTTGTAAAGCTAGCGTGCAGCTTCACATGGAAACAAGCCAGTAAGTGTGGGATTTCACAGCTGCTGCAGAGATGTTTTTACTCAGTTTACCTTTAAGAATTTGGACCAGATCTCACAAAAAAGAAAAAAAACACACTGATAATACTGAAGAATGAAATATCTTCTTCTGTTTCCTGATTGGCTGACTAAAAACGAATGTGGCATACCCAAGCTTGTTCTGTGCTGACATACACATAGTTTTAGAAATGAAGCCCTTTCGATTTTTATGCTGCAATCCTGGTCTTGTTGAAGCCCTTCATGTGTTGTTAGTGTGATTCATGGTTCACTCAGACAAATGTTTGCTCCTTCCAGTATTGTCTGATTCACCACTCAAAGAGCTCTCTGGGGGAAATGTGGGATTCATTACTGAAGCACATTGAAACCACCAACCTCTCAGCTGTGATTATGTTTTTTAAACTGCATCATGATTCAAACTCTGACTTATTTCAGGTTATGTTTCACTGATCTGGCTCCTCTTTCTCTTATCTTCATCCTCGTTTAACTGTTGAAACTGCCTTTGCCTTTTATTTTGAAAGAGGCTAATCAGACCTTTAATTCACAGATGAGATGGAGCCCCCTTTTAGTCTCCAAGATCACCTTAATCATTGGACAGTCTCGTCCTTTGTCCCACCCTGCAGTCACCTGAAGTAACCCCATTCACCTTTCACAATAATATTGCAGTTTTTCATTGTGAATCCACATCAATGCTGTCTGACACGCCAGCAAAACACTTTTGACCATTAGTTCTCAAATGTGAGCTGATGGGCATTGTTGTAACAAGGTAACTTTCCCTTTGGAGGATGAATAAAGTTTTATTCTGTTCTGTTTTTTTGTTTGTTTTTTTTCAGTGCTCTGTGGTTTGTATCCTGATTGGCGCTTGACCTTGTCAATCTCCTCCGTGGTGTGTCTGCCTGTACAGGATGAGTTGAGTTTGCCAGAGTTGCATGAATCTTCAATTACAATCATATCTTTGTTTTCAAATCTATAATATTTAACTTGTTTTTCTCCAAAGGTTTGTATTTAGAGAGTTTAATCAAGACAGAAATATGTGAAAATGTTTGTCTGTCTGAGAAATGTATAAAGTGTGTAGCTTTACAGCCTTAAAACATCTAGAATCCTACTTTACAGATTTCACCGTGGGTTATTTATGAAACGCATTCCCTGTGATAAACGAGGGAACACTGTACCAGAAACATTTCAGCAGTCATATCTTTTGTCTTGCATGTCTGTAGAATTGTCAATGGCTTTAATGTACAGGTTTTAATGTTTTTGCTGTAGGAAAAAAAAACTGAACTGAGAATGCTGAAACTATGGTTTGATGCTGAAGCCAATTCCATGTCAATGAAAAGCCTTTATTCCAGAAATCATGCAAACCTCTTTCATCCAACTACAACTTATCTGTCATTTAAAGTGAAATCTGAGCGTCTTGTTCACATTTCATCTGAACTTGTCTGTCTTGGTTGTTGGTTTTGCTCGAAGCAGAAAAGAGATGTTTCCTTTCCATCTGTCACAGCTTTTTTCATGTGACTGAGTGGATCCACTCTTCCTGCATGATCCTGCATGAGCTAAAAAAAAGTATACTTCCTGCAGCATAGTTCTACTTTAGACTGTCTGCTGCTCTAAAACCACGCAGAGATTTACAGCAGCTCCAGCAGGAACTCGCGGTTTTCAAATCCCAGCTCAGCCTTCAACTTCAAAGTCCTGGAAGTGAGTGGCTCCCCTTCCTCGACTGAGCTATCGGTCTGACCCCACCCTGGCTCTGAGATAGAATCTCCCAATGCTGTCTAAACTAAGGGTGGTCATTATTAGACGCAACCACACACTGCACAGCGACACAGAAATGTTTGAGCACGCACATCTGCTGACCTTTCTGTGAGGCGTCTCTGGAACCCCTGCTGGGTTCAGGGACTTTCCGAGGCGGTTTGAAGATACATTAGAGTACTGTTTTACTGGAAGTGTGTTTAACTCTCTGTGGTCCAAACAACTGGCTGTGGTGCTGCAGTCCAGCCTCTGTTTACTGCTGCTCAGAGGCATCAGCGCCACTGCTGAGGAGGATGAACGCCAAGCTCCAGCGTGTTTGTGGTGCCGACTACACTGCTGAGAGCAGACATAAATCTGTTTGCAGCCACAGCTTAATTACACTTCATTTCAGCTGGAGCAGAACAACGTCCCATTGTAAACACAGCAAGGGGACATTTTTATTCCAAAAATCTGTTTGATTCTAGCATGGCAGGTGGATATACATCTCCTTTCAGATGGAGTCTTTTTCCTGCTGAGTTATTTTGCCACAAAAGGGGAAAAAAAACGACTTTTCTGGAGACCAATTGGTAGCATGTCAAGGACTCACAGCTGTGATGTTTTCTACCTGCTGCTTACTGCTTGGAAATAACAGTCAAACTCTCCCTGTCAACACTCATTCTTCTGCTGTGCGTGAGCCTAAGGAGTGTAATGGAGTAGAGGGGTCAGTGGTCACACAAATATTTTCGCAGGAGACAACACAAGATTTTAGCCTTGAGTCTGTTATTCTAACTCTAATATGTTGTACAGTTAACTTGTAATCGTTTTCTAAAAAATACATTTTTATACTATTAACTACAGCTGTTTTGTTTGTGTGAATGGCTCTGCAATAAAATGGTGATAAACATTGCAGTAGCTTGTTGGGCTCCAGCACACCAAAAAGGAATAAGCTTGTATAGAATATAGATAGTTGGATCTATGTGAATTTCACAAACATTTATTTTTTATTTTGGCTTGAGCAACTCTACTTTATTGCACATTAAAATGACAGCACCTGTGACTATGACTAAAATATCTCTAAATATGGACGAGGTATCTATTGCTAGAGGTGGTACGCTATCTTGTCGCATTTGTAAAGTTGGACGACATATTGGAATGGTATCAATACCAGTTCACTGCCGTGCTACAATTGTACTAACGGAACCAGAAAAACAACTATGCCTTTTCACAAGTACATTATTTCTGTCAGCTAATAAAGAAGAACTTCTAGAATACATTTAAAGACCTGAGTGAGTTTACTCAGAACTGTGAACGTTTAGGTTGATTTTGTAGCTCATTCAAAGTCAATGGTAGCTTAAGAATTCACACTATTTCCACGTTTTCCAGTAGGACCACTTATGGTTTGTTTCCAGAGGATGACCATGGTGGTATTTGTATGAGCGTCCAACTTCAGATCAGACCAGACGACCCGCTGAATTTAAGCATTTTACCGCCGTATATCGTTCTCTCTTTCATAAAATCTGGAGTGTACATTTTAGAGAAATACAGTTTAGTTTAGAAGACTAAATCAGTTACATAAATATTTCCTGGAGGAGACGTAAGGCTCTTAGATTCTCTCTGGTCTATTGTTTGACAGTACAAAAAAAGATTAATAAAAAAATGTATAAACAAAATCATTTTTGAGATGTTACTTCCTGCACAAGCAACAACATGATGTGAGGCATTTCATGCACAGACGACAGACAGAAAAAAAGAAACTACAGTTAAAAAAAAAAAAAAAAATCATTGAAATTGGAAAACAAAAAAAAATTTTCAGAAACAACAATCCTCAAAGCCCAAACCTAAAAGCAGAAACATATGACACAGATGTGAGGATGAGAAGTCATAGCCAATGGAACAAGATAACATGAGCATTTGGGCGGGTCAAAATAAATATGTATTTTTAAAACCACAGATTTAGTTTCAGACGAGCTGTAACTACCTGTCATTCTAGAATTCTTTGGTTTCAAAGCCCAAAAAGAAATATGTCTAAATATTAACACAGTTCGAACACAAATGCCCCAAACCAAGCTAACAGATGGTTTGGGGCATTTGGATGACATGCAAATGGTTTTGTAGTGCCGAGCTTACAAACAGCTCAAGGTCATTGTTCCAGAAGTTGTAGAAGCATTGCACAGTTAGGAATCTCAGGGGAATCATTTTTTTGCAACTTTATTCCTAAAATATAAAAGGGTAACTGCAATGGATTGTTTTCCATTCCTTATATTTCTTGATTGTATCCATTCATCCATCTATCCATTTTCTTTGGCTAAATAAGAATGGGTTGGGGGGGCAGCAGCATTCAAATCAAGTGTCCAGACTTCCCTCTCTTTAGCCACTCTCTCTTCCCAAGCTATTTGAGAGACATAGGCTCTCCAGCGTGTACTGGGTCTTCGCTGGGTTCTCTGCCCAGTGGGACAGTCCCGGAACACCTCTCCAGAGAGGTGTTCAGAAGCCATCCAGGCAAGATGTCCGAGCCACCTCAACTGGCTCCTCTCAGTGTGGAGGAGCAGCAGCTCTACTGCGAGCCAACTCCGGCTGACAGCGTTTCTCACTCTCTCTAAGGGAGCGCCCAGCCACCCTACAGAGGAAGTTCATTTCAGTTGCTTGTATTCAGAACCTCATTCTTTTGGTCATGACCCAGAGCTTATGAACAAAGGTGAAAATTGGAACAAAGATCAACCTGTAACTTGGTCTTTAAATGTCACAGTTTGCAAATCTATTTTTTTTCTGAGTGACAAAAATTAACACAACCACAACTGCAAAATGGAAATGACCACTACTAAAGAACAATCACTAAATCTGGACAAAAGATGCCATTTCACCAGTGGGCATGAACAAGCCTTCACCCGCTTCCACTTCTAATGGTAAATATAAAAGTAAGGGCGTATTCAGACTGGAAAGTCAGTTGGTCCAGATCAAGTCTTCTTTAATTTGGTCTAGATCAAGTCCTTAACCTTAAATTTGTTCTGTAATCAGACTGTCTTCTGCCAAACTAAACCAAAACTTGTAAACAAAATCACACGACAAAAGATCTCTTCAGTCATTTGCCAAGAATTACGTGGGCGGGGCAGAGCAACAAGAGATAGAATAGTGTAAGTCTTGTGCTTTGCAATTTTTTGCTGGCATAGTTCACTTTTTAACTTTATACTTCGCTGACCAATTTTGAATGTCTGTATAAAGATCAGATCCAACACGTTTTATTTTCTGGTACCGTGGAGGCATGCTGCAAGGCCATTACTGAGAAGATGACTGCTAAGAAACTACGCTGATAAGTGCTTTCGACATATAGATTGTCAGGAAAGCCGTGTGAGAAGCAAAGTTTGTCACTTTAAAAGATCTTTGAATGAGCATGCATTCACCCCACCACATGTCCATGAGCTGCTGTTGCATCGCTGCTCTAGGTTTGTGTCTGCGATGGTCGTTTGGTCCAGTTGTCCGCTCCAAGTATGGAGCCTGTTCAGTCTGAGGAAACTCAGAGCGAACTAGAGCACTGTCCAATTGGAAACAAACAAAGATACAAAATATATATATATATATATATATTTTTTTTTTTAAAGGAAGCAAACCAAAACCACGTTGAAAGATTGGTTCAAGAGCGGTTCCTGGTCCTGGACCAGGGTGTGCTCAGACTGAAAATTTGTTCCGTGTAATCAGGAGAACTCTGAACACATTTGGCTTGCCTAAAATGAATCAGTCTGAATACGTCCTAAGTTTTGTGCAAGTTATTATTATTATTATTATTATAGCATTTTTGTTGCATGGCTTTGGATTGTTGGAGGT
The DNA here is from genome assembly GCA_016861445.1 of Oryzias woworae. NCBI lineage: Eukaryota > Metazoa > Chordata > Actinopteri > Beloniformes > Adrianichthyidae > Oryzias > Oryzias woworae. Next base: position 408,407 of record BOLG01001346.1, on the reverse strand, counting down.
CAACTCTACAAAGAGTTTTCTGTGCAAAAATAACTAACATCTTTCTACAAAATGATCATCAACTCTATCTGAACATGGATTAGTCAACAGCAACATTTCTGCAAACATCAGCACATTTAGCTGCTCCTCAGCATCTCATCATACCTGCGCTGCTCTCACACGGGCCCTTGTGGGTCTGGCTGACGCCCGGCTGGCCCTGCTGCAGAGCCGCCCTGCTGGTCGCCTTCAGCTGGCACACGTTGCTGTACGTCTTCCCGTCGCTGCCGCAGACTCTGTGGCCCAGCTTGCACTGACAGAAGCCCTTGGAGAGCCGCTTCCCCGCCGGGTGCTTGCACTCGAGCCCGTCCCCGCACGGCAGGTCGTCTTTTCGGCCGCACGGCTCGCCCTCGGCGCCCGCGCACACCAGGCAGCAGTTGCAGCGGTCCGGTACGTAGCCGCTGGGGCAGCTGGGGCTCGGACAGCTGCTGACATCACACCGAGTCGGACACTTTGATTTCGGCTCCGAGTTTGCAAACCCACTGAGGTAAAAGAGCACGGAGCTGAACCACACGACCTGCATTGTCCTCGATGCAAAGTAGGTCAGGCTTTACGCGGATGTCTTCCTCAGAGGTTCCTCCCTCCGTGGAGATAGAAATCTTACAGCATCCGTCTGTGTGCGTGGGGATCTGGGTTTCCCTTCAAGCAGAAAGTAAACATCAGCTCCTGCAGGATGAACTTCTCCAGCTGTTAAGCCGGTAACTGTCCCAGAGCGGTCAGGTATGGCAAGCCCTAAGCACCGCCTTCACCAGCAAGTTATGGAAAGCCAAAAGGGTCAAATATCGATTGCCTTTCAGTCAGTGACGATCACCTGTGTCAGCCAGCTGTGAATGTTTGCAAATATTAGGAAGTGGAGGCTTTACATTTCCCAGCCCAGACTGGGAGCTTTATTAACTTGTGGCAGACACTCTTGGTCAACTGTGCATTTTAATGGCCAAATAATTATCTCTGGCAAATGAAACAAAAGTTTGCTGCTTCAAAAGTATAATTTGATACTGCAATCAAACCGAACAAGATTCATGGGTCAAATTTGCATGTGTTGCCAAAGCACACGCCAAATTTGCTGCTTTACACTTGTCCAAAATTTAAACCGGAAGTCCCTGCTGCATGTGGGAGGAGCTACTGTCAATAAGTTTTTAGTCTGCTCACTACATGGAAGCTTTTGCTGTATATGTAATTTACAATGCATGGAAGACACAGATGAAGTTGAGAGATCAGGTTTCTTTATTTTGAAGAACTGTACAAAAGCATCGTTAATCATGTCTCTGTTCGGGTTCATGAGATCATCCAGAGACTCTCCCAGTATAGTGAGCTTCACTATCCACTGCAGGTGAGGTGCTCCTCCTGCCACATTAGAACAGCCTGCTGCCACACATCAGCGAGGCATTTCTGCAAAATTACATGTGAATTCAATGAAATATTACTCTCCTGGAAACATAACATCCACAGTTCCACCCGCTTTGTTTAGCTACATATGCCCAGCCATAAATACGCTTCGCCTCTCATTACGTCACGCCTGATAAGTGTGTCAGGGATAAATAAAAGGTCAACTTTGGCAGCAGGAATTTTGAACATCCAAAACAATTTATTTCTGTTCTTATAGGTGCACAATGGTGTTGCTTACCTTTACAAAAAATATCAAATATCTCCATCTGTTTTACGTGTAGTTATCACAGTGTGTCACACACACTTTAAATGTACAGGTTGGTAGCCCCATGAGAAAGTTCAGGAGGTTTAGCTAAAGATGTTTTCTTTCACCCAAGTGGATATGTCAGAAAAAATGGCAGATACACAAGCTGACACAATCATGTCACCTGGAGGGAAATGGTGTCGTCATAGAAGTGATAAGAAAAGCCATGTGAGCTAACAATGGTAGTTAGATACTTGGTTTAAATGGGGAACAAAAGGCCAAGAACAGAACTCTTAGAAACACCAGTGCAAAACAGGTGAGATCTTGGTTTCTCTTCTTCTCAGGATACCTTGAATTTTCCACAGACCAGGATTTAGGCCAAATAGAACTGTACCAGCAATACTGAGTTTACACAACATTGAACAATGTTGTCATTTACAGTTTTAAAGGCTGAAGAATGGTCAAGGAGAATCAAACCTTGGGTTGGCCACAAGCTCTAGCTAAACAAAGAGATAAACTGACACATCACACAACTCTTACAAAACTGTATTTACATCATTTTTACAGCTCCTACCTGCAGCTGGTTTTACTCCACTTTGCCTCCACTGCAAACCAGACGGCTTTGGCTTATATCTGAGCCCTTGCTGACTCAGGAGACTTGTTCTGTCAGATAAGAATGCTGTTTGCAAATGTCTCAAGTTCTGAGGGGCTGCTGATTTAAAAACAAAAAGAAATCAGCTGTAACTGAAGCTATGAAAAACTATCTGTTAGACATTGTGTCCAAATTCCACAATGCTCATGTCTTCTTTATAGACTCAAAGACATGATGGACTGTAGCCAGTCTTCATGGAGGCCTCTCATAACCAAAGTATTCGGTAACGTTTTTAAGAACACCTTTAATGTTATGGTTTCAATCTTGTGTTTTTGTCCCAGCTGCCCTCACAGGTAGATCCAAGCTCTCTGTGGGTGAAAAATGGGCAAACTACGGGGCATGCAGGTGGTCGGCACAAACTGTCAAGATGGTAGACCGTTCAGTTAGCCTGTAGCTAGAAAATGTTTGTGCGCATTTTGTTTCTACAGGCATGCTCTGGGCGACAGCTCATAAAAAAACACGTACAACATGTATGGATAATTAAGGTTGAAGTACTTGAGACACAGGCAGGTTGTATGGTAACCCCCTCTGAACCTGCACAATGTGCAAGGGGCCCGTTAGTGCTGTTCAAATGATAAGTGTGCCCTTCTTGTGCTTAGTTTGGCTGTTAGAAATAAGGAAAAAAGACAGTGTTTTGATCTTTGTGGGCGTCCTATGGCTACTTATGTGCCACCGGCACATTATGTGTGTTTGTGTGTGGTCAGTAATGACCAAGTGCACGCACCTCACTAATGACTAGAGTGTGGTGTAAGGACACCGTACAACGGGATCACTCGTACATGCAAAAGTTCATTGAACATACATTATTCTTACAAAAACTTCCCAAAACACTTACCACAAGCATGACAATGGTGCGTTCCACTTTTATGATGGCCGCATGAGCTATGAGGGAACTGCTTCACAACTTTTAAGAGGTTTTCTTTTTTTTCCCCACTATTGAGCTTTTTGTTCTTTCTCTTATTACCATTAGCTTCTCTTCTGGTGAGCTTCAGATGGACTTTAAACACACTTTTCACCCAACCTATCCTGGTCATTCTGGTCTTGATCCCACAGCTCTGTCATTTGAGGCATATTTCTAAACTGTCCTTTCTCTTCAAAATTATAGTGAAGATCAATAAGAGTGAGTTAGTGGTGTTTGTGGAAGAGCATGACATGCTTGAGGTTTTCCAATTCTGATTCAAAACTTTACAAAAACAAAATCTCTCCTTTTGTGTTTTTAACGATATCCTTTGAACTAATGACTCTTGTGCCTGTGTCACTGTTGTAGCTTTAGACCTAACATCTGTCTTGGACGTAGCAACTTTGATTCCATAAGGTGTTATTTTCTCGTGTAGAAATGTTGGTCTATGCACAGCGGTGGCTTTGGCCTCGTTTGGAGGGCAGGACCTCTTGTGTCAGCCTGAGTGACTTTGCATCTTCATCAGTTACACTTCCATGTGGGGGTTCCTTAGGCTCAAAGGCCTGAATGGTGTTACTGTTCCTAAAATTTTAAAGGTCCTCTACCATGTTTTTCTTAAGCCTTTTATAGTAAACAATATCTATTAATATGATCAGATGTTTCTTTTGGCACACTAAAGAACAAATCATTATAAATATTAGTTATTTTTGTGGAAGTAAGACGATTTGATCTCTGAGGTACCGGCTTTTACTGAAAGGAGGAAAGTGTGTGTTAGCCTGTGGGTGGGGCTTGCAGCGCAGACTCTTCCTGGTAGGGGCTTATCTCACTAGTCTACGTGTAGGGCGAAGGGAAGAATTCGGATTGGGCCATAATCCGAATTCTTCACTTCTCCCTGTCACTTCATTTGTAGTGAAAGTGGTGTCAGAAAATAGTTATTTTTTAAGGGTTACCCTCGAGGTGGAGTAACAGAGCCCTCCGTAGTGAGGGGGTTCCATGTCGCGTTATGCCGCGGAGAAGAAGCGCTTTTCTTCATGTGTAATACACTTAAAACCTCAAAGTTGATTTTATTTTTCAAGGTATAGGCCCTTTAACGAAAGAAGACTAATCCTGGTTTTTGGCAGCTCCTCTGTAAATGTTGGTGTTGACCTGGGGTCTTTGGACACGTTTTAAAACCTGCAGTCTTGAACCTTTGCTTTAATATACTCTACTTTTGGATTCAGAGATGACTCTGTGAAGTCTATTATAATTTTTACATTTGAGGAAGATCATAAAATCAAATCATTTCCTTGCAGCTTGTTCAAAACCCTGCAAAATATGTTTTTAACAGAAGCACATCACCCACTTTTAGCTTGTGTTCACTGGCTGTTCTTTCAGTTTTGGAATCATTTTCAAATTCTTTCATTTGTTGTTTTTTTTCATCTTTTCATTGCACGCCTCTTTGAGCTTTTGCACCCAAACACCATCACACACACACGCACACACACTCGAGTCAGCACAGCAGCCGTACCTGAGTGTCTTCACAGAAACCTGTGAGATGACGCCATTCTCTGTGGCAGCTCTGAAGTTGTTGGACAATCTTCCACTTCACATCAAACACATTGCTTTCCATCATTGAAAAGAGTCTGCATAACATTTTTGTATGTCATTTAATGATCAAAACTTTAATTTAAATTTAATTTGTATTTTTGTTTCATAGCTTAATTTTTAAAGCTTTCTTTGATGTTTGTGTCCTTTCATTTAGGTGTTTGTCCAGCACCTTGGTGCCTTGCTCTGTAAAATGATAGAAATGGTCGTGACTATTTCAGTCTAGTCTTTTTAAACTGACATTTTTGTTTCCCACTATTTTTTTGAAGTTACTCCTCATGTTTTGGTCTTCAGCAGACGATTCCAAAATATGCATCAGAGTCCTAGTCTACATTTTTGTGGGAAACTCATCTGCTGGCAGAGAAGGTTATTTTTGTGACGAGTGTCTGAGACTGTTGAGCACACCAAGCGCTCCAAGAGAAATTACCGCCACACTACCAGAATCATTTCAGGAATCACACAATTTATTCAATCTATTTCTCCATTTTTTTTTTATTGAGAGTATTTGCTATTCTCATTTACTTTTAGAGACCTTTGACCTCTGTGATGTTGTTTTCACAAAAGGATAGCCTCACAGGTTTGGTTCTAGTCAGTGGAAAATGTATGTCCCTGCTTCTATATTTCTTTGAAGCGACACCACTTAAATTGTCTTCTGTTTGGAACAACTGTCATTCCAGAGGACAGACAAGCGAGCTAAAGTGGACAGACATCGTTCCCTCCACAGTTAAAATGGTCCAAATTGTTCAAGAACTGTAGAAAGTTAAATGGGTTAAACTGGGAAAGAATGTGGTCACCACCACAGCAAGTGACCACAATTTTGTTTTTTCAACAAAATAACGTATTTTCTAATGTTTTTGTACATATGAAGGGATTTCTTTTACTAATTTTTCTAAGACCCCTGCGACAGACTGGCGACCAGTCCAGGGGTGTCCCCTGCCTTCGCCCATGAGTAGCCGGGTTAGGCTCCGGCAGCCCCGTGACCCCGAAAGGGATAAAGCGGTTCAGAAAATGAATGAATAAATGAATAAATTTTTCTAAGAGCATTTTGCAAAAAGACTTCATGGAATAGAATATAATATTGCACAGCTCTTTTCCTGTCAAGCTGTGTGGTAGCTCCACATTAGCATATGTTTCTCAGCACCAACAATCATCAATATGTTGTAGGGAGGACATGTACAATCCACTAATGTCCACTTTTTTATTCTGGCCTCAAACAGGAGGTTAACTTCTTTTCACGTTTGTCTTATGAAAAACACATAATCCACTTTCTGTGTACACAACAGGAAACCATGATGACATCTGCTGGTGAAATGAACTGCGTTCCAATGCTGTTATTTCTTTAAAACTGGAAGGTCACTGTTGAAACTTATGTAAATGTGATTTCTCCACACTATTTTAATTTCAGAAATGATATTTATTTTGGTTTTATGAGCTGGAACCTCAATTTATGCAAAAAATCTACAAATACTTGAAATCATTTAAAACAGTGGGCCCTGAATCTGTATGAAAAGTTACATTATTTGAATATAGTTATGGAAATGAATACTTTCCCCAGGTTGTTCTATTTTTTTGCAAAGCCTCTGCATTTATACATTTTACAAATCCCATTTAAATAAGCTACACGTGACTCTCATTTTTCTTCCTGTTATCATGGTACAGACTTGGATTGTCTGCTTTAGTGGAAAGGCTTCAATGTGAAAAGGGAAGAAGGTTGAAGTGAATGCTGCCCGGCTTTGAATGACCCTGTCTGAGGAAGGCGGGCTGCAAACCACCGATCCAAATGTTATGAAGGAATCGACAAACATCAACCCCATGAAGTGACTCGACTACGTGTGATGCATGCAGCTTTGGCTTGTTTATTTGCAAAGCCAATGAGACTACCATGATACATAACCACTAAACCACCAAGATTTATTTCTACCAAACCACATGTAAGTGGTGGGCACACCCCACTGATTCTCAGAGCAGGTTTTCAGACAGTCAGGGGGAAAAATGCATAAAACATACCATACAGGATAGATTTGTTGGTCCATGTTCATACAGACTCTGTAATTCAGATAAAATAACTATAAATCAAAACAACATCCAAGGTTACATCAAAGCCAGATGCAAAGACTTAAATGACTTAACTTTATCATTATGGGTGGAGTCAATGAAATGGGCTTTGTGTGGGCTTTACAGTTTGTCTGCGGCCACATCGGTGCATGACGTCCAAGTCTGCATGAGCAGAACCACGCGTCTTCATGTCACAACTTTAATTGGTGACATATTAACAGCTTTTCTCCATTTATAAGAGCTGTTCCTGCTCAGGTTTTGTACTTTGTCCATTTAAAGACCCAACAAATCATCAAGCCTGCAACAGTAAAAGCTTAAAAATATGAGCCTAGCTCATGCTTTTTATGACGTCTGTGCAGACGAGTGGAGATGTCAGTTTATTGACCTCAGACATTCACAAAGTAAAATAAACACAACTATAATTTTTGAAAGCTGATCTGATTACGACATTTCTCTGACTTCAACTATTTAACACCCAAACTGAAGTTCCAACACAACTGTTCCTAAATAGCCAGTTTCAAAGCCATTCATTTGGCTTTTTGTGTGTGTGTTATGCACACACAGATGATAAATTCAGATCAATTATGCAGAAGATGAGACTGCATGAAGGTTTGCAAAAAACAATTATGCGATTATCATCCATCCATCCATCAGCAATGTTTCAGGTCCTGGTTTGGGATCCAGTCATTGATGTTTTTAGGGGCTCTTTTAGAGGTCCATCATGCCTGGCTTCTTCAACAACACCATCTATCATCTGCTACTCTCTACTCTGCAACCATACAGGTGGTGTACTTGTCTGATGTTTCAATTAACTCCAGTGGCTCTTCTTTGTTTGAAGGACTACTGCAGCTGCTTCACCCCAGATTCCTCTAAAGATGGTTAAACAGGATCTTATCTCCAGTGGTTGACCCCAGACACCATGCAAAGGAAGCTCGTTTCCGCTGCCTGTATCTGCAGTCGTAATTGTTCACAACTCACAGCTGATGAGAATTTGCAATGGCAGAAACTGAAGAAATGAGAGCCTCGCTTCTAAGCATTTTTAACCCAAAGACCTACATCACAGCAGACTTCACAGTGTAAAAAAAAAACAAACAATTGACCTCTTGTTCCTTTCCTTACCTATTCTTAAACAGAATGAAGGAAAATCTGAACTGCTCAACTCCTCTTTTTCCCTTGCGATCCATCCAATATCAATACCCACTTCATACTGTGCAGGAGTCCCAGGGGCTGCTGGAGCCTATCCCAGCTACCTTCAGGTGAAGCCAGGCCACACCAAGGACAGGTTGCCAGTCCATCACAGTCACATACCTGCACACTCTGACTCCTGAAGGACAGTTCAGAATTACTAAACTAAAGAGCAGAAGACTGTGGAAGGAAGCCAGAACATGCATTAGGAGAACATGCAGAGTCTACACTGTGAGAACCCAGCTGGGATTTGAACCAAAACCTTCTTGCTGTGAGACAACAGTGCTAACCACCGCATATGACAATAATCATCTAAAGTTTATCATTTTGTCAATGTTTTCTCTTTTTAGGAAACATCTTAATCTCAGAGTAATGTGTTATCCCATGCTGATGACTCATCAAATTATTGTAGAAAGGGACAAAATGTTGTCTTTGTAGTTATCAAAAGAGAAAAACATCTTTACAAAGCATGAAATGTTTCCCATTGGGTCTGACTTCAACTCACTGCAGAGCCTTCAGCAGTCACACTCCATTAATGTTTACGACCAGGAGAAAGTAGCTCACTGGAGACTGTGTGTTTCAACTTGCAGCCTCTGCCTCTTCATTGCATGTTGTGCCAGCTGTGATGGGGTTTAAGGATTTTATGTTCACGTTATCAAGAGGGTCACTAAGATTTGCAACGTAGATCTTTTGTTCACTGCAGTGATAGAATTCACATGTCAAAGAAATGTGTTTATTAGGCATTTTGCATCGAAATTGTTTGCAAATCATGCTTGGACTCGTTTATTCTTCTACAGAACATAGGAAAAATGTTGGATTTAAAGTTTGCTTAAAAGCTTTAAGGCTGGTTTGAAAGGAAAGGGAACTGGAGCAAACGCAGTTCATCCGTCTACCATTAAGCAGTGTCCTTTCACATTATTTTTGACTAGTTTGTTTTACGGCAGAAATAAACACCCTTAGACTGTGGTGACGTCACTTTTTTTGTTTTCTTTGTCTGTGAGAACCAGCCGGGAAGTTTTTTTGTATCAGATTGGACTTTGTTACGGAAATTGCTCACCTTTGACAACAGCCTCGACTGGTCATTTGAGCAAGTACAGCGATTAGCACTTCTGCGTTTGGCTTTAAATTTGGGAACAAAATGCAGTTTTCTAAGGAAATAAAGGAAAATCTAACATGTATGCCATCTAAACTTTGTGAATGTAGGACACACTATCACAAGCAATGGAAGCAAGGAAAGCAACATGTGAGGGCGGAGAAAACTCTCAGGCTTTATTTCCACTGTTCAGAATGCTGTCAGTGGACTCGGACACCAGTATGACTGTGGGCAACAGTCTCGTTAATAATAAAATTAGAGTTCCATAGAAATGAGCAGAGACCAGCTTAGCATGTGAAGGGAATGCACTCAAACATACTGATGTTTCTTAATTTTTCAGAAGCTCACAGTGCAAACCTTCTATTTGCATAATTTCACTTCAAAGTAACCAGAAAATAGCATCATGGCTAATCTTTATTTTTTATCTTCTTCTAAATTTTTAATGTATCCTGAACAAATTTGAAGGAAATAACTTGTAGCAGGTAAACTTTAGCTCTTTTAGAGTGAATAAACATTTAGTTGACAATATTCCATCCATCCCTCTTCAGAATTCCTTTTGGGGGTAACATGGTTGCTGGAGTCTATCCCAGCTACTGTTGGACAAAGGTGGGATACACCCTGAACAAGTCGCCAGTCTGTTGCATGCTCTCACATGCACACCTATGGACAAATAAGAGCCACCAACCTGTGGAGCATGTTTTTGGACAAGCTACAACCTTTTCACTGTGAAGCAAGAGTGCTAACCACTGCTCCACCATGCAGCCCCTAGTTGACAATATTAAGATATTAAAAGAACTATGGATTTACAGGACCACAAGTGAGCACAATTGTTTTAGGAAAAATCTATAAACCACGTTTTCCACCCAAAATCTCCTCTCAGTTGCTTCCCTGTAGATTGATAATCTGATTAGAAGACATTGAGAACACATTCAAACAACTTTTACTGTCCTCTTTTGTGCGTCTTCTGTATTTAGTGGAATTTTTACGCACAAATTTTAGAAATACTGTAAGTTTTAGAAATGCACAGCTGTGCTATCACTGTTTTTCTGTGAACAGTCATGGTTAGTGGTGCTGCAGTTGAAACTAGGTTAAAAAAAAAATACTAGACTCAAAATGACCCACTGTACAGATGACCTCACTTGGCAGAAATGTTTGTTCCTCCCTTTAAGCTGCTGTTCAGGCGAGCATACCAAAACCTCCCAGCAGACCCGCAAACTCATCACAGATGTGAAGCTGTTTTTAATGCCTGAACTGGAGGAGGTGGAGTGGCAGCGGATGACCAGTGTCCAAGCAGGAACGGCGGTCCGGGTTTGTTTGCACAGACGAGAAGGGTGACGCCTGAGACAGATGTGTCTCACCCAGCTGTGGAGGTGTTTGTGTGAAGCAGTCTGTCACTTCACAGAACACAGAGCTCCTTGTTCTGCAGCCATGCACGCTGCCTGAGAAGGTGACGGGCCTCAGACGGCGCTCTGTAATGGTTTGCTCGCTGCTGAACCCCTGACCCGCTATGCCGTTCAACACTCCACATGCATGAACTCATAATTGTTTTGCACCTCGGTTGTTCCTGCTGTCTGATCTGTGATAGTCAAGTTGACTGTAAATGACGCATTGCGACTTTAAGGGGGAAACGTGTCAGAACCAAGTCATAAAAACATTTGGAGCCACTTCAGATGAACAAGAGGGCTGTGCAGAAAAGACGTTGGGTCAAAAAACACGTTTTTACTCTGTAGCAGAACGTTTTTCAGTCAGTTTACCCTGGAAGGGGGTTATCCTCTAATAACCCCCTTTAGTGGACAGGTGTGGAAGCTCACCTGGTGCAGACCTGCCAGGTGTACCAGGGTTCATCCTGGGTCAAATGAACTCTGGTTCAAGTCACTACAGAGTAAATGCTTTGCAGAAGACATAGAGGTCAAAATGAGTGAAATATGTGACATGTGAATAAATAAACAACTCAAAATGTCAAAAGAAACAAATCTCAAAAAAGCTGGAAAATGTGTTCATGTCGACTGTGTTTTAATGAGGTGAAGGCAGAAGGGCAGTTAGAGGTTTTTTTCTGAGCTTGTTTAAGGTAACAGCGGCCCCTATAGAGCAACTATGTAACTGCATGACTCTGAGTGATTTATTCCACTTTGACTCTTATATTGTGTTCAGGTCAAGCGGATTAGCTGTAGCGACCCTTGATGGGATGTAGGATGATGTTTGGGTCAAAATTAAATGTAAGAGTAACATCTTAAAGCGAACCAAATGAAGCTATAAATGGTAAAACTCCCTGCATATTCGCTCATCTCTGATGACGTTTATGTTTTATAATTGTGTGCTAAAGCTTTTAAACTATAAAAGACACAACAAAGAACAAGGAAACCTTTTTTCAACTTAATATGCCAGTTTTCTTCCAAAAGATCCAAACGTGTCTAATGAACAAATACCCCACTGCTGAAGAGAACAAATATCGTTCGATTGTCTGCAGTTGTACTTCAATTTTTAGTTGTTTAATAAACCAAGAACAGACGAGGATGGATCATTCCCTTTTGTTCATTGTTCTCTTTCCATCCTGTCTCTTAAACACAGAATATCCAGATCTTACAGACAACTGCTGTAATAAAAAAGAGGATTAAACCAGACTTCATCATCTGGGCTTCAATGAAACCACTATCAACCTGAAGTCCTCATTACAGGCTGAAATCCAGACTTTGGTCTGCTCTGCTGCAGAGACAGGCTAACATCCTCCAGCAGGGGGAGCCACCTCCTCTTCTGTTTGTGCTGATGAGTATCTGCTCAGTCATGAACAATATTTCATAAAGCAATCTAAGACAGGATGAGTCCTCCATGCAGATGGTGTCCAGCTGCTCCCTATGTCCACACGCCTGGATAAAACAATGCAGTTTATTTGATGTTTTCTCTATAGGAAATAAACAGGAACCTCTTGTAAACTACGGCAGAAGATAACAGCTGTTATTTCATGCATCATCAAAGCCCTTTGTCAACATTTATCATTTAGAGTTACCCAGTAGCTTTCACTTTAGCTTGTCTTTTGTCATAACTTTATTTAAACACCAGGACATCATGTTACTAAATGTCATCCACTTTGTTGTCTTTTGCTGCTCAGTAAAGTATATTATGCTTGTACTGCTTTGTATCTCGGGATAGAAATCAAGCATACAGATCTTGGAATCCTGTACACAACCTAAATTCTTCTTTCATGTCCAATGAAAACATTGGTTTGATACAGTAACAAACTACATTTTTCTATTATCTTTATCTGTAACATTATTGTAAATTGGATTTCTGAAAGGCTATTTGAAAAGTAACTTGATCTCTATCAGTGTCTTTGAGACAGATCTTTAGAATTGGATGTTTTCCTGATAAAAGGACAAAAGTTCTCATCTCAGTCTGGAAGGTTTTGGTTAGAGGAGACTTATTTTTAGATGAGACAAATAGCCAACCAGATGAAAACAGAGGAAGGTGGCAAATCATGCTTACAGTCAGTAATTAGAAATACAAACCCATTGGGTTGTCCAAAAGACCCAGAAGTTGTCCTGGTTGGGGGTTGTGTCTGGTGTAGCTGCTTCTGTCAGTGCCAGATGAAATATGTAGAATCACTGAATATTGTTTGGACTGTTTTAGAAACAACAGATGTGGGGTATTTCTGAGGAGAGTTTAGATGTTGCCATTTTGAATGGTCAGAGAACATGCTACCTTAATTGTCACATGAACTAAATTCCAGAAAAATCAACTTTTACCAAAAATACAATATAATTAAAAATGTTGCTGAGACTCAGATAAAGGTTTTGCTAAAGCAGCTGTGCATACTTCCACAGTCATGGGATGGTCAGTCACAAGTCAATGCCTTTCATTCTTGTTTGTCAGTCTTCCAGGTATAAGAAAAAAAAAAAAACCAAAGTCAGCAAAAGAGAACGAAGGGATCATAAAGGGTAAACCCAGGAAGCTGCTGCTCTGCTGTCAAAAACATTTTTCTTATCTTTTTTTGCAGGCAAAGGTGGCAAGCACCTCATGCTCCTCAGATAAACTTCAGATGTTATGATACGCAGTGATAGAATGGAAGAGAACTTCATATCATCCATGCTCAGTTTGCTGCAGAAAACTGAGGACAAAAAACAAAGTGTCTGTCATTTGAAGTGTTGTGTGATAGATTTTTCTGATAAAAATCAAAGTGAACTGACCACTCCAGCTGATTATTAACAGACCCGCCCCACACAGAGATAGATGTGTGTGTTGAGGATTGGTTAACCTGCAGATAATGCATGTCACCGGACGCCAACCTTTTTCTGAGTTAAACTCATTAACAGATGTAAAACTTTCTTTTCTTTTCTCTTCTTTTCTCTTCTTTTGATTAAAAATAAGTTCAGTCAACACAAATGACAAATTCTTTTAAATGGTTTCATTTAAGCTATAAATAGGGTCATATCCTGTTAAAATACATGATTATTTATCATCAATATTATCATTAATATTTTAAGCTTTGATTTAATTAATAAAATGATCACATAAACTGTGACAGACATTGATATAGTCTACTTCAAAGTTTATCTTTTATCATTTATCTTTTTTTTATAATCGTGGATAAAATAATTTAGCTGACCCAGATTAAGATTATCTGTAGTTACAGTGTTTACACAGTTTATATCTGACTGGACTTCAATCCTGTTAATCTTACGTTTTTAAATAAAGTTCCTTTCAAATTTGAATTAGCTGCCTTTCAGAATAAACCTTAAAATATAGTTTTAGGCCCTAACGTCACAGGACTTTCTTCTTTAGACTTTAGATTTAGTAAGGGGCGTTAATTCCTGTTGTGATTAATGCATAATCACGCACACTTGTGGCAAACAGGAAATCTGTGGTTTAGTCGGGTCATTCTTATAGAAGAGGGTGCTTTTATTGTGAAAACTTAAAAAAGGAAGTATGTTCATTGTCGTTGCAAACAACAGGAAGTTTGTAAACTTGGAAAACTCAGGTGATTTGAAGTCGTTGGACTCGCGGTCTGTCCTAGTGTATCCAGATTTCAGAGCAGCAGCGCACCCGTAAGGTAACGACCCAAACCGACCCAGCACCCAAGCGGTGCAGCGCTGTTTTCTGGAATGTTCGCACGATCCTGCAGGTGACGGAGCACAGCTGCTGCTCTTTGACTTTGTTCTTCATAGGACAAACTAACAACCGTGTTTATGTGCGAATCTGAGCTGGAGTCGGTGATGTTTCTACTATTCTAGTCTGGAACAGTCGAAACCAAAACAACACAGATGCGTGTCAAAGGTCATTGAACCTACAGTTCGGAGTTATATGTCAAAAAAAGTTTTTCTGACACAAGAGAAAATGGGTAAAATAGGTAGACAAGGTTAGAGGCCAGTGTGATTACAAAACATCCCGCGGACACAAATGCACTCTATATGAAAAATCAAAAACTAGAAGGGAATCAGCATGACCTTTCAAGTTAAAGGGGAAAACGGCAACGACTGAATCTGAAAAGCAATTGTTTTACCACAAATGTTGCAAGTTCTGTATAAAACAAGAGATTTCTTCATTTGATGTGAGAATTTCATTTTTACTGAATTTAATAATTGTGAGATCTGACAGAGAGAAATTTGTTTTCAACAAGAAGCCCTTCAAGACCCCATGAAGCTTTAATCGACATAAATCCTATATCAAAATATTAGGTGTGGGCGCAGCGATTCGTTTTAACAATGATTCGATTCATTTAGGTGTTTTTCTTCTCATATTTTTGATTTTTGCCTTCACTGAAATTAAATGGATCAGTGTGGTCAAAGGCTTTTTTTTCTCTCTTGTTCAGTCAAACTAAATAAAAATACTGGTTTGATTCAGCTGGTTAAAAAAAGCATTCTAATGTCATATTTGAAAGGCTTTGAGATTTTCATTGTTTCATTGTTTTCTTGTTCATTTGCTTATGTTATTATTATTATTATTTGCTGTTTACTGTTTTTGTTGGACAGTTTGTTGCTGATTTCTTTAACCATCAGAGTGAACGCATGAAACTCTAAATCAATGTCAAACTAGACACAATCAATCCCAACATTTTTAGGGAAAGTTGAACATGTATATGTAGATTTAAGGGTTTTTTTATTGCAGGTGTAGTCCTGGTGTGTCTGAACTCTTTCAAAGATGAAGCACCACATAGCAGACTTCCCCAGTGGCCCGCTGGATATTTACAGGAAGAAGGCCTCGTTCGACTGGAAGGAGATGCTCTACTTCATCGATGGAGATGAAATCCTCCAGTTCAAGGTGAACTAAGAGTCTGTGCTGCTGCTGCTGATCTGCATTGGCAGTTCAGTCTCACTTGTCTGTAAATGTGAGCTAAAGGTGATGCTGAAGGCTGCTTGGGTTTAGATTTGCAGCTTTAAAGCATCAGAATCCTTTTAGTTTGCATGAAGGGAAAAAAAGACCAAAGGGGTTTTTGGGAGAACATTTAAACTCCAGAGCTTGATGTCATTGCAGAAAAACCTAAAAAAAATGTTTGATTCAAGAGCGTTTCAAGATGTATAAAAAGGAAATAATTTTATCAAACTGTGTTTTATAAAATATTTAGGTTTTAATTGACATTCCTTCATTCACTTACAAAGGATGAGATTTTTTTTGCTGCATTTTTGTTCAGTTTTCAAAGTCAGTACTTTTCCATTTGACTAAAAGGGATTTTTGTATTTCATGTTTATATTTTTGGATTAATCCAGACTTGATAGAACTTTTCATGTTTGGATCGGTCTCCTTTTAAAATGTTTCTGAGAATAAAATGCATCTTTTGTAAGTCCCTGTACACTGTTTAATGTGGTGCCTTTTGTTTTGTGTTTATGTAGGATCACATCTTTAAGACTCTGGAGAACGATCCCCTGTTTGCCCGTCAGCCAGGAGAACACCTCTCATTGGAGAAATTAAGAGAGTTGAACTTTCTCAGGTGAACACATATAAATGAAGTTCTTGTTGACAAACATTTCCTGACAAGGTTTCAAAATCTGCAGGGTGAAGCAACTTTTTCGCTACAATTTCCTGACAAATGAAGAAGCGATGGCGAACCCCTGGAAAGTGATAATCCTGGAGGACTGCCTCGGCATGTATGACTGGTCCTGCCCTGCCAAGTTCTTCCTTAACAAAGCAGTGAGTCGGAATGAGTGGATTATGGCTCAGTTTGTCTGAAAAGACCGTAATAACCAGGACGCCATGGGTTTTGATACAGGCTTTACATGGAAACAAGTATTTTACTGCTTGTGGTTTGTGCTATGCTATGAGATTTTGGTTTTTTTCTAATTTCAGATAAAAATGTTATTGAATTGATCAAAATTTAAGTCTAATTGTCAACTTGTGCACCAAATCAAAAATCTGGTTGTAAAACTGATTAACAACATTGTCAGTTTGTACATCAGTACCTTTGTAAGAATCATCCTACCTCTTTCTTGCTCATTTGTTATAAAAATTTTGATTTCAGATGTTTGGGGGAACCATTGCTAGTTCAGGGTCAAGCAGACACAAAAAATATGTTGAAAGCGCCGAAGACATGACGGTAAGACGAACGATGAAGCAGTTACTGTTTAGTTTTAAAACACCTGCCCAACGCTGGTCCTCAAGGTCAGCCTGTTCAACCAGCAGACTCAAACATTTTACGAAGACAAAGAAGTCCACAACTCCTACACAAAGATAACGTTTGAGTTTTTTAAATAATTCATTTGTTTGAAATAAGATTCCTCATAAGTCCCATCAGTTGTCACACACCTAGTTGTAGAACATTTGTTCTCCGCATTTGACCCATCCCCTGGAGGAGCGGTGAGCTGCAGACACAGCCGCTGGGGAACCATATGGTGGCTTAACCCCCCCAATCCAACCCTTCAATGTTGAGTGTAAAGCAGGGAGGCATTGGGTCCCATTTTTAGAGTCTTTGGTATGGCTCAGCCTGGATTTGAACTCACGACCGTCTAGTCTAACACTCTACCACAAGGCCACTGAGCTGGTAGTGCCCCAGCGTGAAGGACCATTGATCAGATCCAGTAAGGACGTTCTTTTAGTGATTTACGTGGTTTGACTTTTGGTTTATATTGGAAGACCTTTAAAAAAAAATGAAAGAAAACAATTGCTGTTTTGCTTTTGACCCAGACTTGGGACTGTCACACCAAAGAACTGGATTGTGCCCCCGTGTTGCTGCATTATCAAAATGACAAAACATCTGAAACATTCCTCTACATGTGGAAAGATTCTATATGAAAAGGAGTTATTGTGAATTAATTATTAAAAATATTAAAATATTTCCTCAAAATTCTAATCGTTAACGATGTACTGATTCTGGAAAAAGGCTGAACAGTGACACTTGAGGACTAGGGTTGGGTAGCTGAACACTCTTGATGCCACATCAATGATTCCTGAGTTTTTCCTCACATGCTGAGGCTTTGCTGACTTACCTACTTATTCTCAGACCTTTGGCTGTTTCGCACTGACTGAGCTGAGTCATGGCAGCAACACCAGAGCCATGAGGACCACAGCCACATATGACCCGTCCACCCAGGTCAGCCGACTCTGCCCATCATCCCCACCTTCACGTCTGCTTCAAGGCTTAATATCAGAGTGTAGAGATTTTACGTCGCATCTGGGATTTCTTCTTTCTGGTTCGCTGTAGGAGTTTGTGATCAACTCTCCAGACTTTGAGGCAGCCAAGTTCTGGGTGGGAAACCTGGGGAAGAATGCCACCCACACTGTGCTGTATGCGCAGCTCTACACACCGGACCACGTCTGCCACGGCCTTCACTCCTTTGTCGTGCCGGTAAGATTCTGAAATCCAGCAGATTCTCTAGAGGGGTCAAAGGTCGAGGTTGTTGATCACTGACATAGATTTTGATTGCAATCAATCAGCCACTTATTTTGTAGACGTGAAGTGTCTATCTGCCAAAAAGGCTGATTTATACTCTGTAAACATGAGGCATCTGCAAGAAAACCAAAGTCCTTTTTGTCACAGATTCAATGATGGTTTAGTGATTCTCTCAACTTTTTTCCAGCACAGCCTCCTGGTTTAGTTTTGTCTCGCAGCATCATCAGGGAAAAACTTTACCAGACAGGTTAAATGGGAAGTAAAAAAAACAACAAAATAACTGGGATCTTGCGGTTTGAACAAAAGATTTTGTGAAAAACTTTTTGGAAGGAAAGCTGAGCTGCAACACTTAAAACTCAAAGTTTCTAAGAGCATTTGATGTTTCAGAAAATTCTCTGAAACCTCATATCCTGAGACAAACTTCGTTCTTGCGTTTGTTGCTGTTGGTTCACAGTGTTTGGAGCATGTGAGGTTTGCAGCTGCAGAGGAACTTCTGCACATTTTCTTTTAACAAGCATAAGGTTTTCTGGTGGAAAAAAAACAGCCATCCCTCCTCCTGTAACCACACTTGAATGTGAGCAGAAGACATGTTTTGTGTGAACCAACCAAGAAAAACCCCGGGCTCAAACCGCATGTGTTCCGGCTGTGGAGCGGTCTAGCTATGGTTAGTAACTCACACTAACTACGGATTGCTTGCGGTCCTGCTGCAGACGGGCTCTGCTGAAAACCTCGCAGACCTTTAAACTCACGTAGGTTCAGCAGAGATGATGTTTACAACACAGTGAGTTCAGCGAAAAATACGTTTTATTTGGAAAAATGTACGGATGCACTTTACATTCACACACGGGATTTCTGATTTATGTCGCAAATTTCCCCAACTTCACAAAGTCCTACGGCTCGGCTCCAGCGTCCAGAAAAAATTTGAAGCCAATGAAACGGATATGGAGCCCCACAGAGACCGGAATGGATGCAGTGTGAGTGCCTCTCGCACTTTTCGTGTTGCATAAAAACTCCGGCGTCTGAGCCGGAGCCAGACCGCATGCGGTGTGAGCCCGGGGTTAGCCTTGGTGTTCCACAGAGCTCTGAATTTAGACCACTTGCATCTTGTTGTGTGGTTCTTTAAAGTTTAAGTTTTAAGTAATTGGCAACACATATTTTTTTATGCTGATGTTTGTCTTAATAAAGTTGCACAGTTTTAGTTTATATATTTTGTAGAACTTTCATTCAGAATGAGTATTACTATTTTGGGATAAGAAAGTTTGAAGTTCAACTCTTTGTGCTGCAGATCAGAGACCCAAAGACCTTGCTGGCGTTGCCGGGGGTGGTTGTTGGAGACATGGGAAAGAAGCTGGGACAGAATGGACTGGATAATGGGTCTGTGAGAGCAGAGAGCCACATTTTTGCCCGTATCTAATGTTACACTTAAGGAAAAACATTTTTCTTTGAGATATTTTATTGTCTGCATGGTGGAGAAGTTGGAAGACACAGAACACAAACTGATGATTTTTGTGTTAACAGAAATGTGACTTTGGAATTTGACTTTTTTCTTTTTTAAACCTATCAGTTTTTTTTTTTTAAAAACGGTTTCAGTCAGTACATGTAAAGACTGATTTATTTAATCGGGAACTATTAAGATTCCCATTGTGCACACCAAGGAAACAGAGAGGCTTCATCATTAAAATGCAGCTTAAAGTATATTTTAATAAGACATGTGAGAATCATCATGTTTGGTTTCTTCCTAACAGGTTTGTAATGTTCCACAATGTGAGAATCCCGCGGGAAAACCTGCTGAACAAGACAGGAGACGTTACCCCTGATGGGCGCTACATAACTCCCTACAAGGTTTGCTGAAGTTTTGTGTTCTTCACATGTATTTACTTCATGTGTCAAAGAGAAAACGGCTCTTTCTGTGGTTGAACGCCTTTAGGGATGTTAAGATTGATGGTAGGTTCTCAAAGATGTTTGGATCTTATGGCTTTCTTTGCACCGTCTAACCAAATAAAGGTTTAAAGAGCTTGAATTTTTCTGTTTTGTTCTCCAACATGTGCTTCACTTCTTTTTCTGCGTCTAAATTCATCTGTGGAGAGTTTCTCAGTTTAAGCTTTATTGTATGAAACGGACAAGAAAAAACGTAACTCGGCTGCACTCATGTCTTCACACGACGGCTTTAATTTAATTAAACATCTTCCGTTTTAGTTTAAAGAACTGTACTATCATGAAATCAATAAAGTTTGTTTCTGAATGAAATGGGTGGACATCTTTCAGATTCAATTTTACTTTGTGTAATTTAATGTTTTAGAGATTAAGCTGTTGTTCTATTCAGGTTTAATCAGCAGGTTTGTCTGCTTTTTGTTACAACTTAGAACTCTGCTTGTGTTCTGTAGAATTTACTGTCTTGTGTCTGTTTTCTTCTTCAGGACCCCAACAAACGTTTTGGGGCCTCTCTGGGGGCCCTGTCTGGCGGCCGCGTATACATCGGCAGGATGGCTGTCATTAATTTAAAGCTGGCTCTGACTGTAGCAATCCGCTTCTCAGCCACCAGGAGGCAGTTTGGCCCCAAAGACACGGAGGAGATTCCTGTGCTGGAGTACCAGTTACAGGTGGGGGCAAACGTTTAAAGGCGCGTTCACAGAACGACTTGCGCGGCAAAGGCGGTCAGTTTCAATGTTAAGTCAGTCAGAGCGGCCGCGCGGCGCGAAGGTCTGGCAACGGTGCACAGTGAGCGGCTGGCGCGGCGGGTCAGAGTGAAAAAAAATCTAAACTCTGGGCGCGTGACGGTTTCAGTGACTGTAGGTAAAATACACATCCAATATGGTGGATCAGATTTCCTGAACTTCTGTTCATTTTCTTAACACGCCGTATCCCTTTTGGGGCAGCGGGTTTTCATGAATCTGTCCCGGCTACTGGTGAGCTAATGCGGGTACGCCCTAGACAGTCTGTCGCAGGACCCATGGAGCCGGAGTGGTCCCGCTTTCTACTCCGGGTATAGGGAGACAACTGGCGGCCAGACAGAGATCCCCTGCTGGATGGAGAGACAGCCTGCTCGGGCCTCATCAGATTTATGATCTTATTTTCATCGAGACAATAATAATAAAAAAATTTTTAAAAAAGTCCTCTAATTTTACTAGTTTTATTTTTTCTCTCTCGGGGAAACACAGTGCCGGCCATGAGTTTTTAGTAATGCATAGTTAACACATATAGTCTAGAAACCCTTGGTTTAATATTTACTGTTTTTTTTTTTCATAGGAATTTAAAAAAAAATCCTCTTTCTTGATGCTTAATTATGACTGAGTATTAGGGCTAGTTTACAAACAAAACATTTATTATTTTTTTTTTTTTTAAATGTCAACTCTAAAACTCTTAAATGTAGGAGAAAAAGTCTGTAAAATTGAGAATAAAGTCATAAATGTTGACTTAAGAAGTCACAAGCCTAATTTATGACTTTTTTTTCTCAGAAATGTACATGTTATAAAATAAACAATTTATTACTTGAAATCTTGTAAATTTCCTAGAAAACTCATAAATTAGTACTTGTTTTTGTGACCATAATACTCCATTGGCACTTTATAAAATGCAACCAAGTATTAAAAAAATAATACTCAATAATAGTGGGTTTCCGGTTACTTCTGGAATTGTTGTATTATAAGCAAAAAAACAAACCACTGTTACCTCAAGAGCGTTTACAATGAAAGACCGTTTGCCATTTGGTGACTTTATTTTTACTTTTTTTTTTTTTCATGTGGGTTGATGGCTTATATATATAATTTTTTTTTTGATGGCCCGCGATCTACATGAAGAATTGATCACTGATGTTTTTGTAGAGCTCTTTGGAATAAAAAAAACAAAGAAATCTGATCTCCAAACATCGTCAGTATCTTCCATGCATTGTAAATGAGATACAGACACTGCATCAGGCTAAAAACAAGTTGGTAGCTCCTCCCACATGCGTCGATCAGGGAATTCGCCGTGTGGCAAAAGAGGGGCCGAGCGGGCCGAGCGAATTGGCCGTGTAAATCATGACACGGAACACCTCAAAAGTTCAGTTTTAAGGATTCCACTTGGTTGAGCGAACAGGAAATGAAAACATGTTTCACCTTCAAGGATCATAGCCATCACCCTGAAGAGTGTCAGCCTCCAGCTCAGAGTCTCAGAGGAGAACGTGACCAGCGCTGAGGATGTCGGTGCAGCTGATCTTTTTCTTTCTCTGCAGCAATGGCGTCTCATCCCATACCTGGCAGCGGTTTACGCTCTCGAGTTCTTCACCAAATCTGTTTTCATGAACTTTGTGGAGTTCCAGGTGGGACAATTGATGAAGGACAAGAGTGACAGACAGGTGAGTGATGTTTGTTTTATAAATGATCTTTGATCCACTTTGCCTGATGTTCAGAGTCTCACTGAGTTTTTGCTTTAAAAGAACTTTTCTATTTCTTTACGTTTGTCAAAAACTGAGACGTGAAGCAGCTTTTGGTTTCAGACTTTGCTCATGTCCTCCACAGGATGAGTTGGGCCGGGAGATTCACGCCATCAGCAGTTCTTGTAAACCTCTGGGTTCCTGGACGGCTCAGAGGGGGATCCAGGAGTGCAGGGAGGCCTGCGGCGGACACGGATACCTCGCCAGTCAGCCTTCAGCGCACGTGCTCAGACTGTGGTTGGGCCTGAGATCTGACTGCTGTTCTTGTGTGTTTTAGTGAACCGACTTGGCAGTCTGCGTGACGACAACGACCCAAACTGCACGTACGAGGGAGACAACAACGTGTTGCTGCAACAAACCAGCAACTACCTCCTCAGCTGTTTCCAGACCAAGCGCCACAGTCAGTGTCCCGCTCACCATCATGTTGGACTTTGAAGTTTCTGTGTTTTGCTCTAAATATTTCTTTTTGAGTTTGACTGTAGAACAAGACTACAGACAGACAGGTGACAGCAGAGGCTGTCTGCTGCAGCTACCATAACCCCTCTGTGTTTGTCTGCTTTCAGACGCCGTTCACATTCAGTCTCCTCTTCACTCTGTGGACTTTCTGGACGATTATCAGAACATCCTGAAGAGCAGATTTACAGCAGAAACAATGGAGGAGTGTCTGAGCTTACAAGGTCCTCAACTTCACGACAAACAAATGACCTTTATTATAATCAGTCTATAGACAGATTCCTTATTTTAATGGAAATGAGTTTTACTCAAACTAGAGTTTAGTTTATGATCAAAAATGATTTTATAGAATTTCTAGATGAACATCAGAGGCAAAATAAAAGGTTTCATTATGATCCAGTTCACTTCAAATATATCTGTGGTGTACCACACAGCTCTGTGCTCAGCCCCTTAGTTTTTGCTGCCACCAGGTAACACTTCAAAGCAGTAATGCAGTTTATAGCTGTTAACTTTGAAAATTTGCTCTAACACTTTCCTGCAGGACTCAGTCAAGACTGAACATTTTGACTTTAAAGGGCCTATGTCATGAAAGTGTATTATAATGTTAATTCCTCTGGAAAAACAAACCCAAAGCAGTATTTTGATCCATTCACACACTTCTAACCGTTCCTCTAAACTTCTGTGCTCTGAGCACCAGCCCCTCCAGTTCCACAGAAACTAGCGGGTTCTCACAATGTGATGTAGGCAAGTGGGGAACAGCCCCTTCCAGGAAGAGTCCCCAGGCTAACACTCACACACTTTTTTCCTTGGAGCTAGTGGTCATCTGCAAACACTTTCATTTTATTTGCACATTCATCTTTGCAAAAGTTTGTATGTTTGTTTTCATGGTGAAAGTCAGACACGCTGCCGAGGTCGGTTCTAGGATGACGTCAAGAAATGGACGGTACCCACAAGGAGCGAAAGGCGGAGCCTTAGAGATCGAGGCGTCTTAGTTCCGGGTTGGAAAAGTTTAGAAACATAACTCATTTCCTAAATAATTCCTTCTTTAGTGTGCCAAAGGTCATATTACCATGTATATGGATACAGCTCACTCTGAAAGGCTTAGGCAAAGCGTGATGTAGACCCTTTGTTAGAAACAAAAAATGGTTCAATTAGAATGAAAAGAAACAAGTTAAATTGAGACTGTTATCACTCTCTGTTGTCACAAACTTGTTCTTCCATTTTTTAGTTGGTGAAGTTAATTTTTCTCTAATACCCGCTAATTGCATTTCTGTTCCTGACATGAATCTTTGTGTTGAACTGAATCTAGTTTGATCTGCTTCAGATTTTCTGCAGATGTTTTTCCCAAAGAGTCAAACAGCGTCACGTACATCAGTCTAACAGCGCCCTCGTCTGTCTCCTCAGTGCCTCTTGAAGCCTACAAGTGGCTGGTTTGTTTCCTGCTGGACGAGAGTCAGAAGAGGCTGGAGCAGGAGAGATCTGCCGGCAGAGACGAGTTTGAGGCTCGGAACAACAGCCAGGTATGAAAATCAGCTTCATTTCAAACAACTCCTCCCCAGAGCGTGATGGATTCTCCAGAAAGGTGCTGGGAATTGGTTTAACATTTGACGCTTTGTTGAGACATCGTCTTTGATGCATTTGGTGGTTTTTGTTTCTTCAACAGGATCACATTACTGACATCAAGTAAAGAAAAGTTTATCTTCTTGAAATGACTAACATTCAGTTGGAATTGTACAGATGTAGGCGGATGGGAAAACACTAATCAGATGAGAGTTCCAGAGGAACAGATATTTGGTCATAGAAACTAACAAATATTAAACAATGTATTTGAAAATCAGTTTCTCAAACACAGTAAAAGTAGAAGTCGTGGTTAATTCTTCTTGAATGTGAAGAAATGAAGCGATCAATACCAAACAACTGCATTGTTCTTAAGGAAACTGTCAGAAAAAAGCTTTAGTTTGTTTTAGATATTTAATAAAAGAACTTAAAATGTAGAATTCTCAATTTAAACTTTTATTTTTTAGATAAACATTTGATTGCGTCACTGTTTCAAGTCCTTCATAGATACATTAAAATGATTCACCTTTCACAGGATAAGGTTATTCCACATCTCCTCTTTTCCTTCTCTACTGTTGCTTTGAGAAGTTTCTTAAATCACTTCTTGCCTGAAATCTCCACAGATCTGTGAAAAAGGCTGATTTTAAAACTCCAGAAGTGAAGTACCACTGATCACCACAGGGTGGCGCTTTGAACAGATTTCCAGTTATCAGGCAGACATTGGTGTGTAAATGCTTTCTCCTCTGTGTCGTCTGTGAGATGCTCTGTTTGTCTTTGTTCAGGTTTACTTCTGCAGGTCTCTGGCCATCGCCTACATCGAGCACTGCTGTCTGCAGAAATGTCACCAGCTGATCTCAGATCAGGACACGCCGGCTGCTCTCAGAGCCGTTCTCAGCAAGCTCTTCTCCCTGTATGGACTGTGGAGCCTCAGCAGCCACATGGCCACACTGTACCAGGGTATGTTCAGAAGGAGGCAGTCTGCTGGAGGTAGACGTGATAACACAAAGGTGATGTCTGTGCAGGCGGATATGTGAATGGTAGGAGGCCTGCAGAGCTGCTGCAGACTGCGATCCTCACTCTCTGCTCGCAGGTACAGAAAGACATCAGCCCACAGAGCAATGACTGTATGGCTGAACCTGGTGCTGAACCTGAATCTGTTTGTGGCTCAGCTGAAGGATGATGCAGTTGCTCTGGTGGATGTCTTGGCACCGCCCGACTTCATCCTCAACTCCCCTATCGGCAAAGCGGACGGACAGGTGAGAGCACCAACAGGGGCTGACTGCACTGAAAAGCTCTTCTGCAAACTGGTTCTTAAAGGTTCTGACATATCAAAGCCATCATAGGACTTTTTTGTAGCTAATATGTAACTCATCTCCATGTTGCTCCTTCCCACAGCTCTACAAGAACCTGTGGTCGGCGGTGCTGCAGAACAATCAGGTGCTGGAGCGCCCCTCCTGGTGGAAAGAGTTCTGCTCAGACAAACCTGTGGTGGGATCTCTACGCTCAAACCTGTAGATCTTCTTTAGATCATCCTGCTCAGTGCAGATGTCTTCAGCTGCATCTCTGAGTTCACTGATGTTGTCCAACTATATGAAGTTTGTCAGTTTAAGAGCAGATACACGAGACTGCCATGAAGTCTGTGAGTTTCTGACAGTAAAATACTAAACAATTATCAGCAGATCATTTGATAAAGAAAAATAACCCTAAATCCAGTTCTCTTTAAAATGATTTGTCTTCACGGATAAGTAAGCATTTCCAACCTTTGAATCAGCTTTTTGTAAAGTCCAGAAGGAATTCTCTTCACTTCCAGCTCTTGAAGGTGGATACGGAAAGAACAGGTTGTCGTGTCAAAGATGAACCATGGATTTGTTCAGCATTTGCCGGCGCTGATCTCCTGTTTGTGTCCCACCACTTCAAAGCTTCATGTAGCCTCAGTCAGAGGCAGAGCTGAGGCTTCAGGGGTTTAAAGTGCAGCCAGAATTTGTGTGTAAAGACCAATGAACCACATGAGGGGCCTTCAAAGGACCTGAGGCACTTTGTGTTCAGGTTTCTTTACAGTCAAGTGTGTGTGCTTTAGTGTGTGAATGATATTGTCGTCATGAGTTTGCACAGTGTCACTTTTGCACAAGAACGTTTCTGTGCACTCATACGTCTGATTTGTTTGGTTCATCTGAGTTTTAAATAATGTCACAATCCTCATGTCAGACAGGCCTGATGTAACACGCCCCCAGCTTTTCTGTCTAGTTCAGTCTTTTATCATTAAACTCACGTTTGGTCAGAATTAAATGGAAATGTTTTAATTTCTTACTGTTAAATTCAAATAAACCTATATTTGGAATAATATAATAAATTGGCAGCGGTTTCTGCATCATCTGTTCAGAGCGCGGGCAGAGCTTTATTAAGTCATCAGGTAATTCATCAGGTTTCGTACCTTTTGGGAGGCACTGAAGTGCAGAGCTGAACTCTGCTGCCCCCTGCAGGATTAAAGACCTCATTGAAAGCTTCATTTTTCTCATATTTGTATTTGATTATACCTAACCATTCTGGTAACCAACTCTGTGCTGAGCGTCAGACTCCCATGATCTTTGTTAAGTGTGACTTTAATTGACTTACATTTTTACTCAAAAAAAAATAAAATAAAGATGGATTCAATCAGCTGGTGTTTGGGTTTGAATTTTGATATTTTTTACAAGATCAAAGCCACTTCACCTTTCTTGGGGTTTTACAGGAGAAGATGACACTTCCATCAGCGTTCCTCAGCCTGCCCTTCATAGCTGCTTTGCTGAAGTTCCTAATGAGGTTGGATCTGTGCCGGTTTCCAGGGCAACCATGGGAGCTCTTCCTCTCTCTGCAGAGGTCCGGCTTCTGTCGTTTTTCTGACCTCTGCTTTTTTTCCCCCTTTTATCTGTCTGCTTATTTTAGCTTCTTTAGTGCTAGCTCATTCCTGGACCTACATTTTTCCTACCATGTTTTAAAAGTAAAGGATCTGAACAAATCTGTTTTATTTTGCACTTGATAATCTAGAATAGCTCGGTACAAACTAACCCATCATACCATATTATCTGCATGAGGCTTAGTCAGTGCATAACTTCAGATCAACATTAAGAGCTAAAGCAACACCAAAAGTGAAAACCAGGTCAGCCGTTGTCCTATGCTGGGTTCACACTGAGCTCAGAAACATGCGTTCAAACAAGCGCTTTCAAAGAATCTGTAAACGCGCATTTCAAGGTGCATTTACACCCGGCGTGTTCAAGAACGCACTACATTCAGTTTCATAACAGGCATCCTGTCTGTGGTTTTTACACTGGAGCAGCACTGGAAAAGCAGGGAACAAAGGGGAGAGGATTCCTCTTGTGGTTTCTTTACTGTATAGTCGCGGTGGTCTGCAACTACAATTGGTACAGGCTTGGTGTGAAAAGTCAAAGCAGTGCAAACCCCACAAATCCAGCCTTTTTGTTTTTACAGCTCTCTTCCTATAAACGTACGTCTTGGTGTCATTTAATTCCAGCTGGACATGAACTTATTAATTTATCTTTTGAAGTCATTTTTACAGCGGTTGGTACTTCTGTGTTTTGAAAAGGACACTACCCTCATGTTACTAGCTAAAATAGAGTTCCTCATCGGTCACAGTTCACTGTTTTTGTGAATTAGCAGTAAAGAATTTCAACTGGTAGAACAATGCGCGACCAGTGAATGTCTGTTTTGTGCATAGAGCCCGTGACCAGAATTAAAAACTTGCGAAGCGACACATGAATGCGACAGTTCATGCGTTTGCACAGACTTTTTATTGAAAGTGGCCGCTTAAACGCAAGTCGATGCAAGGGGTGCAAATGTGTCTTTAGGATTTTGCATTCAAAACTCTTTAGTTCACATGTCACTGCACACAAGTCAGTTTTCAGTCTACATACAAAACTTGTGACTATTGAACGCATGTCCAAAGTTAAACCAGTTGAACTTTAACCAATCAGGAACTCTTATTTGGTAGCGACGCATCGTTAGCTTTCTTTTTAATTAATTCTCTGAAAACCGATCATGGAGGAGACATTAATAATTGCAGCCTGTGCCGGCTGGAATTATGACCAAGTTTTTCACATATCAGAAATGAGCTGTAAAAGTAAAAGCCAGGAGCAAGATTCATGAGATTTGTGCCACTTTGGCCTTTTGCACCGAGCCTGTTTCAATTGTGTCGAACACGCGTTAGTCTCGGGTAACGACAGTAAAGTGTACACACCGCAAAAGCATGTTCAAGAATAACCAGTTAGCGTCTTCTTGACAGGCATCACATGCCCATTGTGTACATAACTTTAGAGAAACTGCTGCTGCACAATAATCTAGACAAGTATTTTATCTTGTGCTCAATGTTCTTGGTTTTACAGTGAGATTTGTTTCATTTTCTTACATTCTGTTTACAAAGCTTATAGGATTTCTTAATAACGATGTTATACATTCATGTTGTACTTTCTGTGTAGCTATAGTCCTTGTTCTAGTGTTAGTGCTGTACTTAATTTAATACAATTAAGTACATTTTAATATTTGCCTTTTAGTGGTTTTTTTTTATTGTTTCTTTGAAAACTCTATCATTTGTTGTGAGCAGCAGCGCCTCGTAATAACAGGGATGCAGTACCACTGACATACCACTGGAGGGTCCTTATCGACCTACATTTGGAGTTTTGCAATAACCACTAATGTTGTGGAACAATGCAGCGCACCAAAAAGAAACAACAAATTGCTAGCACCCTGATGGAGCTAACTGCTTCTGAACCTCTACCTATTTCATATATAAACCCTGTTTAGTGATTCACCTTCATATTTCAGAGTTCCATTTTCAAATTGTGATACTACCGTCTATTTGGAAAGTAATTCCCCTTTTTTTTTTTTCCATTTTACAAATTCAGACACAAAAACAAACAAGACATACAAAAAAATCAGTGGGATCACAAAACATTGTATTTCTCTTATATTTAGGTCTTTACACATAGACTTTTCACACCACTTTTAATACAAAAGGTTAATGTCCTGTGTAAATTTCATGGTGACATCTGTTAGTTAAAATATATACCAAAAATGACTAAAACATTGTTCCTCTTGCAATTTTTTTACACAACAATCTTCTTAAACTGATACAGCTTCAGCTTTTTCGTAAAAACTGAAATTTTTATGCAATCCAGCCTTTATTTAGGTCATGTTACTAACAAAAAATCAACGGCAATTTCTAATTTAAATAAAAGTGTTACCTACTGTGTTACACTACCAACAAACTAAGCTAAAAATGAATGTGCAGTTAATCTTAATTCCTTCATCTAAAAGAATTTTGACTTTAAAGTTTTGCAATTAGCATAGCACAAAAAACGAGCTAAAATACCTCTACACCAACTGAGTCATATGTCCAAAACATATTCCTGTGTGGCTCAGACTACCCCTGTATGATCATTTACATGGCAAATCATCACTACAGATTCAAGAATGTAAAGTTTTGCGGTATTTGCTAAATGCTAACAAAAGGTTGCTAACATGCTAAGATGGCTACGAAGCTGAAAACATGGCTGCCTTTAAAAGCATTAAATCTGAAATGACGCCAGCAGGATCTGACATTGCTTAGTTTTAGGCATACTATGCCGACATGTTCGTTGTGAAGACTAACGTCTTTGCATTTGCCTAACAATCAGATTTGCTAATTAGAACACTAGAAGCTCTGCAGCACCTTGTATTAGTGGTCCGACTAAAATTGGATTTTTCATTTTTTAATGTGTTTGGTTGAAATAAACCACATTTCTCATAGTTGGATAAACCTGACTTTTGATTGTTATCCAGATTCGCCTAGATGCTCTGAGCAAGCGTTGTAGTTTCTCCTCTAAATACAGATCTGGAATTACTAGGAGAGGCTTGTACCAGCTGAGAACAACCACGAGGAATAGCTGCATCTCATCTGTACAAAGTAAAGTGTTCGGCACGTAGGAAAAGTAAAGAGCTATGAAACTGTCATTAATAATAAAAAAAAAATGTCTGTCAGGAGAGAATATAGTCACAAGGCACTGTACGATCCCAGTTTGACTAGACCCGCCAGAAAACTGACTTGACAATGACGTGTTAAAAGGAACGATTTATTAACAATCATTTCTAACAGTTGCGAGGATTTTTGACTTCCCATTCCTATAGTTGGAGCACTGATGCAGTTTTAATGATGCTCAAGATGGATGACTTTTTGAGGAGATACCAAACTTTGGTTGGTGTGGGCTTAAAGAAGAAAGATTTGAAAATTCACACCAAAACTGGAGGATGGTTTTTCAAATGCAATGGCTTTTGAAGGGTTCAAATGAAACCGGACTAGTAACTTATTCAATTTATGCTTTTTAAAAATTAATTATTTAAGGTAAAGGTTTGGATTTAACTTCAAGAAACAGTAAAGATTACTCCAGAAATACAAAACATTCAGCCACATGACAAACCCTTTAAAGTTCAGTGTGTCATCAGCAAAGTTTGACATTCTGGGTGCTAAAACACACTTAGCTCACTGTATGTACAAAATTAATCAAGAACATACAGTTTGCAGGGTGTATGTTGTAATAGACTGGACACCTAATTTAAAACCATACAATTAACTTTTTGTGTTATTCTTCATTTTAACAGTCTGTTATCTTTCGTTTATCAGCTGTATCTACAGGTCAAAGTGGTAACTTCTTGACCGCTTCTTCCATGTCCTTTGAGAGGATCCCGAGACGTTCCTAGTAACGCTGAGAGACATAATCTCTCCAGATTGGACATAACATCTCAGAAAGGCACCAGGGTGGCATTCTAGATGTTTAACAACCTTTGCTTTTTTTCAAATTGGAATCTTACAACCAACTTCTTAAGGAAGACCCACTATTGTATATTCAAATGGTTGGCCTTAGAGTCATGTGGGAGTGAAGCTTTTCCCCACCTGTCTTCATGAAACGATTTGAGCAGGACACTTCCCTATTGCTCTGATTACCAGCAAAGCGGCTAAAAGTACTGGTGACCCCAAAAGAGTCTGTTGAAGGACACGGATACCCAGCCAGCACGGCATCTTGGGTTTTGGGTTACATGCCAATTAGAAATTCATATTTTACACCTCGTCAAGAGGGATCAAAGACGGGAAAACAGTTTTAGATCTTCTAAGAAGTAGTTAAAATGCAAAAAATTAAAACTGCATCAGTGCTTAAGCCGAGCTGTGCGTAGTTGCAATGAAGTGCCCTGAGGACGCCTACTGCATAAAGTGTTCAAGCTGTTTATATTTCAAATGAAACAGAACTGAAATGAGCATATATGTTAAGCATTTTGACTTCGCTTTTTCCATGGTGTAAGGATCTACAGATATAAGCCTAGATCTTACCTGCAGCACAAGAAGTATTTTATTGCAGCGTTTAAGAGAACTTATTAAATTAGTAACATATATACAGCTTATTTTACAATGCTTTACAACTAAAAACACATAGGTGTGGTTTTAACAGACAAGAAATCCTCAAATGTTTGTCATTTTTTTCTGCACACTTGTTAATATTACTAAGAAGATGACTAAAATGAACAGATTCACTAGCTAAAATAGACACAACCTATCTGTCGTTTTAATAAAGTGCCTTTAGAGCTGTGCAGATTACGTTGTCCAACTAAGCTTCTGTACATGTCTCAGTATTTACAGAAAGAACAGAACAGTGAGGTTTGAAACACTGCAAAGGAACGCATCTGTGTTTTCTTTTTGTTTGTTTTTTTTTCATTTTTTTTTTTTAAAGGAAGAGCATTTGTAGGTTTGGACTGTTTCAAGGTTAGGTTCACAGCTGCTGTAGTGGATTTTCCAAGCTAGACGTTCTACTTGAAGCTTTCAAGCTAAAATGCAACAAAACCCTCTATTGTGTAATGACGCGTAACTCAAATAAAATGCTATCGTTTTGAGGTCCTTTGGAGCCTTTTTGTTAGCTTTTCTAAACTATTGGCCCTTATTTGAACATTAATGCTGTTTTGCAGGAATCTGTTTTAAAGCTAAATTCTCATGCAGGGACTTTCATGCAAAGTTTGGTTTTGGAAAACCCCAAATCTAATGAAATTGATGACATTAATGGTTTTATATTCTCATTATGCATGTTTGGATTTTTTAAAAAACTACTGCATTCGTACTAGTTTTGCTTTTGTAAAAATATTGACTTTGCTTAGTTTCTATCTCCTCAATTAAGAGGGTTGCGTTTTTCTTCTTATTTCAGCTAATTCTGTTCACTTCCTTGTGGCCCTTTGCCCTCCTCCACTAGATGACATCTGCCTCCACCACGCACTGCTCGGTGTACTCCTTCACCCGCTCAACCTTCAGGGCATTGTGGCAGAAGTCGGCCATGGGCTTCCACAGGGGCGGGTCCAGGAACATTTGGCACATCACATGGCCCTTCAAGGTGGCTGTGTGACGCTGCAGGTGGTAGAGGAACTGCTGTCGGGCCAAGTTCAGGTCTTTTCCAAACATGTCGATGTTCAGGTAATACCTTGGAGAAAAAGTCTTGCAGTGAATAGGGTGATACTTCTGCTTCATTTCATCAGAAGTTTATAGCATAAATTGCATATCTTTGGTCATTGACAAAGTGTGATAAATTCAAGTGGAATCCATATAATCTCTAGAGAATGACCACTCACCAGTCTTCTCCAATCGGCACCCGGAAAGGGAAGGTACAAAGACTGGCCATTGCAGGATTGGACACATCATCCACCAACCAGTCAATGTCTTTCTTAAACAGGATGTCCAAGTTGCTGCGCAGAAGCTTGAAAGGCTGCCAGTCTTGGATGATGGTGCCGTTGGGAATGACCCCCTTCATTAGGTCAGTGGTTAAGTAGAGCTGGTTGATGGTGGTGTGGTTAAGATGCACAGGGCCAGCATTGGAGGGGGTGGGCCAAAGAGAGGAATGGATACCTCCACTCAAACCGAGCTCAGACAGACGCAGTTTGAGATCTTCAGCTCGGAAGCGCACCAGCAGAATACCCTACACACAGATACCAAGGTGAAAAAGGGCTGAAGAAGTACATGAACTAAAACAAAAAAGTTACTACTTATTTGATGCTAAGTTTGTTGTTAAAACCATTAACCAGATGCAAAAACAAATGTTTTTTTGTTTGTATTTGCTGCTTGCACCTGTTTGGTTATGATGCGGTATTTCTCAAAGTCTTTGGGCCTGAGCTGGTCATCGCGGGTCAGGCGGCACACTTTGACATCTGGGTATTTGGCTTTGATCAGCTCGGAGCAAAAGCGCAGCAGGACTCCTGCCACTCCCTTCCCTCTTTCCTGAGGAGCAACACGCAGACCTTCCACCAGCATGGTCTCGCCATCATCAATCACGACCACCGACTCAAGGGCGATCTGTTGGGGGAACAGTAAAAAGTTGTTAAGCACCAAAATACAAATGTTCCAGCTTCCCATAAAAAATGCACAATATAGAAAACCGTCTAGTCTCACGAATCCTCATTCTCATGTAGTAATAAATACTTGTACTCACGTTTTCCGACTTTTTGGAAAGTCCCATTATTTCAATTTAACACTGTGGCGTGTTTATCACTGCAAGTAAAACACAGCAGTTCCTTCCTGGGGTATGGTCATTTATCCATTTGCCCTACTCTGTCCTGTACACTCTTGATCTAAACCTATTTATGGTTTTCCCAGTTCATGCCATAACCAACATGGATTGTCTTGAGAGTGACCTCACAATCCTTTCTGTTGTTAACAGGCTGAAGAACAACAGCTTTAGAAATGTTCCCTTCAAAATAGGAATGGAATAAATCTGCCTTGAGCCTTCTTTGGCTCTCTTTTCTGATCATGCACAAGCAGCACAGTCCAGCTATGTTTTAACCATCTGATTTCACTGCTTTTATCAAAAACTGGTATACCAGCAGCTCTACCTTTCCCTTCATTTTCTTCATTGCTTTGATGATACACATTAAAAAACCAATGTAGATTTGTGTCACACTGGAAGAAATCTAAAAAGTGATCGGCTGCCTTTCTACATCAGATTTTAAAGTTAAAAAAGGGACAAAAAGCCAAAATAAGGAAATCTGCTCAAGTTTTCAGAATAATTAAAACTCATGATGGAGCACATATACAAAGAAAATTCAAATTAAAACTGTGTTTGAGCAGCAAAATACAGTTTGAAAAAGCTTGTAGTTGTTGTATACAAACTTCAACAGGCCGTCTCTGTTCAAAACTGTACGGCTGGATAGGTCCAATATTGCTCGCCATTTTTGTTGCACTGCTAATGTTAGCTTGGGGTTGTGAGCGGCTGTCAGCTAGCGGGAGAGAGTGTAAACAAAGGTATGATGGGAAATGAGCACAGGATCACTCCGCCTCAAATCAGAGTTGAAGTTCAAATGGACTTCTGCAGAAACTGTCGGAGAAAACTACAAATTTATTATTGTTATTATTTTGCCTAATAATGGCATAATCATAATTAAAAACCACTGGGAACACGTACAATAGATCAAAAGATGAATGGAATGGGACTTTAAAGTTGCACTTGAAGACGGATAACATTTTTTTTCCAAAAACATGTCGGCATGTCATTCTATTTTAAGATGTACTCATTAATACTGAGTGCATGTCAGTGTTGAAGTAAAGTTCTATTTTAGTATGTATTAAAATAGTGGAGAAGCTTACCACTTTCCCTTCTTTGCGGGCCAGGATAACCGTTCGATTAGCATCCTGCATCCAGTTGGTGTATCTAGTGGGAAGGTAGTCGAGGCCACCATAGATATCTTTGCTCATTGCCATGATTTCATCAAAGTCTTCTTCAGTGGCTACAGAAAACTGGAGGCCGGCTTGGGACAGGGCCTCTGGGAGCAGGGGCATAGTCAAACTGGTATCGATCTTCATCTTGAAGCAACTGATAAAACAAAAAATGACTGTTAGAATAAGATGAACAAGATTCATTTATTGTCAAAAAGCAGAATGTCATTCTCTCTCTTACCAAGAATGACCAATCACAAATGGCACCCAACTGGTCCCAGGATTCAGTAGAGCACAAGAACTGCCCTAATTTGAAATGCTAGTCAGATTTGCCTAAACCACACTAAATCAAGAAAAACATGGTCACAAAGCACCGATCAAAGGCAACCAAACACATGTGATTACTACCAGATGGCTGAATCAAAGTTTAGAAATGGTGTAGAAAAAAAGGGAGAGTAGACAAATGCAACAGAGGGTCAGAAAGCCAAACAGAGGTGGAAGAAAAAAAATAAAGGCAGAAGAGAGAAGTTTAAGAAAATGATGGTGAAATGCAAAGAAAGATGACGCATAACTGAGAAATAAAAATCATGTCTGTAGATTTTCTCCTTTGCCCATTAATCCCTGAACTAATAATCTCCAATAACCTTTCCTTGTTCTGAACACCAAAATTTCTTGATAAAAGGATCATAAAATGGTGATGTAATGATAGCAACAATAGAAATGAGTAAAGTTCCCCAGGAAACCCTTCCTTTGATAGTGTCGTGGACACGACATTTGAGTATCGTGCTATCAGACACATTGAGTCATTGGATCAAGCTCAGAAAACTCCAAACAGTCTTGTGAACAAACAGTTTCTATTGGTGAATACTGAATAATAGGAGCATATTGAACAAAGTCACCTGCATCAACCCTTGTACACAGCCGCCAGGTGTTAGGACTCTTCTCTGAAGAAAACAGAAACGAGGTACTGGTTCATGAGAGGATTTCTTTCATTTAATCATGACAGGACACAATCCACATGATGTACTACAAAGCAGAAGACCAACAAAAGGAAAGTGAAAGAAAATTATAAGATTTGACATCATTCCATAGACAGCATATACAACAATACATTGATTACGCTGCATAGAAGATCTTACAACTTTGAAATTTTCGCAGAAAACAGTTTTCCCAAATGGGACTGTTAATGTTAAAAGTCTTTTAAGTTCGAAGTTCTAAAAGTGGCACATCATGCCTTGCTCGGGCATTTACAGATATTACAGAAAGGTCCATACAAAGACCAAGAAACTGCAGATTGTACAACTGGGTCTAATAATGGCATACTTACTTTCCTGTTTTGGCATAAGCTGTATAACCAAATGCAGTTGTGGAACTTTTTATTTAGTCCACAAAGGTCTATTTTTAACGCAAACACAGAGTCACATGAGGACATGGTGTTTCATTCAAGTGTCTTCAAATGAAGCATTGAATCACCATCTTTTTGGCTCTACAACAGCTCCACCTCCATAGATAAAACCTTTTCAAAGACTTTGGCCGGTTTGAAGACATGGTTCTAATTTGTTTGTTTTTTTGG
The DNA here is from genome assembly GCA_016861445.1 of Oryzias woworae. Classification (NCBI taxonomy): domain Eukaryota; kingdom Metazoa; phylum Chordata; class Actinopteri; order Beloniformes; family Adrianichthyidae; genus Oryzias; species Oryzias woworae. The sequence goes on along the minus strand of BOLG01001346.1, from coordinate 371,760 downwards.
GGGGGGGGTGGGGGTGTGTTACATGGGCCAAATGTCTAGACTGGCTTTAATGTGGCCCAAACAATACACAACTTTGATCCATGTCTGGTGGACGTGTGAATTCCTGAGTGTATTTAAAAAGCAACAACCCCCTCTTAACGCCAAACACTATCAGTGAAATATGGACCCAAAGCTACAGATGAGAGGCATCTTTGAGTCGAACATGCTTTTCTTACCAAGAGGACAAGGCATCAGTTGTTTAGAATTGAGGTTTTTTGGAAACTAAATACAATTTGTCTCCAGAGATGTTCCTAAGCCTCTTGATGTTCACCTAACAACCCATCTGCCACAGCAGTTCACTGGCTTTCATTTGAGACCCACAAAAAATGTCGCTATCTCAGGAAGTGTTGCATCATTGGCTCAATGAGCCTCACACCCTCCAATTGGCAGAACATTTAGCATGGCTGCAAATGCCAGACATTGGAATGGGGGTGTAAGAAGGAATGATTGTGTTAAAATCAAGGCTGTTCTCAGAAAATTCTTACCTATCAAAGAATCAACAGACCGTTGACCTTGACATCTGGACATAAAGCCTGAAGGCATGAAGCAGGACATTGTGGTTTTATGTGTTAAGCTCTCGAAATTTATGGTAATGCAAGAACGAAAGAATAAATAAAACATCCAGAAAGAACAGGAAAACCAGTGCAGTTGCAGCTCCCGGTCTTGACTCTGGAATCACAGCTACTATTCCAACATAAAAGTAATAAAAACATGCTAAAGAACATGAACATGTTTAAATCACAGTCTTGAAAGAGCTGCATCTCTTCATTAAAAAACAATGCACTTAGATTTCTCACAGTTTCACTGAATTCTAGAATTTTTTTCTGCACAGGAAGGACAGTTTATTCAGTGCACAAACTAAGCTTGAATACATGCTTAAATACACAGCAATAATCCATTTTTGGATTACAGTAAAGTTTACATATTCCAAACTTATAAATAATTAAAAAAATAAAATAAAACACCTAGAAAATTACAGTTGCTGCAGAATCTATGACTGGCAGTCTTAAGCCATGTTTCCACCAAGCTTCAGTTCAGAACAATGTTGGTGTTTTCTTCTATAGGTTGCAAAATACAAATAAACCAACCTGTCCATTTATCATTTTGGTACTATTCCGCTAACATACCAAGACATGCCTTATGATGCATGCATCCACTTTATATATTGCACAATATATGCACAACAATTATTTGATTTTTGCATCCACCAAATGTCTGATTCTTGTTTTAGGCTCCAGTGAGACACACGTTGATTTTGCAAGTTTCCAGCATTTTTTAAGTCTTGAAATAAAGAACTCCAGCAATCAAAACATGAAGTTTTGAAACGTGGAACCATCTCACAAACGTTTCAACTTAGTTTGCCTAAATGGTGCACCTCATTTTTTTTGTGATAGTTCCACTTTACCAATGTGTGAATAGTCTGATTCCTCAATACCAATTTTTGACTAATTAGAATTTCTAAATAGAATTTTGATTAATTTGAATTTCTTTATGTAAAATTCTACACACCATGGATTTAACCAAATGTCAACCTTTTTTTTTCTATAAGAAAGAAAATGTATAAGTTTTGAGTTCCAAGGACAGACGCAAATGCTAGCAGGAAGAAAAACATTCTAAATAGATTGTAAATTGAAGAGACTGATCAGCAGGTTACCAGTCAGTATCGGTCATGCAGAAAAGAGATTGATTCTGGTCCCTGGCCCATTTCTAAGTGCATTTCTACTAAATTCGGTCCATGAATTTGAATCCTCCAATGACAGACCAGTCAGAAAGAACCCTGAGGGTAAGGATCAATAACACTGTTTATTGGTTGACATCCATGCAACATAGCAAAAACACAGTCTGACATGTTTAGCTGTTTTCTGACTAAACCCGAATCTTTAAAATTTCTTCAAAATCCACGTGTAAAGAAGGAAAAAAACGATAAAGTTATAAACATACAGCCTTAGCCTTTGTTTATCAGGTCATCAATTTTAACTTGACTAATAGACGTCACTGTTATGTAAATTTGACAGGACTTATTTACTTCCACATCTGTCTGCTCTGTCAGGGATTACTGTTTATAACCGCAGTGTTCTGACCTGAACTGAACTGATCAGCTCAATGGAAACACGGCTTTTGACTTAGAAAACATCTGCATACAATACAGGCATTGGTAATAACTGTTCTCACAGTTACATTTTCTATCTTACAAAGAATTTACAGACAGTATAGGCCGAAAAAGTCACAGCACAGGACATTCCATTGTTTTTAAAAATGTCAGATTGATTTTACTACTTTTATTTTGTGCTGATTTGTTTTTTTGTTTTTTTTTTTTTGCATTATACTTTTGAGTGGAGTGTAGTTAAAACTGGACAATGGTGGGATTTTGTTTAAAGGAAAAAAAAACACATTAAGTTTAATTGAATGTAACAATGACGGAGAAAACTCAGCTCTTCTTTTTATTCTAAAGATAAACAATGTTTGTGGGGTAATAAAAGACAGAACTTTTCAAAAAAAGTTGGTCTCCCTTTTTTCCTCTCTGATCAAAATGTAAAGTATTTATATCCTCTAGCTACAACCATTGGGTGATAAAAGGGTTTTGCTCTTCCTTCTAGATAGCATTGGTGTTATAAATATCAGGTTATTAGATTATCAAAAGAATTGTCTTCTAAGAGGAGGTGTTAAGCGTCTGGCCTCATTAATGACATAATTGGTTTTTTTGAGGCTGATACAGAAAGGATTAACTTTTTCCAATAATCTATTTTAGGGCCAAGTGAGTTGAAGGGCATTTGCATTGAAAACAAGGTCTGGTCAGAGCAGACACACATTTGCCCGCTGTGGACGCTGGTATTTTCCCAGCATGCTTTGAGATGAACTGTCAGGCTTGGCTGGAGTACTCGGGCCCGGCTAATGAGAGCGGGGCCGTTGTGTTTTTGTAAAGCAGTCTCTCACACTCACTGAGTCATTGTTCTTTTGAGTCCCTCGCGCTTCCGCTTGCTTCCTGTCTTTGGTTGGCAGTGGACTCCAGACAAAATGGAATTTGGCAAGTTTGCAAAGAATGTGGACCAAATGCTCACTGCACAAGGCCTTCACCAAGTCTTATGGTGCTAGTGAAACATAAACTTGCTTTGGTGTGGGACACAACATGGAACAAAGCTATAGTTCCAAGGTGGCACACAGACTCAATTTCAAGATTTGTCTTGACAAGGAGAAGCTATTCTGCAGGTGACTTCAATGGCAGTTGTCAGAATTAAAGACTGCCCTTTGTAACAAAAAGGAAAACTCTATTTTTCAATGAGGTCCTTGCCAGATATGTTCAGGTAAATTAAACTGCTTTATTGGAAAAAGCAGAGAACCTATATGACATAAGTTTAATGGCAACTTATTGACTCCCAAGAGTCAACTTTAACAGAGCTGTTGGTCTCTGCTTTAAAATATTGTAGAACTGAGTGAGGCCTTTCTTTTCAGCAGATGGGATACTCTTACCCATCTCTAAAGCACAGTTAGAAAGCGACAAAAGAAAATGTCTCCATGAGACTTATTTTAAAAAGACGTTTAGATTTGGCTTCTTAAAGGAATTAAGCCAACCAAAGCAACAATTTAGCATGCTGGTGGATTGCAGATGGCTTGTTTGACAGCAACAGTACCTGGACACCCTGCTGTCACTAAGCCAAACAGAAACCTCTCTGCATATAAGATTATTGAGGTTGGTTTCTCGCCAAGACAGTCCCTTATTACTGGCATGGGAGGAGAATGGTGTTAAATAGTACACCTTCCTTTGGTTTGGGTTGCTATGACATTCAAAGAAACATCGTCCGTCTGTAAACGCTGGTTTTACATAAACTGTGATTTACTTCGCTTTTCTTTAAACTGCGTCTTTCTTTGCCCTACATTTTTATAGGTATGTTAAGAATGTTGTGAGAATTCATTTGAAGTGATTCACTTAAGCCTGTATTAAACTAGTTGGAGTGATTGAAGTCTACGGTTTTTGGTACATCTCTTTATCTAAAGTATAAAGAGAGTGGAATTTGTTTTAAAATGTGAGAATTACTTGTTAATATTTCTTTAACTGCAGGACAGTTTAAGCTTCAGGCACACATGCTAGAACTAGTTCTGACCCAAAAAAGAATAACAAACAATAAATCCTCTGTAACATAACAGCTGGAGGTCCATAAAACAGAAACAAAACATCTTTGATTCATGGCTGAACTGTGGATTTACATGTGTTTAAAAACTACAGGAAGAACACAGCTTATTCATCAAGTTCAGGTCTTTAAATGGTTCATCCTGAACACATTCAGAACTTGTCAACTTTGTTTTCACAGTTGTGCAAAAGTTAGATTCTTTTCCAGTGATCCAATAGTTTTCTCCACATTGTTTTTTAATTATCTGATTGAAGTAAGTCTGTCTTCTCTCCACCATGACAATATTTGTTTCATCAAAATGAAGCCAGAAAGACAAATATTACACTATTAGGTACCCTCCTATTGCTCTCATCCCATTATAAGACCGAAATGACTTCATATTCAGCAGACATTCACAGCATTTTACTTTTGGCATGCAAGTAAGCATGTGTAGCTCTGGAGCATTCATGTGTGTGTGTGTGTGTGTTACCACAATCACAACATGGAGACACTCAGCAGCATTCTTAGAGAATCAGCTGTTGCTCTTTCATACTATAGCTTTTAAATTAGCTATAGCATTATGTTAAAAGGAATATTCGATACTAAGAAAAATGTATTACAATTATCAGATTTCCTCAGGTGCTAATGTTTAAGGTTAGATTGTGTCATGGTCAGATGACAGCAAAAATATGAATCCCAGAGACCTTCTTAGAGCATGGTTCTGGTAGTGTGTTCACTGTTCAAATCTGATAATACTATTGGAAAAGACTTGGCAGAGAAAGTCTGTAGAAAGAATTTTAAGGAGTAAGTCTCTTCTGTCTAACAAGAAGACGGAAGCATGACTTTAAACACAAGCAATACCTAAACAAACCACAGAATATCTTCTCAATATTCCCATAACAAGAACAACTACAGGTTCTGTCAGAATGCATCCCACTAAAGTGGAAGAAAATCAGTGTGAAAATTCAGAAGCAACACCACATACTAATTGTTGAGCACAGAGGTAGAAGGGTGATGGTTGGGGCTTGTTTTAGTCATATTCCTTGGGTAGTTGCTTTCAGCTACTGAGACAACCATTAGGTTCTCTGTGTACCAGAATGTCTCAAAGTTTGTCTTTTACCACAAACTTTTAATGATAGTGAAACTTGTTTGTAACTGGGTCAGATCACCAAAAAGTTTTCCTAAAAACAGTAAATCTGCCAAAAAACACCCCAAAACAAAACGCTAAAAACAAATCAGTATGACCCAATGATGCAATGTCCAGACCTCTCCCTACCAAGAGCTGCTGTGCTCTATTGTTTAATGCCCAATAACAACAATGGACTGAGATGCTTATGTGAAGAACAAGACAAAATTCCTCCATAATTATGAGGCAGATTGATAAAGTCATAAAGGAAACTCTAAATCACCACTAAACAGATTTGCCAGCTGTTGAACAAGGGTAGCTCCAGAAGTCATACCCCACCCCCTCTTTTTTTCTCATCTTTCTGGGCTCATTTTTTGTTTGAGAAGTTGGAAATGAAACTAACCTTGAACAAGACTGTTTCTGATGTGCACTACCAGTCAGCTTTTTAGCACACATTTATCACAGCACCGACAGAACCAAACCGAAAAAGTCTCTCAAGAACTGGAGTAGTTTGAAACTGAAAGGAACACACCATGTCTTCAGCAGATTATCCTGTTGATCAAGTGATGAGCACAAAATCATTCATGTCTCCCAGGCAGATCCTTGGCTCCACTGCTTCCTGTCAGAAGGCTCCATGTTGGTGCAAACACACTAGCATATCATTGTCTTGAACGATAGCTAGCTCCATTTTCCCACGCAGCCCCGCCTGTACATAAAACAAACCATTGACAGAGAAGCACCAGAAATTCATTAGTTGGTTAATCTGCCCAATGTCACCGTTCAAAATTGTATTGATATTTTGTGATGTCTGTGAGTTTCTGTATGTCTTTTTACTTCTACAGCAAGATACCACTGTGAAAACTAAGAAAACAGGAAAACATCTATAAAGCACTTTGCTTGAATGTTTAGTTGAGGTAAGCAAAGTAATACAGAACTTACCCAACTCTAAGCATTTTTATGTTACATTTAAAAAAATACTGGTGGAAAGACAACTTTATGAGCTGACCATCAGCAGTAATGCCCTATTTGTCTTTGAGGATTTCTTTTCTTGTGTTAGTTTGTCACATCTCTTAACAACCAAAAAGTGTTTGACTTTGGTAAAAAAGTTTGATGACAGATATATTGAAGTTGAAAAAGCAAAGTGTTAAAATCCAGACCATCACTTTATTGAGCGTCATAACTCAGTAAATCGTACATAAAAACAAACCTCACTCAGTGTATTTCCTGTCACACCTCAGCGGAGCTCCAGTTCCAGCTGGACCGGAATGTTTAATGGACTCTTATTCTTGTCCTAGTAGGAGAATCCATTTACTGATTGAAGTGGGTCCCACTTTTTTATAACAGGAATACTTCCTTTTAGGTTGTTTGAATTGGGATTTTCCAAGCTGATTCCTAATGTCACCCATCAGATCCATTTTCTCTGAAACATACTGGACGCTCCTTCCTGTAATTCTCTGCTGGTGTCTTCTTGAACTTCTTGATCAAAGCCCGAAAGGAATCCATGGATAGATCAGCTTAGGTCCAACTGAGGAGATTCACGAGGGTGGTTCCAACTATCACAACTAATTATCTATATGAGTTGGTTCAACAGTCAGATGTTAATTTGAAGTTTGTGTCCTTTGATTTGAAGATCCATCTGAAAGTTATTTGGTTCAGGGGTTAAAAATGGATGTGACCCAGTGAGAGCTACACTTTCATCGATCCAAATCCTACCCTGTTTGATCCCACATCCTTCTTATTCATTACAACTGTAAAATCTGCCAAAAAAACGACACTTAATGTATAAAAATCCCCTTTCCGTCTTTGGCCTCATTAAAAGTTCTCTGGTTTCTTCTTAGCCATGTGGGACAGTGTCGTCATTTATTATTTACATCCACTGACATGTCAATGTGCTCATTTTGAGCACAATGTATACCACAGTGGCACAAACGTGAGCATATGGGACCTTAAATCCAATGCGTCTAGGACCAGATGTGGCAGATGACAGACAGAAACCAAATCCCTCAGTCCCTATAAAGAATGGGAGATCACAAACAGATTAAACACTGTGGCCAGAGGCGCCCATGCTAAGGACACAGCTTGAATATCAAGCTGTTTCATGTTTCACCTCAGCATTGGTGAAGGGGAAAAAACTCAGATTCTTTACGGGACAAAACAGCAAAGGCTTCAATCATGTCAAAGGAGTATTCCACACGGCGGGATGGGACACGCGTCTCTGGAGACGATGTTCACTTTTTGTAAGCTCCATAAAGTGCCTTGTTTGGAACATCCTGCTGGTAGATTGATCCAGATGAAAAGAGGGTCATTTCCAAATAAATTGCAGATGTGTTGCTAATGTGAGAGACAAAAAGTGACTCTCAAACTGACCAGAAGAAATCAGATGTGTAGCCAACAGTCAAACCAACATCACAGCTTAGTAAAACACACTTGCATAAGCAGCCATCCAGCCATCCGTCCATTTCTACACTGCCTCCATCCTGTTAAGGCTCAGCGGGGAATGAAGCCTACATTCATGGTACTCTACATAGTCTATCACTCTACTGAGAAAGGGCTGCGGTTGCACTCATTCTGCTTCTCATAGTAGTTCAGGATTGTATCTCAATGGGCTTGACCACTAGCAACTAGCTGGAAACAAAATAAAGCATTTAAATAGACACAATATGGCATAAAGTTGGTGAAATCTGCCAGGGATTCATATACATTTAGAGTGGTATTCACACACAGTTAAATTCTACCTTTAGTCTCCAATATGTCACAAATTACCTTTGTGGATCATCAACATCTTACATAATTGTCTTTCATTTATGACCCTTCCTGACTTAGAAACACTAAATTGATACATTTTTAAAAACCACAAACAGAAACTTTCAGCTACACTAGAGACAAGTCCACTGAGATGCAACCTTTAGATCATCATTGCATTAAATTCAAATTTTCTAATAGCAAGCTGTTCTCTTAGATGATACTTTATTTGACTGGTTTTAGGACGAATATTTGTTATAACATATCTATGGTATAAAAAATGTATAGGATACTAAATATGTGTCAAAAACAAATCCTCTCTTATTAACAGAGAGACTGGGCAACTGAAGGCAAAGTGTGATAAACATGAAGCAAGCAGGACTTCCTTATATTCCTCTCAATCCTTGATGAATGCAATAAAGCCTGCAACCTTTCAGTTCCAAATACCACTTGTCAAAGGATATCAGATCATTCATTCTCCCTTCTTCCTCTTCTTTCTCTTTTCCTCTCTCGTTTCCCATCAGCTCTAAGGGCTCACACAGAATGGAGCCCTAAATGGGGCTAATGAAGGTATGATGCAGTGGGGCACTGGTGGCTGCCAGCAAAACCAGATTAACAGGAATCAATGATCAAATTTGAGACTTGCAGGACCGAAACTCCTTCAGTAAAATGTGTCATTTTTTTGACTAAGGCTTTTCTTTGACTTTCAAAAGTTGGAACAATCTAAGGCTGAAAGCCAAAGAATTTAAAAACACAAAAAGTTCAAATGTTTTCTATATAAATCTAGATGATGATGGCATATAGAACATTTTTGGTCGTGATCTTGTGTAATTCCTGAGCAGAGTGGAGCATCGATAGTAACTCCACAGTACCAGGAAGATCTCACAAAGAAATTGCTGGAAAAATGTCGTCATGCAAGATCTGTCTTGCAAAGACGTTTCAAGAAAAAAATCAATATGAGGCCAATGTCTTTTTGATTTACAAAAAAAGTAGATTCTTTTACATACGTTCTGTAAATGTTGAACACATTTAGTACAAACTTGTGCCAAAATCTGGAGAAAAATGTGCTCACAGTTGTACTGAGAACAGGAACTGTTCATCAATGTTGTCACTCCAGCGCCAATTAGTGCCCGTCTCCAGCCTGAAAAGTGAAACTTTTACTTTTGTCCCGAAACTGTCACCAACTCATGAAATCTGTCACACTCTCTGACTAAGAATGGGTTCAAAATGCTTTGGAATCTTTTTAATAAATGGGGTCTTTAATTTGCTAACGAATGGGTGAGATTGAGGTTTCGTGACACAGCTGGATGTTTTTATCTGCTCTTAACCAAGAAGAATTTCTGTTTCCTTTTGACTGCAGTGCTCAACGAATACAGTCAATGAACCGGGTGTCAAAAGACAGCGAAAAACATTTCTATCATTCATCTTTAAAAGGTTTCTAAGCTCATATCAAGTGGATTTTTTTACAGTAAATCTTTGGAGGCGATTTCTATACATCCAGCAAAATTAGCCACTCTAGACAATTGTGAGGTGTGTCAGCATGACAAACTGTTATAAAAAGAGTCGCTGTGGTCGGCGAGGGTCATGGCAACGTTTTGCTTAAACTACCAGGGTTTGTAAAGTGTTTACCCATTTTTACCTTTCTAGCTATGCATTTTTGTTGTTTCTGAAACACATCTCAACCGCAAAATGATAGTTCCTCCGTTTCCATCAACCTCGTCCGAAGAAACGCAGTGTTTAAATAAAGAAAAGTTGATGGAGGTATCAGACCTGACTGCAGCTCGCGTCCTGCTGGCGCAGGCTGCATGCTTGTGGAAACGGGAAACTCTAAACTTGTGCCGGTGTCTCCATAGCTCACCCCTCTGCGCCGTACAGTGAGAGTAAGAAACATGAGAGCTATCCATCACCCAAAACCCTGAGCACCTGCCGTTTTCTTTTCACTGCCCAGAAGATAGCAGTTGCTTCCTGGACTCAGTGAGTGCCAGGAATTTTTCTGAATAAAGCTCTGGATGTTAAATATATTACATAGAGGAGAAAGGAGTCCATATTTGAATATCCAAAGCATGTGCACATATAGGCAAAAAATGATGCTAAGGGAGTATTTTTGAAAAAGGCAAAGTAATCATTCATTTTTATTCTTCTAAAACTTAATGTTCTAAAGATCTTTCAGTCACTTTGTGTCTGATGTAGTTGATTCTTTTAAAGTCAATTAATACAATTTCTATTTGTGAAAAAAGGAACTCATTTAATTTTATCTCCCCTCTGTCATCGCTCTCTGGCGCCGATCGATTGAAAGTAAAATCCATTTTTGTAATGGATGGTCCTCTCTGCATGATGGATTTTTCTCCTCCTGTGTCGTTTCACATTGGACAGCCCTGTTTTATGCTGGAAGTGCACGTAGGGGCCCGTGCTACAGTTTTAGCTGAGATGGAAACACAGGCAGGGATGCAGGAGGATGAATGAATGGAAGTGACGTGTAAAAGGCTGGATCTAGTTTTTGCTCCCGTCTTGACAGAAAGAGGCTCCATCAAAGCAACTCTGGATTTAACCAATACACTAATCTGCAGTTGCAAAGTGGCAACGCTCTTTGATTTTACAGAAATTATCTAACATGAGAAATTGAAAATCAGGCCTTAAAATGTTCAGTTACCTTTATGAGGAACTAGAACAATTTACAGGGAACAGGATCCATCTTTTTATTTGTATCCAAAATAACTTATAGTTTACATAGAAATACAGGAGGAAATGTTGTAATTGCCTAACTATCTGATTGTGGATGATTTTCATACAGGAAAAAACCTTTTTGTTCATAGCAAAAAGCATTTTTCTCCTAGACATGTTCAACTCTGCATTAGAATTTCTGGTTACTTTGGGACACTTGCTTCTCTCCCCATTACCCAGGTGTCACCCCAGTAAAAGGCCTCATAACTGAAATGTGTAAATAGTTTTCCAAGGAATAGTGTGGAAAATCTGAAAATGTTCCAGGACTTTCTGCCTGTAAAATGTCCATATACTGTAGTTTCACACATGGATGTAGAATTCACCACTTGGTGTTGTTTTTAGTTTCTAGTTTGCTTCTGTTGAAAAGACCCGATAAACTTGGTTCCTTCATTAACTTTTTTTGGGTTTCCTTCCATTGGTTTCTGATTTATGGTATTGATACTTTCTTTTCTCATGACAGTTTTCCTGTTTTTAACTACATAAGTAGACCTCTGCACCGCTTTCTCAGTAAATAATCCTACCCTGCAGATCTCATTCAAAAGGACATAATGAGCTCAATGTTAAGACTTACCTGAAACAGGTTTTAGATTTCAGGTTGAAAAGAAAGTTCCTTTGTCATCTATTAGTCTGATTACGTCATGTTCCAAACAAGCTGTTGTGAATCTCCCAGCATAAGAACAATGGTCAGTTTAACATCCATCTCACAGTAATGCTGAATCTCAGTTCCACCCCTCTGCCCTTCCCTTGCACTTACCCCTACTCTTCAGCCCCTTAAATAAAGGGCAAAGGAGGACCCTCTAAGGGATTCTCCAAAAATTCCACTCTACAGGCTGTAACTGCAAATACTGACACAGACTCAGTAGAAGAGCGTCCAACTGTAGTCCTTCAGGTCCACAGTTCCTGCATTCAGACCACTGATTGTCTGGATCTGTCAGGCAATGGGAATCTGAGGGTTGGGGTGCAGTGGCCCCTGGATGCCTGGATTTGAACCCCCCTTCTCTGGAGCTATATTTAACTCAGAGCTGCTCTGTCGTTTTTTTTTCCTTGGTTGATTCCTGACCTCTGAGCTGGTTGAACAATGTGACAATAAAATACAAAACTTGGTAGCTATGGAGTCACACGTGGCCAAAAGACGAGAGCTTCATAAAAGAGAAGTTGCTGATTGAAAGTCACTTTGTGAACTCCTTCTGCTGTGCTAAACGGCAGCGACGAAACGCTAACAAAGAACCAAACAGTCCACTCAACTCGCATCCTTTTAGCTTTTCAGACGCCTTAACCCCACCTGCTGCTGATTACCTGAGTCAAGTGTGTTCCACCGTGGATAAGCAACATGACCGTGTGACGTGTGGAAGCTGCAGAAGAACGTTGACCCTGCAGGGTTGGGGTTGGACCCCCGCCACGGCAAAAGACTGGATGCAAGATTAAACAGAACAAAGGAGATGGGAAATGTCTCTTACCCCTTTGGTTGTTTGTGTTGTCCTTCGTGTGGTCTTTCTTTTGAAGAGCTGTGTAGCTCTTCCCTTCTGGCCCTCCAACCCCACCACCCCCCAATCCACAGGGAACAAAGACTCCCCCACCCCCATACTTGAAGCGAAGGGGTTAAACTAAGGGGTAGAATTGAGATTCACTCTAAACACCACACATGGATATATGGATGTATTATCACTTCCACAACTCTTTTATTACTTCATTGTCAATTTCTTTGTTAGAACAAGAAGTTGTTGTTTATTTTTCACTTTTAAACCTTTAATTTTGACTTGTTTTGAATGTGTTTTTATAGCATCTTTGCAGTCCGCGTCTGACCAGAGGTTTGTAAACAGCGGCGTTGATAAGAGCAGGTTCAATTCTCTACGTGCTAAGCAGCTTAAAAGCTTCCTTTATTATCTGCTTTAAGGAAACTCTGTTGCATCCTTCATTACAAAAAAGGAGTCAAGTCTGTCTTTCAATGCAACTTCTCAAACAACTACAGTTTCCTCTGGTTCTCACAAAGGTAAGCTTGCTTTTTTACATCTTGAGCAAACTGAAGGAATAAAGATGATGAACCACATATCTCATAAAATAAACCAGTCATAACCTTCGGATGATGGTCTCCACAGACTCCTTTAGGCATGGGCTTTCTGGGCTTCTGTACTTACACGTTATGTCATTAATTGAGGTAATTGCAATGATGCTGTATTGATTGTGTTGCAGTAAACCCCGCCAGAGTGGTCTGAGCCATGGTTCAGGCTTTTGCTTCTTCATTCTGTCAGAGCTCAAAGCCCTCGCGCCATCATCCAAGGTTTATTTCTGACCTTTATCAATCCAGGAAAAAAATTTGATTTCACGACTTCTCAAAAGAAAAATTAGGTCACAATTCATAAATAATCAATTTGCAATTAAAATTGTACGGGTTTGACACTTGAACCCATCACCTTCGAATTATTTCGTATATAGAACCAATTGGGAACATGGTGTACGAAGATGAATAGAACCTCATGAAAGTGAAACAGAACCTCTTAAAGAACTTGTGTTTCTCTCCCTGAGTGTGAGAGGTTTTGGTTCTGGTCAATGTGACCTTGCAGATCCAGGACTGACCTGATGACACATTGACTGTTTGCTGGAAAGAAGGCCCACGTGACCCCATATGTGCGGCGGGCTGCGGGGGGGTGAGGTGCGATTCTGTCAGGTGGGGGGGTGTGGTGCCGTTTTGGCGCATTTGAGTCGGCTCGTTGTCATCAGTGTTGCAGGACTGCAGCAGATGAATGAGGGTGACCTCGATCCCACGTCACGAAGCCTTCGCGGATCGGGTCACGCGTGCTGGTTTCGCGGAAGATTCACGTTTCTTTTGTGATTTTCTTTCCTTTTTTCTCGTTCATTTGCGTCGTGTTCGTGGATTGAGCCCCGCGAGCCGCTTCTCTGCGTGTCCTCTTTACAAACGGTTCCCACAGAGGAAGAGGAAGAGGAAGAGGAGGAGAGGTTTGGGGGAGGAAATCCCGCAAGGTTACCCACAGGCTACCACCGCAAACGTTGAGAAAACGGCGCAAGCACCCAGTGCGGGGAAAATTTCGATGGAACAAATCGACGCGTCCGATGCGCTGAGCTCCGCTTTGAGGGCCTACCGAGAGCAGCCGCAGACCCGCACAGTGATGCTAACGGCGGGGGTCGGGGCAGCTCCGGCTCGCCCGTCTCCCACCGGCCGCAGACGCTCTGCAGGCCGGCACCGTGCGGCTCTTACCGCGGAGGGAAGCCGGGTGACGGTGATCCGAGGCGGTGGACGGGCTGTCGGTGTGCCGGCTGCGCCGCTGCTCGATGCTCCGGTCCGGGATGAATGAATGACAGAGCCGCTCTCTGTGGAAGAGCACAGGCACAGGCCCCACCCCCAGCACTGACGTCAGCGTCTGACCTGACTCCAGTTTCCAGCATCTTCCCAGATCACCATCTACTCGCGGCCGTCAGCCTCCCGCATCCGTGATGCCAGCGTTATGAAACCGATTTATTGTGCAAAACACGTCAGATTACAAGTCATATTAAAGAGGAAAAATCATAAAGGAATACACAGAAATTCACTTTTTTTTAATTCATAGCACCAATTCGCCAGCAATGTTCTCTTCAGAGAAATAATCCAATCACCTGAGATTTGTGTAATCCAACAATCGAAATTCAAATAAAAAAAGTCATTCCACGTTCAGATGTACCAACAGGATGCAGTGAAGCCCCCCCCTGTACTGAGCATTTGGTGATGATGGAGAGAACCAACGATCTATAAACTCTAATATAGCAACTGTTCTAAAGTCCCACTCCAATCCTCTTTTCATTTATTTTAAAAGTGTTCCCACTGGTCTTGTATTTATGATTACGCTGTTTTTGCCAAAATCAAAGAACCTGCGTCTTTTTCTATGACTTGGCTTCTACCCAGCAGCAGTCATTCAAGGAGAAAGTTGCCTCTGAGCTGTCGGAGGATTGTTTGCATTAAGTAAACCCGTCCCCACTCCCTATCATCCATCTGTTTGCACTCTGTCCTGCAAGCTTACATCCCCTTACAACCTCAACCTAACATTGCAATCAGAGCTGTCCAGCCATACAGTTGTGATCCAGATGCCAGCTCTGACAAGGAAAACACCATCCTCTTTCAGACATACAAGCACATCTGTTAGTAGATGCATCATCATAATGGAGCAGATGAGGAACCTTCAGGGACTGATTGTAGTTTGTAAATAACAACTACAAGCCTTTCCAAACAGCATTTTTTTCATCTACTGATTTACGACAATTTAAATAAAGAAATACTCAAAATGTAATTTGAGGCATAACTTTTTAAAAATATGTCCTGCATTATGAGAAAAACCCACAAAACATTGCTAGAAATACTATTTTAATTAGAGTGGGTCTTTAAACACATTTGATCAAATAACCAATAACAGATGATGAGAGCTCAGGAGCTAAGACATGATGTCAAATTCTAAAAATAGTGGATTTTGGGAAGACTTTTCACCTCTGTGGTCAAGTGATAGACTGTTAAATCCGCAGTTCCAGACTCGTACATGGGAGCTAGTTCATCAGTCCTGCTTGACTCTCAGTATCAGGGTTGAATTGTGATTAAATCACAAAACACTGATGTTACTCCTCGCTCCTCGTCTGACAAAAACGCACACACATTTAAGACATGATGCAGGAGCTATTCCTTAAGCTAGTCTGCCAAAGGCAACTAACCCCTCCTTACTGGACCGGGCCGGACCACTCAGTGGAAACGAGGCTTAAAAGTTCAGCGTCCTGCCCAAGGGTACTCTGGGGACTGATATCAGTAGATGAATCATTTAAAAGGTGTCAGCGTTCTGTAACTTACAGCTCAGCCATAAACACCAGATGGGGGGGCAAAAACACGAGTAAACAGCATTGATGTTGGGCGCTTTCGCCTTAGAGCGAACACAATGTTCAAATCATTAAAATTATATCAATATTCTTTGAATCTGTTAAATTAAAGCCACAAAACAAATAAAACCTAAATTAATATTGTCTACCTTGTAAATATAAACATTACTGGTTGTTGCCATCCTGGCTATAAATATATTTATATATCCAGGATGGCAACAACCTGAGAGATGAAATCTGGCTTCAGATTAGCCCAACACAGCCCAGTGGGGGAAGTGGGGGACGTCACACACCAGCTGTCCACCTCCATGCAGTCTTTGGGTGGAAAGAAGCACCAATAAGTCCCTGTTTTCCCCTAGTTCTTTTGTTCTGTGCATTCAACCCCATTATGCTTAAATCTGTAATCGTTCAAATTTCCTCTTATTTTGGTTTCTGCAACCCAGAGTAACAACACAAAGTGTGTGGTCACAACAAACAAAGCTTGACAGCATGTTCTCATTACTCACACACATCTCTGCAAACACAAGCAGAAAAGGTATCAATGACCTGCATGGTTGTACACTTACTTCCTGTTTTTTTTTAAAATTTTTTATCAGAAACAGAGATTTAACAGGAGCATGTATGACACATGATTTTTTTTTTGTTTTGTTTATATGTTCAGAGTTTTTGACAGACCGTTTGGAATCTTGTTTTTTTGTAATATTTATATCTATTTTTTAACCCTGTGGTTGCTGGAGCCTATCCCAACTACTGTTGGAAGAAGGCAGATTACCCCCTGGATGGGTCTCCAGTCCATTACATCTTTAAAATAAGACCTCTCTGCTGTTTGCAGTTGTGGCTAACTGTATGCATCGACTTAGCAAATCTCTGTGTACTATTCCTGGTATTGTCTAATTTTTATTATTTCTTACATGGCTGATGTTATTGGTATGATTTATGTGCGACCTGCATAAATAATGATGGAAATTCACGTTAGCCACACGTAATACGTGCAGCAAAGACGCACATTGCTGCATTGCCACAGGTATTTAAAAGGCTGCATTTTGTTGTTGGCTGCATGCATTTAAATTATGCTTAAAGTTAAAGTCCCATTAACTGTCATGCGCTTAGGTGCGTGAAACGTGTTCTATCCCCTGGTGGAGCAGGGCCCTGAAGACATCCAAAATGCCTTGCTGAAACACCAAACACCCAGAACTCACAAAACGCTACCATGTACTGTATGAACACAGGACTTCTGGAGATGAAACGTACCAATATTAGAACATTTAAAAACACAATCAACAGAACTCTGTTCATTCAACCAAACTTTAAGTGACTTTCAGACTGCTGGTTCTACTCCCAGCTGATGAGCCTCTGCCTTCTTCTCGAACCGTCACCCCGCCTGTCAGACTGCTTTACCTGACACTAAAAATTACATTGAAGAAATGTAGAAATGCTCCGCTGTGGAGGAATGAAAACACAACTAACAGGTCATAAAGATAAAGATGGTGATCATTAGATATGTCTTTCATGCTAGTTAGCATTAGCCCAAATGAAAGTGACTATTTGCACTTATTTTTTTAGTTCAGCCAGTGCTGAACTTTTTATTTTGGCCGCATGGACCCGGTGGAAAGGTTAAGGTAAGGATTCAACTTACGGTTAATATGCCAAATAGTTCCTGAGGGCGGATGTGTCTGCCAATCACTGTGCTCCGCTTTGGGTAATTGACAGCTAACGGGACTTTAACATTAATTACGCATGAACAGTAACAACATTTAGCCTTGTATTACGTGTCGCCAACTGTCGTACATGCGAATAACACGAGCCTTAGCAAATTACCTTCAAAGTTTGTTATGCAGGATGACACATAAAATGTGAATTATTTTAGGGTGTTTTACTAGAAAGATGAACAATGCACTCAATATTATTTATAGTGACTCTTGGTGGCTCCAAAAGACATCTTAATAACCCAAAATAATCCACTATTTCCATATAAACAACATAACCGGAAATAACTGAACGGTCAAGGACCGAACACGGGACTAGGTTGTGCATAGAGCCTTACAGAGCATGTTTTGGGACTGTGTGTTTGCTGAAAACTCTACTCTGAAAGATCCTAGCCAGGGTTCAAATCAACTCTAAAAGAATGAAAACACAGAAATATCTAGGTTTTAAAAGGGATTAACGCTAAACACATTTTTCATGGCGGGTTATTAGGAAAAAAAAGTAAAGTTTTAAAAAAAGGCTTCAATTCAAGGTTGTGTCAGGAAGGGCAGCTGAGTTAAAACTCTCTGCTAAAACAAAAGTGCAGATCAGTGAAGGCTGATTCTCTGTGGTGACGGGACATGCCGAAATGTGAACAATATTTGCATTCTTTTTGTGGTTATAGATTTTACAGAGATGTTGCCAATATTGAGAGTGAAACATCATTTTTCTGGACAATACCATCCTGGTTTCACATTATGGTCGAAACCACAAAACATAAAATGTACAAAATGTCAGAAAAACGTTTTATTTTAGAAAAATATATATTGTGTGAAATGAAGCTCTGCTTTCAATTGCTGTACTGCTTTGTACTAGAGAAGTCTGCCTTGCTAACTTACTGAAATCTTTGTCCCAGTTTCCCTAAACCAGTCTGTTACTGGTGGAAGCTGCTTGACCACAGATCAGTTTTGACTGCAGCATTTGTTAGTGCTAAACTGACTGAACCAGTATCAGCATTTCTCCCCTGCATGCATGGCGCCTTGTGAGTTGATGGACATGGTCAACCACAAATCAAAGCAGCGTCATTGGCGAGGCTGGTCACTGCGGTGACCAATGAGGTTTTAGGGAGCTGTTCCCCTCCCCCATCCACCCCTCTGGACACTCCCCTGATCCTAAGAAGAAGCAGACAAAGCAAGGATGAATGAGAGGACGCCTGCAATGTGAAGGGTGCTTTTATACTGAGGGAGCACAGTTAGGTTGTCTGAATATAAATGAATGCCTGTTAAACCAATGCAGTGATTAACATTAACACGTCTGAGGGACCTCGCGGCCTGCTGGTTCTTTCCTTCCTGTGTGCTGACATGAGGTGTTTTTCAAAAATGGAGACTCTCCTGATCAAAAGAACTACAGTACATTTAAACTTTACACAGTCTGACTGGTTTCTGGTAATGGAAAACACAAAGAAATGAAAAGGGACAAAAGCAGCAAAACAACCAGACGGAATGAATAAAGTTGTTTTTTCTGCACTGGATGTTTCTGAGCTCAAATGTTGACTAGTTCTGTTTTCCTTCAAAATTTAAAAACAGAAGAACAGACCGTTTAATTTAGAAAATTCTCAGTGCATAGTGAGCACACGGACAGACAGGCATCCAGCTAAGTTCTGGTATGAAATGACCACCAAAAAAAAATAAATAAAACATTTTACATAGTAATGAAAAAACTAGTTTATTGCCATATCGTCTGTCATACTTGACTTCTCATTAAGGTTTTAAAAAAAGACCTTTCGCTCTTAGCCAGTCTGTCCACAGTTTTAATGAGAAGTAGCAGCTTTTTCAAGTTTCTTCCTAAATTTAATTTACAACTGCTTACCAGAGGCAACAATAAAAAAAAATGTTAAAACGAGAACATGTTGTTCTAGTTTTTGTGGCATAACAACAAAAAGCAAAAGCACAAAATCAGAACTCACTTGTGCTACATTTGTTGTTTTTTTGAAAACATGTCTTTTAATGAATTCATACTTTTTAATCAAGAGAGACGTCAAAATAAACCAAACACTCCCCAGTTGTTTAAAGGCTTATTTGCATTGGCAGTTTCCACAAGAAAAGACAAGGAAATAGAAACAAGATCTACTGTAAAAGCCAGATTTACCACAATAGCCAAGTTCTATAACAGGGGTTTGGGCCACTGAGGTACCCACCTTCAAGCACCACCTGAACCCCATTGCGCCGGTCCCTTTCAAGCTCTCCTGCAAATGGTGGACCCACAGGAGAGTGAACCCATGTTGTTTCTTCAGGCTGGATCCAACCAGGGCCTGTGGGAGGAGCTCCTGCTATCAGGTGCTCGCCTGCGGTCCTGGTGACAACAATCTGGGCCACGAAGCGGAATTTTAAAGTGTATTTCTCACAATTGGGTTCTGAACCATGGAAGACCCTACCAGGGGAAAGCGCCCCAGACAGCTAAGCTCTGGGGATCACTCTCTCAGCTCTAAAACCCTTCCACCATGTTAAGGTGGTGCTTCACAGAGCCACTGCTCCTCCACATCGAGAGGAGTCAGTTGAGGTGCATCTGGTCTAAATACCTCCTGGACGCCACCCTGGGAAGGTGTTCTGGGCATGTCCCACTGGGCAGAAGACCCAGGAAACGCTGGAGAGACTGCGCCTACAGACTGGCATGTGAACATCTTGGAGTACCCAAGAGGAGCTGGAGGAAGTGGCCGGGGAGAGGGAAGTCTGGGCATCTTTGTTTAGACTGCCGTCCCTGTGAGCTGCTCCCAAATGAATGCAAGGGGGATGGATGGGTGGAGCAATGACCTTAAATAAAAAAAAAAGGCAATCAAGTCACAGGTTGTCAAACTGGCAAAGTTAGGGAAGCTCCATGTGCTAGCCGGCCCTGATCCTGCCTGTTAACAAAAAAACCCAACAACAACATTTCCTTATAATACAACTAACAACTAAAGATCATTTCTTTCTCCAGCAACTCAAAAAAGCAAACCAGGTCAATGTGTCCGGTCGATTCACTTTCCTTTGCTTTATAATGACGTGACACTTCCTCACACAGCATCTGCAAGTGCTCATACAGCCAGCAGCACGGTCTTCCATTTTGTTAACCATCTCATTTAATGCATGGAAGATGCAAACTCTGTGTGTTTTCATGGTTTTTTTTTTTCTTCAGAGGCCATTTCTACAGAGTTCTCCCAATGAACTGTGAGCTGTGTGAGATTTACAGTATCTTTTGACTTAAATGAATTTAAAAAAAATATAATTTAGTCTAAAATTTGAGTAGGCAAGAATCTGAGAAGCTGTAACCAAATCCTCTCTCAGTTGCTCGTCTCGTTCTTTGTTCAAACGATCAGTGTCTTTCCCACAGACGGTCTGTGCTGCACCTCTCTTCTTCCTGTAAATACGCCCCTCCCTATTTCTGCATTTGTTTCAATGTGTTTGCCTTCCATTGCTGCTACTAAGCGTCCTGGCATTTGATGGTTCCTTTAAGTAATTCTCCTCCTTACATCCTGATGAAGAGAGTAAACATGACAGGTCTTCATCCATCTGTTCAAATTCTGGGGAGATAGAAAACATCACGTAATCCTCCCAACATTTCCTGCCTTCCTTTATCTTCCATGACTATTTCTTTTTCTCTATGCCTTCCTGACTCATTCGCTGGTTTCACCTGAAAAACACATCATGCCACATTTTCTTGCTTTTTATTTAATTAATAGCCATCTTTCTCCTAATAGCTCCAGACGCTTTACAGCATGACCTCTAAGATAAATTTAAACCAAAGCCACCACATATATGCTGCACCTGTCCATTTACATCTCCATGTGCTGCTTGTGTCTGTAGCACTGCCTCTTTTAGTTTCTACATTCTTTCTGCAAAAACGTTTTGGGCAGTGCTGGACATAACTGGATCCCTGATATGATTTGGTTATCTCCAGCCTTGCCTCAGTGCATTTAATCTAGTTCCTGGAAGCTCCAGCATCTATCCTCCACATGAAGGCACGGTGCTTGCATACCGTGGAACCCTGGACCACTTACTGATAAAAACACTAATCATCCTCTCAAACGTCTCTAATTTTGTTTCAGGAGTATTAAAGTGTTAAGCTCAGTGAATGTTCCAAAAGAATACATTTTCAGTTTGTTTGGAGGACCAGATACATCCATGATAATTATGCCACAAATAAGCTGCAGCAAACTCGTATTTATCATCAATGTGTAGGGAATGATTTCTGGATTAATGTAAAATAGTATTCTAATGAACATCAGTGAGTATTACACATCTGTTACATGATGTGTGATGAGCACAAGTTTTTTTTTTTTTTTTAACTTGTCTGGTCCAACACCTGAGCAATCAGAAATGAGCTGAGAGCCTCTTGTGTTGGACAAATTTTACTGTTACAATCGGGGATTATAAATCTTTGGACACAAAAGGTGTATATTTGTATAAACCCCTTTTGTAATTTAAACGTAACTTTATTTACATTGATTATGTTTGTATCCTTTGTTGTTGGACCGGACGTAAAAGAAGAATATGGAAGAAAAGAGAGGAATTAGAGGTGTGTGTGTGTGGGGGGGGGGGGCACAAAAGACGGGGGAAAAGGGTGGGTTAAAGAAATCGGAGGGTGATTTGGGAGGGAGGGTAGAATCATAGAACAACAGGCAACAAGATGCTGGGAGTTTATGATCATTATAGTCAAGTGTGAATGATGGTCTAAAATGGGCGGGGCCTGTCCACACACTCAGATGTTATAAATATAGCTGCTGGCTCCAAGAGTCTTCACATACAAACCTGTCAAGATGTAAACAAAACAACTACAGTTCACACCCACACTTATACAAACAAGTCAACTCATGTAAAGCATTTCATTCTGTCATGTAAACTATTTGTGCAAAGGTGAGCCGACACGTCTGTTCAAGAGAGTCTTTATATTAAGCTGAGGTGGATGATGAAATGTAAAAAAATAAAATAAAAAGGAGGGAGAATTCCCAGCCGTCCCCAAACCAAGACCCCCGCCGAAGCAGCAGCAGCAACCAGGGCCCCCCCACACCCGTACTGTAGGGCCAACTGAGGAGAACTGCCCACGCAGCAGTCCGGCCAAGCACCCAGACCAGGGCCCGCAGGACCGCCACATGAGCCTGACACAAGAGCTTGATTCATTGCTTGAAAAGGAGTGGGAAGAAGCAAACATATATAATCTCAGCCCTACTTAGTTACTTCACTTTATAGTTTTGAATAGTTTTCATAATCCGGTTCTGATCAAATCTAGTGCAGATTTTTTTCAAGTAACAAAACTGAGTATTTATTGATTAGTGATTATTCTCAACATTATTTCATGATTTTAGTAAATAGTAACATGAATCACACATCACGTAACAGATGTGTAATATTTACTGATAATCATTAGTATACTAATTTATAATAATCCAGAACTCATCCCTACATATTGGAAATCAAGTTTTCAAATAACAAAAAAGTGCTTATTGATTATCATCTGAGAGAATTCCAACTTTTTTTCTCAGTAAACATTGATTCACACTGTAGGTAACCAATGTGTAACAAACACTGATTATCATTAGAACACGAAAGCCGAAATGTCTGGAGAAAACCCTCGCATGCAGCGGGAGGGGGACATGCAAACTCCACACAGGAAGATCCCAGCTGGGATTCAAACTAGGGCCTTCTCGCTGTGAGGCCAGAGTTCTGACAACAGACTGACCACATAAAATATAAATTATAAAAGCAAAGACGATGACGTCATAAACGAGCAGACAGCTGAATCCGAGTGCAGCAGGTTATATTGTTACAGACAGGAGAAGGGTCAGAGGTCAAGCACGGACATCATCGAACAAGAGTTTTACGTAGGGTTTTAAGTAAAGCACTTTGAATTGTCATTGTACATGAAATGTGCTATATACAAATAAACTTCCCTTGCTAAGAGTGGTCAGGGTCCAGGTGGCAATCAGAGTCGAAGACGAAGCAGGGTCAGGTGACCACCTGACCACTCAGTGATGCAGCCAGAGTGGCACAAACAAGACTTTACTACTAAGACTACACTGAGACTAAACTAAGACTATACTGCTGGGAGGGACTGCAGATGGACAACGGCTGTGGAGCTTCTGGGGGTGACAGGAGGGGCTGATGGGAAGTGTTAGCACTCAGGT
Source organism: Oryzias woworae (assembly GCA_016861445.1). Classification (NCBI taxonomy): domain Eukaryota; kingdom Metazoa; phylum Chordata; class Actinopteri; order Beloniformes; family Adrianichthyidae; genus Oryzias; species Oryzias woworae. The sequence continues at coordinate 348,338 of BOLG01001346.1, read as the reverse complement.
GATGGATCCTGCTGATGGTCAGAGGGGGAGACACGGAACACATTCATGACACATGAGGCACCAAGAAATAAAAACAGCCACAAACAAAAAGTTTTTCAGTTTGTTACTTTCTAAGCTTTTGTTTTTAAATAAAGAAACTAATAAGCCACATTTTCATTTTTAGGCTTCATAGAAACAAAGGATGTAAAAACGTTAAGTTTTGTGTTTCTAATAAGTGTTCGCTCCTGTTTTTTCATAAAGCTATTACCTCTGTCTGTTTCTTTAAGTTAGCCAGGGTCATTCAACCTGCTTTTTTTATGCAACATTGTTTTAGCAAACACGTCTCTGGTTCTTTCTTTAAATGAATGTATATTTTCATGTTTACATTAAAAACATGACAAAAACTGAGAGGTGGTCCCCCAAGCATTTCTCCACCTTATTAAAATTACATCATAATATTTGCAGTATTTTTTAAACCAAATCTCCAACTTTTAAAAGATAAATTTTTTCCTTGTTCTAAGGTTCTACATCAAGTTTTACTAGGAAAATTAATGTAAAGTAGTTCAAGTAATGTAATATAAAACCCTATTTGCCTCCGCAAATGATGTGGTTCTGAGCCAAAGTCCAACAAGTGGGAAACTTCATGCAAATCATTCTTTTTCTTCTCTACGTGATGCCAGTTCATGCTATTATGTTCAAGACACACTGAAAAGCCGACTTTTTGAATGAATTTATCAATAAAATGATGTTTTTATGTTGTTTTTTTATGATGTTTAACCGTCCAGCTTCTATGCAGAAGAAAATTTTGCTTTTCTTTTTGTCCTGTCCAGCCAATGAACACAGATTACAGCTGAGTGCCTCTTGTGATGGACATGCATACATGGGATTTGCATAACCAAAAATAAAGAAAGAAAACATCAACCGTGGCCGTGTTCATACAGTGAATGAGCAGGTAAGCTGGATGGTTGTTTTTCATGGGGTATGCTTGATCTCAATACGGCAGGAGCCCCACCCAGGTAGCACCGACAGCATGGTTACAATACCACATCCTACCTGAGTATTGTTGCTGACCATGTCCATCCCTTTATGACCTCAGTGTTCCATCTTCTGATGCTGCTTCCAGCAGGATAAGGCTCTATGTCATAAAGCTGGAATCATCTCAGACTGGTTTCTGGAACATGACAATGAGTTCACTGGACTCTAATGACCTCCACAGTCACCAGATCTCAACCCAATAGATCACCTTTGGGATGTGGTGGAACGCGAGATTGGAATCATAGATGTTCAGCCGACAAATCTGCAGCAACTGTGTGATCCTGTCATGTCAATATGGACCAAACTCTTTTAAAAATATATACTTTCTAGTTTCTTTATCATTCTAATGGCAGTGTTCTAACACTGTCTTGAACTTTGGTTGACCTGCACCTTGCAAGTAGCTATGCTGGGATTTTTTTCTCTTTTTCTCCATCATCTCCGCTCACCATCTGATGATGATGAAGGGAGTGTGGGACAGCAGCTAATAAAAACCTGCACAGGATCCTGAACTGAAAATTCCCATGCATACAAAGAAATTGACATTGTATCTTTTAGACTCATTATTCTTTTCTGCAACCTAGGCAACTGAATTTCTAATGAAACAGGGGCAAACTTTCAGGCAGAGCTGTTGGAGGCAGAAGTTTGCATCAGCTCTCCTCACGAGAAATCGTACTGGGTTTCTGACTCTGTTTGTCATGGTCTTGACCTTTTAGAAATAACCTTGACACTCTCTGAGGAATGTTTCCAGAACCTTGTTGAATCTATGCCATCAAGGATTAAGGCAGTTCTGAAGGTCAAAGGGGGTCAAAGGGGGTCAAGGGGTTTATTGTTGTGTTTGTCTATTGACAACCCCATCTGTATTGTCTCTGTATCTGCTGTTCCCTGAATTTTGTTTATCCTTTTTGTATTGATTTAACTTGTCATTAACCTGTTCTAAAGTATATACATTTACTGTTCGCATTTGTGAATGTTATATTAATAAATTCTGTCCCTATTTTAGACAAACAAACAAATCCGGTTCCAGCATGGTGTTCTTTATTAAGTGGCAGAGGAGTGTAATCATTTATTTATCCTGTTTTTGTGAAAATGCTGTCTTCAGGGGTTCTAATAAACATTTGTCATTCTCAATCTTTTGGACTTTTTGTTGTTGGCCAGAATTGGTGTTATTTGCAGGAAGGCTTGTCGATGAGCAGGCTCACATTGATTGAAAAGTCCCTGTTGTGACCTTCTGGGTCATTTCAGTGCAAGATCCTTTTCCATGATGTTCATGTGAGCAGAAATCAAATATGTTCCTCTGGACTGCTTTAAGAAAGAACAACGCCTTTATTTGGTTTGGTTTAGTGGCTTTGTTCAAACCAATGCAAAGACAGAGACAACAAGAAAATAAAAATACAAAAAACATATCTAACCCATTCAGGATATTAAGCCAAAACATGACTGGAAAAAAATCTTTAGATATCATTTTGAATCAAAGATTATTGCCACCATTTTGAGAAAATAATTTTTAATGAAATTTTGCACCTACTTTTTGGAATAGCAGAACTGTAAGAAAAAAAAATTAGGCTTTGATAATTCTTAAGATACTTTTGACACAACAAAGAGCTGCCCACTCTCCCAACTGCTCCATGTATTTATAGCACCGCCCCCGCGTGGTTTAAGTATGGTATAACACAGTAATGAGTTCCTGTTGCGAGCGGTCCATTTTAGAACCCTTTATTCCAAACTACATTTCCCTGTGTCCTTTGCGTCCTAGAGTTTGACAACTAGCCAATCGAGGGCATGACAGCTTGTCACGTGACGGAGAGTGAGTTCCTGCTGTGGCTTGAGGGAAACAGGTCGACATTTAGCCACTGGAAAATCGAAGTTGGCGGGTAAGTGAAGACATTTAATCAAGACGAGACTGCCTCGCTCCCCTCAGAGAAGTCCTCGGAGGGCTTTGCTGCTGGTTTTTGTGCGCTGGGGGTTAGCAGTGACCTCGATAGGTAGTGCAACAAGCGGCCGTTCTGTGTAGGCCTCCGCTATTTCCTGATGGAACTCCACGGCTGTGCCCACTGGAATGGCCAAGTTGGAAAAGTTCTGTTTCGGGGATGTTATTGTCGGAGTTCTGGCCCCCGCTCCCCCCGCTCCGCCCAGAGTTCGAGTGGGGTCTCCCTCCGTGCTGACCGAATGAGAGGCGGTGTTAAAATGCCCTAGCCGGGCATCGAAACTGTTCGTGGGCTGTGCTGTATTTAGAAACGCTTTGCAGCCGCAGAACAATGCGCCGGCACAAAGGTGTTCCGACTGAAAACGGGCGCATGGATACGCAGACTGTCACCGGGAGCGTGCCGGTTCACGCTTTGAAACGAGCAGAGAAAACCCCCAGAAACGGGAGGCGTGTGCGTGTTTACATGCACAAGCACACATAGAGGAAACGGTCTGCGCGTGTTCATGAAAGAGGCCCCAGTTCACCTCTGAAGGAGTGCCAGCTCTGCCGGGCATCCTGTTTGCGGTGGCAGAATGATGGTGTGGGCTCAGGTGGCTATTCACAGCTTTTGTCAGGTTGTACAGAAAAGATCACTTTGAACCGTTTTAGAATAGCAATGCTATGTTTATGAAGAATTCTTAGAATTCCAAAGGTTATTTCTTTTCTTGCCATTAAAGCAATTCTATGAACATCCCCTGAAGAAATGTGGACCAATCTTCTGTGCAGATGAGTCACAGTGAGCCATTTTTACTGGTTTGAGGCAGTGTTATTTTGGCTCTGTGTAAATTCATCTTAAAATACAGCTTTTTTTAAAAGACCTACTCTAATTAAAAACATGTTTTTGGTCTTTTAACAACGTTCTTTCAGCAGTTTTGTTCATTATAGTGGACAAATACGAAAAAAAAAATCAAGATTAAAATCGCATTTCTGAGTATTTCTTTATTCAAATCGTGATGAATCAGGAGAGGATGAAAAAAATGCAGTTTAAAAAAGTTATCTTTTGTGGCACAGCAAGTGAAATGGGCAGGCCAAAGTCTCCTTGCTCTGTTCCATTCTGATGCATCCACTTGCAGAGAAATGGATTCATGAATGTCTTCATCTGGCTCAAAACTGGACGTCTGGATAGTTTTGAAATTGCTCGCCATTTTTGTTGCACCCCTAATGTTAGCTTGGGGCTGTAAGTTAGCAGGAGAGAGTGTTAACAAAGGAATGATGGGATATCACCAGAGGCTTGCTTTCAAGCCAACAGTCCTGCCCACAACTCAGAAGCAATTTTCTATTGAACTCCTGCAACGCTGCTTAAACTTTGTCCTAGAAAACAATACAGGTTTTTTAGTTTTGCTAATACGGCATAATCATTGTTAAAAAACCACTGGGAAGGCTTTTACAACAGATTAAAATATGATTGGAGTGGGACTTTTAAACACAGAACTTTGTTTCCCGCTTTAACCTCTGATTGTGGTTTAGCCCCGCCTTCCTTAATTTTTGTCAGTGTCACGTCTTAATCATGATGATTCTGTTGCCAAAATAATTTAAAAAAAAACCTGTGTTGTTTTCTTGGACATAGTTTCTGCAGAGCGGCTGGAGTACATTAGAAACTTCTGAGTTGTGAACAGGACCGTTGGTGCGGCACAACTCGTTTCTTGTCACCCATAAATAAGAGCTCTGTCTACACACTCTCCTGCTAGCTTACAGCCCTTCACAACTCCAGCTTAACATTACTGGTACAACAAAAATTGCGGCCAATACTGAAGCTATCCGGACGTACAGTTTTGAACTAGATGCTCAGACGAGGAAAACTCAGACCTGCATGAATCTAGTCATTTACAAGTGGATTCAACAGAATAGAGCAGAGCAGAGAGCTTGTGCCCCGCCCCGAGTATTTAGATGTCACAAATAAACTCTTTTCTTCATCTGCTTCTGATTTATGATGAGAATGAAGAAACTGAATTTTAAGCTTTATTTTCTTCATCAATGTGCTCCTTCATCTGAAAAATGCCACAAGAACATGTTAAAAATGCCAAAAACAACATTTTCCTCAGGCTGGGTGTTTCATTTGTGATTTTTAATAAAACAATCTTTACAAAGCATTTCTGTATTAGTCGGCCTGATGGGAGTGTGTTGTTGTTGGGTCTGGTTGATGTCATTGCCATTTGGACAAAGATCTTTTCTGACACAGTGTGAACACACTGAACATTTTCTTATGAAATGACATTTGAAAAGGAATATCTATGTAAGCTGAGAATGCAATGCTCATCAGTCAGCTTAGGCCACTAATTTATCTTTGATTTATGGTTAAAGCATTTATTTTTTAGCAACCTTTTGTTTTTTTTAACCTTGGTTACGATAAGTGGTTTGTATTTTTTTTTTCAACTTTTTTGTTACTTAACCTTCTCAGGAGAGTTAAAATACTGTCTGCAGAGAAAAATGTCCACATTTTCAGCATCTGAGGTGTTGTGAGTAATCAACATAGCTTTTGGTTTGGGCATCTCCTAAGTATTGAATTAGGTTTAGCTGACAGACCAGATCACACCAAAATATTGAGTCCAAACACAGGAGTCTTCAGTCAGGACTGCACTTCTTGTTCCATTCATGTTTTAGGTGTGTCTGATTTCTGGTGGGACCCAAGCTAGCAAACTCCTTAGCAGTGTCTCGTGATGCCCACTACTACCTTGTAGCTTCAAGAAAACACAAATTCAAAGAAACGTGACTCACAACAGACTGGAGAATGTTTCGTTGGTGAACACATGTAAAGACGGGGTGAATGCAGTTATCGATAAATGATGGTCATATTAAATAGTGAGGCTAGTTTCTCTGGGTCATGGTTCTTATGCTACTGGTCAGTTCTGGTTTGGGGAGAGTCCGACCCATCAGCTGCTGTGACCCCGGGACTTTCCCAGAAGTCTTGAAGTTCTGCTTTAAGGGCGCATGTGTGAAAGCAAACCAAACCACGTGAAGGTTTGAACTCTGCTGCATTACCTGCATAGTTGAAAGAAGTCGGCCAGACAGTCGTAGTTTGAAAAGGATTGTCATATTTGATTATAGGTCAGAGTGAGTGGCAGTGTAAGATCCCCACAATCAATCAATCAATCTTTATTTGTATAGCACCTTTCATATAAAACATAACACAAAGTGCTTTACACAAAATAACAATAAATAAAACAAAATAATGATACTAAATAAGCAAATAAAAACAAATAATAATATAAAAATAAGCATAAATTAACATAAAGTCCCCTCCCTCAGATCTGTACACAATCCCCTCCCCTTTCAGTCCTCCTACCCCCTAACTGATGGAGATTGGCAATGAGAAACAGGCTGAGCATGACAGTTTGTTTTTAGAAACGCAAATAGTTGGGACTTCTCTCTCCGTGAGTAGCGGCACAGCCAACCAAATGCAGCGACACAAGCAGGGACCCGCCTCACCACAGCTAGGGAGCGATGCAGTTCCCCATCCAGAGCCGCCGCAGCTGAACGGCAGCCGACCCATAGAGAGAGAGAGAACCCAACTGAGGAAGCACCGGAAACAAAATAAAATTAAATTAAAAACTAAACATTGCTAAAAGCTAAAAAACCAACAATAAAACATTATAATGAGGAATTTAAAATAAATTAATAGTTTATTGTAAATTGATAAAACATTATAAAATAGATAAATAGGTAAAAAGATACAAAGTAAAAATTATATGAAAGCCAGGTTAAAAAGGTGGGTCTTGAGCCTTTTCTTAAAAACATCTATGCTCTCTGCAGCTCTTAGATCCTCTGGCAGACCGTTCCACAAACGAGGGCCATAATACTGAAAGGATGCCTCTCCATAAGTTTTGGTTTTTACTGCTGGAATGGTTAGAAGACCAGTGCCAGAGGATCTCAGGGTCCGCGAGGGTTCATATTTAACTAAAAGGTCAGACAGATAAGAAGGCGCAAGACCGTTAAGACATTTAAAAACCATTAAAAGTATCTTAAAATCAATCCTGAAGCTTATGGGGAGTCAATGCAGGGATTTTAGAATTGGAGTGATATGACCCCTACAGCGGCTGAAGAATCATCAAAGATCTTTGGGACACGACTCAACCCTACACTTTCTGACTGACTGTGGCTGTTTTTGTCCAACACAGTCCTATTAGAGCCCGAAACAGAGCTTTATTTAATGTCCACTCTAGATTCATGCTAAACAGTGTAATCGGTTTTATTAACAATACAGATGACTTCACCATACACACATGAAGCAGTTCTCAGACGTTTCAGTTTCAGCTGAACCTGATGCAGCTCCAAGGGATTTCAAATGTGATCTTTAGGATCTAGATGTGTCCCAACGCCGACACCAACAGGTTCCCTGTGGCTGTTTGTGACACTGAGGAGACAAGTGCTGCGTTCAGTTATGAAAACGTGCTCTTACATGTTTTTGGAAGAGGTTCCATTACAAAGGCTTCTTTCTTAAGCTTTAGTTCCTATATGCACAAAATCCGAACCAGCAAGCAAAAAGGTATTCCTGAGTAGGCTTAAGTCTGAAGTTAGGATTTGTAGAGAATAGATTGTTGTATAATTTCAGCTTTAACATTTTGATAAAACAGAGAGCTTTTGTTCTAGTCATTAACTACATAAGGATGGCAGAAAAAGCACTTTCTGCTCTAAAAACCTGAAGAAACTCCACTGATGTTGATACTTCTGGGAGCTGAGGGGTTCTTTCATGCTCTGTGATCTGACCTCGCTCTCTGTAAACTGCACTGACAGGTGATCTCCCTACAGGTACATGGAGTCAGAGCAAATGTGTGACGCGACAGAGAAGGAAAAAAAAATGCTGTTACTTTTATTCTGCTGTACTGTGCTTAATTTAGCACAAGACTGTCTTAACCAGCGATTGTTGATGAGTCAAAACTCCACATGGCTGCATCTACAGAAACCAGACAACTCTCTGCTTTAGCTTTACTGAGCTAAACGATACAATTGACTTGACTTTCCAGGTAAATAGCAAGTCATTTTAAATATATTATTGTTTTGCTGAAATAAATCTATAAATGAGTAGAATTAGCAGGTTGTGAGTTGATTTAAACGTGAATTTGAACCATTGACTGTAAAGGAGAACTGGACTTAGTGTGACATCACCCATAGAAAATGACGTTCATCTAGCTCCAACAATTTTCAGTCGCCATTTTTTCACAGTACAGGGACCACCATGTTGGAGCCAGACAACATAGTAAAACAGTGAGTGGTCCGAGTTGGTCTGAGTCATAAGTTCTATGGCAACCACTCTCGCCAGTGAGGGGGGAGTTTGTTGGAAGTCCAGATCCTTACCATCTGAAAGCGGGCTCATGGAATATCTGTCAAACGCTTTGAACATTTGAGACCACTTACTTTTACTGAGGCATCTGATTGGTCAGATTTTAACCTAATTAACCTAGCACCACAGAAAAACAAATATTGTGAAAAAAAATGAGGATTATCAAGAACATATTAAAAATGTATTAGCGTAACAATGGTTATTCTGACAAATAGAATGACTGAATAATAGCTGTTTATTTCTCTACAGAGGTCCTTGGGATTTTGGCTTCTTGGAGCCAGTGGGTACTTCCTGTTTGGAATGCAAAGGGGGAGGAGTTATTCAGTCCAGTTCTCATATACAGTCACTGATTTAAATAGAAACCCCCCCCCATCCAGACAAAAGTCACCGGTGGGTTGAAACACTCAAATAGGTCTGAGTACTGATTCATATGGCCGAGCTGACAACCGGAACATGTGGGAAAAGCAGGTTCTTCCCTCCGTCCTCTTTGAAAACTGGAACAGTTCAATGTTGGATTTTCTCAGACAGTGATGGAGAGCTTCAGCGAGCATGAGGAGTCTTTCTCACTCAGTGATTCACTACCAGAAGACTTTGTACTGCAGCTTGATCAATGCAGGATCTCAGAGAATCTGTGTTGGTGATCCTGCACTTTGTTAGGGGTTTTATCTACGATTTAAGCAACAGTTTTCCTCCAATTATTACCATTATCATTCTGGTCTTCAGCCTATTTCACTGACACATCAGCCGAACTTCTGACCAACAACTCAACAGAGCTGGACTTTGTCCTAACCCAGTACCATAAACAGACTAGCAGGTTTATGTGTGTTCCTGTAACTGACCTACATGCTTTACTTTATTGATGGGATAAAAGCCTGCAAGCCTTTTCCTGGCTTAATGGATAAACTTCATGTTTTTATTTCCTTATTTCTATATGTTAGGAGGACGAATGTTTCTTTCAGGAGCGCCCTGCTCATAATGACTATTATAAATGAATTGTTTGACGACTAAAGAGGCTGAGTGTGGAGTTCAGCTCAAACATTGATGTCTGTTCTCCACTTGTTCAGGAAATCTGAGCAGGCAGACTTAACAGTCAGTTTCTTGTCAGCTCCACCTTCTGCCCCAAGCTTTCTCAGAATGAGGAAGAGTCGCAGCTGCTGGTTTCATCTGCAGCAGTTTGAGAGTACAGCTTCGTCTTTTCATTCTCGCTCACTTTTTGGTGATAAAACCTCAATTTTAAAGAACTAAAAGGATTTTAGCGGCTGTGGTGCAGCGGTAAGGCAGTTGACCTTTCATATGTGGGTCGCAGGTTCAGGTTGTGCCTCGTCTTCCCATGTGTCAAAATGTCTTTGGGCATGACCCTGAACCTTACATTGCTTCTGGTGGTTACAGGTTGTTGCTTTTTGTGACAGCAGAACCACCATCAGTGTTTGGGGAGATTTGTGCATGAATGGGACTGTGACTGTAAAGCACTTTGACCTTTATTTAAACTACAAATATCACATTTCTTTTTAAATGTATGTGAACTAAACACAGAATATGAAATTATTCCTTTCAGTGTTTGTAAGTGATCTCAACATTTCACCGAGAGCATTTTTGTGGTTTGCATGTAACCGGAACTGGAAATGATCTTTTCTGCTGTCATTCTTTGACCTGCAGCTCGGTGCATTATGTTCGCCTTTGCCTCACATAACAGTCACTTTTCAAAGCAAAACGGGTAATAAACTAAAGTCAAACAGCCTCTTCAGTTTCTACTTCAGCCAGTTTTGACTTTCATTTTAAAAAATATTTCAACCCCTATGATTTTAAGGATTGCTGAATTTATGTTAATAATTAACATTTTAAGCTACAAAATTCTAATTGTTCTAATTATTCTAATCTAATTGTTGTGGTGAAACCTGAGCTGAGCAAAGGTCTTAGGTCTTAGTGGATTTCATGATTCAGGTTTGAAAAGTGTCATGGTTGTCTGTCTTTCCTATGTTCTAGTTCATGAGGAGTGTTTAGTTTAGCTTCTGTTTTCAATCACCAACCGTTTCTTTTGGTTTTGACAGCCTGTGGAAGCTCCTCCCTGAGCGATGGCCTCACCCGTCTCAGTCTACAACTCCAACACTCTGGACCCTCGGATCCGCACTGTAAGTTTCCATTTCATTGATATCTGACTCTGCAGTTTGTTTGTTTGTTTTTTTTTCCTGTTGTCTATTCATGAGTGCTGAGCCTGAATGGAGGAACCTCTCTGGGCTTGCAGTGACAGAATGAGAAAAACCTTATGGTGCAGACTTCCCCAACCTTTTTGTGGCTGCGGACCGGTGAACCCACGAGGATTTCACCGCAGCCAGGGACACACACACACTGCAATGACAAAGAAACAGTATACGTGAATGCAGAGCAAATGAGTTAATAAATAAAATAACACCAGTGGAACAAACATCAAACTCTGGTAACACCTTCTGCCTATTAATGTTATAAATATTCTGCAAACTGTTTTTTTTTTGTCTTGAATTTGTACTCTTTTCTTCAGTCTCTTCTTCTGTCCCTGTACTCATCCCTTATACATTTGCAAAGAAACGTACCACATGCAGCTTTGCCGCCGGACTACTTTAAGCACTCAAGTGACCAAAATGAGACCAAAGCAAGTGTCAGATAGCAGTAAATAAGAGTCTGAATTGAAATTAGCAGCTTTTTCTAACATTAAAACAATTGATTTGATCTCCGTTTATGTTGTTTAGCTTTCACTGATTCATTATGGTGGTTTGGCAGAGATTTTTACACCAGATGCCCTTCCTGTATTTTATCCGGGCTGGGGACCGGCACAGAGTGACCCCCTGGCTACATAGCTGGGCAGTACCGTAAGGTATCTTGCCTAGCGACCCCCCCCCTGGATGAAACTCAATGCATTCCCTGAGAAACGAACCCTGGTTTCACTTGTGCCAGTTCTACTCCCATCAAACTTCATCGAGCTGCTCTGATCACCTCATTTATCATAAGAGAAAAATGAAACCCCCTTTTACAGCACGTTTCCAATTAAACAGTCTGTACCCATAAAAACAGGTGAAGGAGCTGGACACCTAACAGGAGCTGGACCCTGAGCTACGTTCAAAGCTGAAACTGTTATGAAGCGTCCTGAAAGGAATGCTGTCAGTCCGGTTTCAGGTTTCTACAGCAGCAACTTCCCTTTGGTTCTGTCAGATGTTTGTCACTCACTGGTCGTTTGCATCAAACAGTTCTCATTCAAATGTTTTTTCAACTGTGAAATGCTGCTTTCTTTTGGTGCTTTGATGTTTATCCTTCTGACATTGGAATCTTAATGAACTTTCCATAACCTGGATTCACTTCCTGTTCATAGACGCCCAGAGACTCACTGAAGATGGAGTTGTTAGCTGATGTGTCTCTACTGCCTGGAGAAGAGAGGATTATAGGTGAGTTATCCTTCACTGGCTTAAAAAACATGGAGATGATAACCAGAAGATGCTGGATTCATGTTCATATGTGTTTGTTCTCAGATAAAGATGTCATTTACATCTGTCCCTTTAATGGAGCTGTAAAAGGCAAAGTGCTGATCACCAACTACAGACTTTACTTCAAGAGCTTAGATGCTGTAAGTCCCGTCAGCCCGTGCACATCCTCTCACCATTTCTGAATTTGGACTGCTAAACATGGAAAGGAAGTGGAATCTTTTCATGCCTCGTGTGTCCATGTATGGATGATGATGATGATGTGTGCTTCAGGATGTTCTGGTGTCACTCAATGTTCCGCTGGGGGCCATCAGTCGAGTGGAGAAAATGGGCGGGGCTTCAAGCAGAGGAGAAAACTCTTATGGCCTAGATATCACCTGCAAGGTCAGCATGAACTTCTGTTTGGTTTTTCTGCCTTCTTGTTGAGAAAAATATTACACCAGATTGGAAAAAACAGAATATAATCATTTTAGCCACTAAAACTGTGACCTAGGAAGCATTTTATCTTATCATTTTAGTGGTTTTTAGTGTCTTCATTGCTATAAAATGGACCTGCGTCCTCTCTCTAACCCTCACATTACCTGCTAATTGTGTTGCCTCCCTAAACAAACGCATTGAGCATGCGCATGTTACAGGGTATGTTTGATTTGTTGTTCAGTGATGCTCAGTTCATTCACGGCAAGTCAAGAGGGCAAATTTCTGTGCAAGTTGGAAACTGGTTAGTTTTCAATGGGACAGGAAAAGCAAGAAAAGATTCCTACAGTTTTCTGAAGACTATTTGATAGTTTAAGATAAAACCTCATGCAGTGGTACAAGTGAAACATGCAGCAACGAAATGAATAATTTTTTTACAAAAGTCATTGCAAAAAGAACAATTCAGGGCAGCTTGTTCATGAGGAAGATTGCAAGTGAGGATGATGATGTTCAAGATAAAATTAGTGGAGAGGAAGAAAAGGAGAAAGGAGGTGCATTTCCTGCATTTATCAAGTTCTGTAGTACAATAATCAATTAAAATATTTGTATTTACAGTCAAAATGTATTCTCAACCGCATCTATCTGCATTAAGGGCATTACGATTCATTTTAACAAAGATTCTATTCATACAATAATTGCTGGTTGCTGATGTGATTCATAGTCAATATTTGTTCGTTTTGAACGATCCGATGCACTGACCTAAATTGGGTCCAGAACATCTTTAGCCAAAACTTAAACCACTGTGACTCTGAGATAAATATCTGGTACTTAACAGTGCAGGTGAAGTTTTCCAGATTCCTTTTATTTATTGCAAGATAATAAAGTGTAAATCAAATAAGTGTAAAAATAATCAAGTGAAATGAACATCAAATCCATTCACATTTTAGTTTGATAAAGTTCAACCCACTGTTGGTTTTCAAAAATTATCCAAAGAGAACATTATTAGAACATTCTCCCACACTGCATGATCACATGACTTTGTTAAATTCAGTATTTCCTCACATTGGACTGGAATGATGATTGATCCTTTTTTACTGCATCACATTTGTTGTCCCCTGTGATGGCCATTTTTACATTTCAGTAAAATAATTCTACCGTGGATTATTCCAATGGTATTTTATGAAAAGGTTATCAATTTATTTCATTTTGAAACTGATTATATTGACTATAGTTTGATTCGATTCAGTAAACAACGTACCTCAGACAGATCAATCTGGTTACATAAATCAGTTCATTTAATTGTTTATTAATTACACTCTTAATCTGCATTTACTGCTATTAAAAAGTTTACATTGACATATGTTATAATACCGGCATAAACAAAAATCTACTTTCACCTGAACAAATGTTCTCTATGTTGAGAATATTTTTAGAAATTTTGTTTCATATAAAAATGTGTAACTTGTGTCTAAATGAAAAAAAAAAAAAAAAAAAGAAAGGCCTGAATGAAACAAGATCCAATGGAGGATGCGTCGTCGTCTCACATGTTTGAGATCAAATTCTCGGGAGATACACTTTACAGGAAAGCAGCTTAACAAACACCAATGCAGCTGGAACATCTGTGTTGTGCAGGAACATGACACCACAAGTTTCATCCTAGTGCTCCAAAACAATGATAGCATTTTACCTGAAACTCCACATGTCAATTGTTAAGCATGGTGGTGGGAACATGGTGATGTGGTTTTAGTTTAATGAGAGATACCCAACAACGCATCTTTAACCCTGGAGAGCAGGGATAGATTGTCTTGCTATCTGTACAAATTTCCCAAGCTGGGATCAATAAAGTATCTTTATCTTGAAATGGCACAGAATAAAATCCAGCCTGCACCCATCCCTGAGCATGTGTGGGAGTTTGGTGCTCTTTAGGTAATAAAATCTGTCCAAATGTCAGACAAAAATAGGAACTACTTAATGATGCATGCGTAAATTGGTGTTTTTGAATCTTTCTGTACCTCCTTTGTTTGTTAGATGGGGCGTCGGTGAGTCCTCCTCTGAATGAGTGCTGTGTCTTCTTTCTGAAAACACACTGTTGTGAAAGAAACAGCTCCAACTGCACTTCCTCTGCTCACAGGCCGTGTGGTCGGTCACTCTGCTGCACAATGTTAGACCAGCTTTGAGAAGGGAGAAGTGCAAACTTGTAGATGTTCGTAATCAAGCAACATGAAGTCACAGCAGCAGTCGCTCCTCTGAAATGCTGTGTAGATGCTAAAGCTGTAAACTGTGTCTGCAGGACATGAGGAACTTGAGGTTTGCCTTGAAGCAGGAGGGTCACAGCAGAAGAGACCTCTTCGAGATCCTCTTCAGATATGCCTTCCCTCTGTCGCATGGTTTGGTAAGGATGCAGCTTCTGCAACAGATAAACCGCAAGCTAAACTCCTGCAAACACAAAACACTACAATTGGAACCTTGCCACTGACCTTCTACATTTAACTGAACTTTGCTGCGTGTTCTAGCTTATTTAAAGTACATTTACATTATAGCACAAAACAAACTACATTTAGGAAGTATTTTTTTTAATATTGTTTTAAAAAGTGTTCAGTTATCTTTTAAATATCACTTCACTTTATTCAAAGAACCTAAAGGTGAAAAAAGAAGTAAAAAAAAGTCAAATGTTTTGTAAAAGTTTTTTTTAATTACAGTGCAAGACAAGTTGAATATGTATGCAACAATAATGACTAACTTCCTTTCTTGATAAAAAGTAAACAACAGGAAACATTTTTACTTTGTGTGAAAGAAATGAGGTTGAGAGTATCAGGAAGCCAGTAAATGGTCAGATGTCTCTCCAGCTTCGTGGTCGTTCTTTGTCACTGACTGACAGTCAGTTTTGTTGCAGTCAAAAGGTGGAGGGGTTTGCTTTGTCTTTCTTGAGCTATCACCTCCACCTCTCACTGTATAAGTTTGCAGCTGGGTTAAGAAGCAGAAAAAGGAATCATCATGAAGAGCTGTGGGTTGTGAATGAATGAGAACTTCCTTAGGTTTCCTGGGATTTCTCTTAGAAACAATGTGTGAAGCTCAGCCAGCTGAGTGTTCTCGAGTCTGCCACTATAATCGTGGATACCAACTATGAACGTGTATACGCCACATCTGATTTAACGCCTATTTTCTTTCTAGCGATGTCTGGATATGTTTACTCTGTGTTCTGCAGGAGAACGTGTTAAATCTGCAATTTGATGTTCTTTTTTTTGTCTCAACTCTGCAGGCTTTGTTTGCATATTTAAATCAGGAAAAATTCCCTGAGAACGGCTGGAGCATCTACAAACCTGTGGAGGAGTTCAGGCGTCAGGTAGGACGGAGCAGCACAAAGCTCAGTCACTGTTCGACCCTGCTGTTAAAAGTAGCATTGTTGTGTGGAGAAAAACATACACTGAGGGAACGTGGAGACTCCCACGATCCTCTGCAGCAGCAGGTTGGCTAACATTTGGTCCAAATCATTTCATGAAAACAACATGATCTGAACCAACAGAAACCAACAGATTATACTGGAGAATTGAAGAGCCAAGAACAAGAACCAATGTTTTCAAGAGGAAATGCAGAGCAATGCATGTATGAACATGTCCTCCTGACTGATGGATAATAGGTTCAACACAACTCAGCTTTTATGTTGAGTCTGAGTAGAATCATTCTTATAAAACAATAAAAACGGCAAAAGGATTCATCACATCTAAGGGTTGATTTGTTTTCAAAATAATTTCTTGTTAATTTTTCCAGCAAAGAAGCTTTTCTATTAGCTCTGTTTGTAACATCTCATGATTTTAGTACGAAATTCTAATTTTCTTTATTTTTGCTTTAATATTAAATGTGATAATTGTGTAGTGCGCTCTTGCCTTACAGCAAGAAGGCCCCAGTTCACGTCCTGAAACCCGTAAATGTGGAGTTTATATGTTCTCATTCATGCATGGGTTTTCTCTGGGAACTCCAGCTTTCTCCCACTGTCCAAAAAAATGCTTCATAGGTTAAGTGGTGACTCTAAATTGTCCCTAAGTGTGTATGGGTGTGTGACTGTGGCCCTGCGACAGACTGGCGACCTGTCCAGGGTGTACCCTTGCTTTCACCCATTAGTGGGCGACAATTTGTTCAGCTTTTTTTGGGGTGAACAAGAAAAAGCGGTGAACTTTCCCTCTGAAATTATGCTTTTCACTTCTCATGGCGATCACTTCTCTCAAAAGGGAGGAAAAAGCAGAGTGCGGTCTGTGCGTGGCACGCGCTGAAGCTGTTACCATGAAAACGCAACGCGTTTAAAACGGTCAGCGTTTTGTGAGAAAAAAACAATTTCAACATAAAAATATAGCAGGATTGAAGTCCTAAAAATGTGTTTCAAATGTATATTTTTATTAAAAATCACACTTGACACTACAGTCACTAAGGTGCATGCATTGGCTCCTTACTGATCGCATGTAAATGCTGCACGCATGAGGTGTGCTTGCAGACCTGTAGAAAAATAGTGTACGACCATTTTGGCTTTATTGATTCACTAAGTGGTCTATAATCTATTTTCTGCAGACCACCTCCGTGTCCTGTACAAGCTTGCCCCTGCAGACTGCCTTTATCTATCAGTAAGGGCAGTTGTGACTAATGCCTTAAGTGATGATGGTGTCGGTTGTCTGTATGTCCTCCAGGGCTTACCTAACAACAAATGGAGAATCACCTTCATCAATAAGAGCTATGAGCTGTGTGACACATACCCCACAGTGCTGGCTGTGCCTTTCAAAAGCACAGAAGAGGACCTGAAGAGAGTGGCCACCTTCCGCTCCAGAGGTCGCATACCGGTGAGTGGGAGACGTCAGAACCGTAAAGGTCAACAGTCTCTTTAAAACTTCAAGATCACTAAAATGTCCTGAATCCACAAAAATGCATGAAAGTTCTGTTCAGCAGAGTAAAAGCCACCAGACTAGATCTCAACACAAAGAACGGCGCCACTGACACGATAGTTTTCTTCTCCAGGTTCTGTCTTGGATTCACCGGGAGAACAAAGCGGTGATCGTCCGCTGCAGTCAGCCTCTGGTTGGGATGTCTGGCAAAAGGAACAAAGATGATGAGCGCTACCTGGAACTGATCAGAGAGGCCAACGACACCACAAAGCTCACCATATACGACGCCCGGCCCAGCGTCAACGCTGTGGCCAACAAGGTCAGAACCAGTGCAGAACTACTCCCCAAAAACTGCTCCGTTCATGCTGAAAACGATTTGCGCGTCAAATTATCGTCTCTGTTTTGACATGCATCAAGTCCATAGATCGATGCCTGTCCAAAAGTGTGTTCATAAACTTGACGCTCCTGATTTTTTCAAGGCTCGCTACATCATGGATGATGTTCAGAGATCAGGTTTATTTCTTTTGTAGAGCGTCTCCATGTCTGGGTTCATGAGATCATACTTCCGGTACTTCCATCTTATGACTTGCTGTCCTGCAATAGTCTACCTTTTTCACGTTTGTCCCGATACAAATAGAAAAAAAGCATCATAAAGTTCAGGGGGAGAACAAACAGCAATGATCCGATTCTCCTCCATGTTTCTTTTGGACTCAAAAAGCACAAATTTTCACTGTTCCCTACTGGTTGACATGGTGCGAAGCTTCACCAAAATTCAGATGTTTGAACTCTGGAAACAATTCGGTTCTCATCAAAAAGTTCACTGCAGGTCAGAAGTTCTGATGTTCCACGCCTTGCTGAAACCACCTGAAACGTGCAGCCGCCAGAGAATCGTGCCACACCCAACGCTCAAAATGCACCGCAGGATCCCTTGTCACATGAGTTAACACTGAAACTGAATGATTCTGTGAGAATCATCACAACCACTGTTAAGAGCATCCTTCAAACCCATGACCAGCCTGCTAGAAAAGAGGCAACAAACCAAGAACAGAAGGAAGAAGAAGTGTGAGAGTCGGTAAACACACAGGAGCACACCTGGTCTGATCAAAAATAGGCTTTCATTTCCCCCAAACATCATAAATACAAGAAAATGAAAGAACAAAATTAAAGAAGAGACAACTTTAGATTTTGAGGAGGATCATCACTAACCTCAAAAAGCTGCTGGACAGTTGGCAACATTAAGCTGCTCACATTTCTTTGGCGCTCAGCTCAACCACAAGGACACAGAAACAGCAGAACATACATTTTAGTTCTGATAGTATTTATTTCTGACAAAGAAATATTAAAGCTTCGATTTAGGTTGAAGAAAATATGGTCGTCGGTCTCTTTCATGTTTTTGATGGCCCTGACTTATCAGTCTTGTGATGAATAATTAAAATGATTTTAAATGATTCTTCTTCATGTGTTTCTTCCGCTTCGTCTCCACATATAAATTTGTTGTTTAGACCATCATTAAATCAGAGGAAAAAGAATTGGCATTTGATGTTTTTGTATTCTTTGTGTTTTAAATGGGTGTTTCATTAATGAATTGAACTGAGTGTTTTTCCTTCCTCAGGCCACTGGAGGGGGCTATGAAGGGGATGAATACCAAAACGCGGAGCTGGTCTTCCTGGACATCCAGAATATCCACGTCATGAGGGAGTCCCTGAAGAAGCTCAAAGACATTGTCTACCCCAACGTGGAGGAATCCCACTGGCTGTCCAGCCTGGAGTCCACACACTGGCTGGAACACATCAAGGTGAGAGCCAGACTTGACGTACCGTCTTGGAGCCGCTCTGAGTTTCTGCTCTCGCTTACGCTGTCCTGTCCCGGTGCAGCTGGTGCTGTCGGGAGCGATCCAGGTGGCAGACAAAGTGTCTGGTGGGAACTCGGTGGTGGTCCACTGCAGTGACGGTTGGGATCGAACGGCTCAGCTCACGTCGCTGGCCATGCTCATGCTGGACAGTCACTTCCGCACTCTGAGAGGCTTGCAGGTCAGAGATGCTCTGGTGTTTCTACGCACCTGCTTCATCAAACGCTCACAACTGTTGTATGTCTTCAGGTGCTGATTGAAAAGGAATGGATCAGCTTTGGCCACAAATTCGCCTCAGTAAGTCCAAATGCAGCCAGATGTTGTTGTATCTGATGCTAACTCTCTGGCCTCAAAGTCGATCCTCCTCCTGTTGTGTGCAGAGGATAGGTCACGGTGACAAAAACCACACGGATCAGGACAGATCCCCCATCTTTGTCCAGTTCATTGACTGTGTGTGGCAGATGACCAAACAGGTACGTCTGCCTCACCCGACAGAAGACCACCCACACCATACACTTGTTTTTCTTTGATGCAAAAGTTTAGCTGAGCACCTCTTAAGGTCAGGCTCCGCCTCTTTAATGTTGTGAAGCAAAGGGTAGATCATAGTGTTTCTGATGGAGATGACCTGTTTGGTTTGTGTGCAAATGTGTCAGTTTTTTTCATTTTTTTTGTCTAATACAATTTGTTAGTTAGAAATATCCTCTGTTGCCTCAGGCTTGAAAAATCATAAAACAATGACATTTCTACAGGCTCTATTTCACTTTCTCCAAAAACAACTTGGTCTTTCATTAAGACATCAGTGACGGATGTATCTGCAAAAATGTCTGATTTTAATTTAGGACTTTGGAGGAAAGTGAAGGGATCATCTTTGAATGCATAAAACATCTTTATCACGCTGTGTTGGAGAGTGCAGCAGTCCAAACCATTGACTATATAAGAGAACCGGACTGAGCGGGTGTGACGTCACACATAGAAAATGGCTTATCTACTGCTCCAAAGAAATGAAGTCAATTCAGTCTCAATTTTTTTGCGATATGGACACAATGTTGGAGCCAGATGACTTCAGCAAGCAGCGATTGGTCCAAGTTGGTCTTAGTCATCATGTCTATGGCAATCACTCTGACCAATTAGGAGTGAGCTTGTTGGAAGTCCACACCCCTACCACATGAAAACAGGCTGGAGAGAATCTGTCAATCAAACATTTGCCGGGAGACCATCTACTTTTATTGAGAGCATCTGATTGGTCAGTTATTAACTTGAATAAATTGCACTACAGAAAAAAGCATTATGAAAAAAAAATAACAAGAAGATGTTAAAAAAAAGATAATAGATCAGGAATGGTTGTTCTGACAAATAGAATGACTGAGTAATAGCTATTTATTTTTCTATAGAAGTCTATGGGATTTTGGCTCCTTGGAACCAGCAGGTACTTCCTGTTTGGAACTTTGTAGGTAGGGGTCATGCAGATCTCATGTACAATGCTTCTCTTATTTGTATCGAGCTCCAGTTCTCATATACAGTCAATGCTCCATCCTCAGCTCTAAGATACATTCAGGAGTCAGGGCCCTAGCTGTGGGTTTGTAATGAAATAAGCACTTTAAGAATTCTCTAACCTGCATCATACTAATGTTTTGATATAAATCAAAGATTTCAAACTTGATGCTAGTATAGTTTGGGTTTGTCTGAAACATAGTTTCAGCTGGTTAACCAGCTTTTTAAAATTGTTCTTATACTTTAGGAATGTATTTCATGTATTTCATGAATGTATTTGTCTGCTCTCATCCAAAGGAGATTCAAAGAATTGTGGATGTTTTTTTATTTCATAGCGATTTGTAATCACACCTGTGACACCTGCTGATTCAATTCAAATTCTAATTCAATTTTATTTCTATAGCCCAATATCACAGCTATAGCCGTCTCACTGGACTTACACTGGAATACTGCAAGAACAAAAAAAGCTGGTTGTTAAACAGACTAAGCTGAACAAACATCTCTGCCCTTACACCCTCCTTCTCAGTGAGGAAAAACTAATAAAAAAAAAACACTCTCTTTTTGGGGTAAAAAAATAATAGGAAACCTCAGGGTTGCCCTCATGAATGAGGGATCCTCAACCCCGGACGGACAGGTGATGTACTGGAACTATTAAAGAAAAATTAGCTTAATTAATTCTACAACTACATGGTTGAATAACAAGTATATGTCTAATAAACAAACACATGTCTTGATAAACAGCTAAAGTTAAGATAACAGTGAAATATTTAAATAAACAATGATGTGTTTGAATAGTGTAGCAGATGGGAATCATCCAGATGAAGCTGTGGAACAGCTGGGGTTGTGGGAAGAGCCAGAGGGGAAGTCACAGCCAAAGACAGAAACACAGACAATCCACCTGGAATCAGGAATTTCTCCAGCTCCCCAGCAGGGGAGTGGGAAAGAGGGGCAACATGTGAATTGCACTGCACCAAAACAGAGGCATGATGAACTAAATAAAATAAACAAAACAACTGATGACATCATCTGATACTGGAATTTTACGCATGTAGTGCAACTGTGTGCAAATCGTTTTATTTAATCTGAATTTATTTTGAACGATTAGAATATGTGGTGAGGGAGCAAATTCAATACGTAAAAATGTCTTTTTCTCACAGCAGATGATGAGAACTTAACTGAAGAAGTTAGTATGAACTAAACCACGTGATTGTGGATATGGCTTTAGGATGTTGGCGGCATTCTATTTAGGATCACACATGTTGGGAGCGCCCATTTGAAAGACTCACATTAAGGTATAGGAGACATGGGGAGACTCCTAATGGACTCGTGGTGTGAAGTGTGTCTGAAGCTGCTTTTCTCTGCTCTCAGTTCCCCACAGCCTTTGAGTTCAATGAAAACCTCCTGCTGACCATCCTGGATCATCTCTACAGCTGCCGCTTTGGCACTTTCCTCTACAACTGTGAGAGCGCACGAGACCAGAACGTAAGACCACACTGGTGATGTTTTCCATTATAAAATGTTTACCTAGATTACTGGGTTTTCAGTGATTCGTAGTTATTCATGGTTAGATTAGTATGCAAAAGCTGATCAGCCCCTAGGATTCCCGAAGGTGTGAAAATGACCTCTGAAAAGTTTGTGGAGTTTCTTTCTGACCATCCTCCTTCTGTGGTACAAAAAGAAGAACCGGGCTTTCTGTACCAAAATCCTTCTTGATGCATGGCAGTGCACCATCTCATGCTGCAGGAATACCTCTGCATCATTGGCTGCTATGGGCATCAAAGGAGATACATTGATGGTGTGGCCCCCATCTTTCCCTGACCTCAACACTTTTGAGAGCGTCCTCAAGTCAAATATCTGTGAGGATGGGAGGCAGTTCACATCCAAACAGCAGCTCTGGAAAGCTCTTTCCAAACTCTCCAAAAACTCTCCAGAAAGCCAAAAAACTGCAGCAGATGTTCATGTCAGTCCTGCACAGAGTCTCTGGAAAATGTTGAATTTAGGAGATTTTCTTTTCATTCTTTAGTGTGAATTCAGAGTTCATTTGTCATATTAACACTGTTTCTTGAAAATATTGAGTAAGAGAAGCTTTTTCTTGAAGCCCCAGAGATTGTTTACATTTGTGGACAGTTTAGAGTGAAATCTGTCCACACCAGTAGTAACCACGCACAGAAGAGTCTGGACTTAACTTGATGATGTAACTACTCTGCCTCTGTGGTGCAGGAGGTGAGGACGAAGACGTTGTCGCTCTGGTCCCTGGTCAACAACAAGATGGAGATTTATTTGAACCCTTTCTACACTCCGGAGTCTGGACGAGTCCTCTACCCTGTTGCCAGCATGCGCCACCTAGAGCTGTGGGTGACTTACTACATCCGCTGGAACCCACGGATCCAACATCAGGTAGGAAGTGCAGAGTGTTGAACGCTGCAGGGCAGTCAGTTTTAGACCAGTTTTGCATAAAGATAACAGAAGTAGGACTGATATTTGGTTTAAAAGAAGATCCAGGTTTATTTAATCTGTGATGAGCTACAGTGTGTCTGTTCCTAAAGTGTGCAGATGTTGTACATCTGTTTAAAAAACATTACTAACTAGAATCCCAATGAACTTAATTTACTGAGTTAATAAATCTAGTATCTATGGTTGTTGATTTATCAAACCTGGCATTAGTGTGTCAAATCTCTGTCTACATTATCATTTCTAACCAGAATAAATCTTGATTTAGTAAATACAGGTTTGATACATTCAGACTAGTCAAATTAAACAAAGTTCTAGGAGTTTTGCACTTAAAAGACTCTGTTATCCTAAATTCATCGCTTGTTGAAAAAGCCACTCGAATATGAAGTGTTTCCTAAAAGAGGAGGTTCAGTAAATACAGGCCTAATATATTCAGACTCAACTCAACTCAACTCAACTTTATTTATAAAGCACTTTCAACCAGCAGGAAGCTAAAACAAAGTGCTGTACACACACAAGATAAAAACAAGATAAAAAGACAATAAAAAAACAAATAAAATAATAAGAGCAATAAAATATCAGTAAAAACAGCTGGAGTCTCATGTTGTGTTAAAAGCAAGGGCATAAAAGTGAGTCTTTAAACGAGTTTTAAAAGTGGACAGTGATGATGCTTCTCTAATATACAACGGCAAAGAATTCCAGAGCCTTGGACTAGCAATGGCAAAGGCTCTGTCCCCCCTGAGCTTCCGCCTGGACCTCGGTGTTTCCAGAAGGAGCTGATCTGAGGCACCGGGCCGGCGAATAAGGAGAAAGCAGTTCAGAGAGGTACAGTGGGGCAAGACCATGTAAAGATTTAAAAACAAATAAAAGAATCTTAAAGTTAACCCTAAAATGCACAGGCAGCCAGTGGAGACATACTAAAATCGGTGTAATGTGGTCTCGCTTGCGTCCTCCAACCAGGAGTCGCGCAGCTGCATTTTGAACACGTTGGAGATGTGAGAGAGATGTTTGGCTTAGTCCAAGGTACAGAGAGTTGCAGTAATCCAGCTGAGAAGTTATGAAGGCGTGGATTACTGTCTCAAAATGTGCAGGTGATAAGAATGGTTTCACCTTTGAAAGTTGCCGAAGATTATAGAAGCTGAGCTTTACCACTGATCTGATCTGGTGATCAAGTTTAAAATGACTGTCCAGTTTAAAACCCAAGTTAGAAACAGTTGACTTTAAAAACCCTGTCAAAAAACCCAGATCAGCTGGGGACAGTCCTCCATGATCATTTGGTCCAAACACCAGTACTTCAGTTTTTTTTTCGTTAAAACTCAGGAAACTCATGGCCAACCAATCCTTAACGTCATGCAAACGTGATACACGCGGGTTAATAGAGAAACCATTCTTCCTTTTCAGCGGCAGATAGATCTGGCTGTCGTCAGCATATAAGTGAAAGGAAACACCATGCCTTCTTAGAATGGACCCCAGTGGAAGCAGATATAAGGAAAATAGAAGAGGCCCTAAAACTGAACCTTGTGGAACTCTAAAAGACACCTGAGCTGTTCTAGATTGAAAGCCATCAATATTAACACACGTAGTCCGTCCTGTTAAGTACGATCTAAACCAATCTAGTGCAGTACCATGAATCCCCACCAAGTTCTGGAGCCTAGAAATTAAAATACTGTGGTCGACTGTGTCGAATGCTGCTGATAGATCCAGCAGAACCAGAACTACATGATCTCCTGCATCAGTTGCCAATAGGATGTCGTTGCTCACCCTCAGTAAAGCCGACTCTGAACTGTGTTGGGCTCTAAAACCAGACTGGAAGACTTCATAGATTTTATAAGTGCTCAAAAATTCCTCCAGCTGTAAGTAGACCACCTTCTCTAAAAGTTTTGATATGAAAGTTATCTTGGAAATGGGTCGAAAATTAGCCAACACAGAACTGTCTAGACTGGGTTTTTTAAGCAGGGGTTGAACAAGTGCATGTTTAAAAGTGGCAGGGACAACACCAGTGGCCAGACGGATTTTGATAATGGCGAGAACGGTCTGAGATACAGCAGGGAAGACCTCTTTGAATAGCTTAGGAGGGATGGGATCTAACAAAGAACCAGACGTCTTACTTTGTTTAACCAACTTTTCTAAAAATGATAATGACACCAGCTCAAAGGTCTCAAAAGTGGCAGAGCAGAAAACAGGGGTTGAGGGGTCAGCGGAGGGAAAAGTAATGGCAGCCCTTATGTTTATAACCTTGTCAACAAAGAAATTCAGAAAATTGTCACACAAAACAGAGGAAGCTTCTAAAGTTTGCACCTGTGGAGCATTGAGGACAGAGTCTATAGTTTTAAACAGTACTCGTGGGTTGTGCTGATTAGAAACAATGATGTTCGACAGATACTCTTGTCTTGCTCTATTAACAGTAGTCTGATAAGATTTCCAGCAGTCCTTTAGAATTTGTAGTGAGACTTGTAGCTTATCCTTCTTCCACTTGCGTTCAGCTTTCCTGCAAGTTCTCCGAGCTGCCCGGGTTCCATCGTTCAGACAGGGCTCACATTTAGATCTAGGCTTTACTGTTTTCACAGGAGCCACAGAGTCCAGGAATTGGTACACTGTTGACTGAAACCAGGAGCTAAGCTTCTCAACATCAGCAGTCGGGAAGGGGGTAATGAGCTGGTTAAATGCAGATGAGAACTGACTGGCGGAAGAAGGGTTGAAAATTCTGCAACTTCGAGGAGGCGCACTAGATTTATCTGCAGCCCGCTTAAGATCAGCTTAGAAGATTACAGGCATGTGATCTGATACAGCAATATCATGAATTCCTAAATTAAACACAGGTAATCCATAAGACAGCACGAGGTCAAGTATATTTCCTTTTTCATGGGTGGCCCCAGAAACCCACTGAACAAAGTTAAGAGTCAATGATATCTAAAAAGTCCTTCACCAGCGGCTTATCAGGACAACTCACATGTATATTAAAATCCCCAACAATAAGGACATGGGCATAATGAGGCATGATTTCAGCCAAAAGTCAGAGAAATCATTCAAATAGTCCTTGTTGTATTTGGGAGGCCTGTAAACAACAGCACACTGCATCTGATCGAACCTTCCCAGCTCAAATGCAGTCAGTTCAAAGCTGGAGAATGGGGACGATGCGTAACGTTGTTTACATTTAAAACCATTTATAAAAACAGATGCAGTCCCTCCTCCCCGACCGGACATTCGCGGGGTGTTAAAACAAAAAAGGAAATCCAGGCAGTGGGGTGTGAGGAAATCCCGCAAAATAAAAGCCTGTAGATCAGAAGATATGAGCGACCGGGAGAGCGCCGTCAGGTTCCTGGGATTCAATCCGCGCTGGCGAGGCCGAGGAGAGCAGGAGCGACGCAGCAGGTCTCCCTCATTGAAGCCAGCGACGGGAACGATGCAGACATCAGGTGGATCTAGGAAGCGCCAGAACAGAGTAATGCAAGGAAATAGTCCAGATCCTGCTTGGGAAAAGGGATAGTTGCGTGTCCAGGAGGTCTTCAGCTTCGTAACGCGGCCTCCGCGCCTGCCCCGTCTGCGCCGACGTTTCTGCCGCAGGAAGAGGGCTGGCGTCCGAAACAGGTGAGCCGGAATGCTCGAGAGCAACGGGGGAAGCGCTTTACGTCCGCAGCAAATCGAGCTTAGACTGTTTGCAATATTCTGACGAGCTATGAGGAACTGACGATCATACACCAACAGAGACTTCCGCTAGCCGGGAACCAAAGAATGAAAACAACATAAACATGATCCACAATGAAAGAAAACAGACGAGCAGCCACACACACCGGCGCCATCTTGAACTTCGACTGAACTGCTAAGATCAGATCAGAGGTTGACCACTCTACTCATTTAGACATTTAGACTTAAAACATTAAATCAATCCACTTTTGTAACAGTTTCAAACTTCAGTCCTAAACACTTTTCCTAAATCCATCATGAATAAGACATGTTTGATATGTTAAACTCAAATTAATCGGGACTTGGATACTACCAAATCAGTTCTTAATTAACTCATGTTAGTAGTAAACAAGTAGAAATTAATACAGCAAAAAATATATATTTGATTTACCAAAAACTAAAAACATTTAGCATAAATAGATCTACTGGTTATTATTTATGCTTAAATAATTATTCTTTAATACATTTAAATTTGATCATAAGTTCAATTAATTCATATTTTTTGTTAATATTTAGACTAAAATAATTCTGAACGAATAAACAGATTTAATAATACCACTTGAAATAAATAAAAAATAAGAATTTTATTTACTTAAAAACACATTTTGTTTAAATAAATATAATGGTTTTGGCTTATAGATGTCAGATTTAATGAATCCATGTTGAAAAATAAACAAGTTAAAATAATTCACAAAAAAAGATTTATCTAAAAAAAAAAAAAAAAGAGTTTTGTTTAATCAGTCTACTTGGTATTATTTAGCCCTCAATATTTCTGATTTAGTAAACTCTGAGTTAATAAATCCAGGTTTAGTTTTCCAATCTTAATGTAAGTTAAACATTAAGATTGTTTTCACTTTCAATGTTATTACATTTGAAACATTAATTATTATATAAGTAAGCTCTACTGAGCTGCTGATGAATGAGTCCTGGTTAAATAAATCCAGACTGTGTGTTCTGCAGCAACAGAGTCCAGTGGAGCAGCGCTACCGGGAGCTTCTGGCCCTCAGGGACGAGTACTTGAAGAAGCTGGAGCAGCTGCAGATGTCGGACTCCTCATCCACCTCCTCTGAGCTGACGAACAGCACCGCCCCCAACACCTCCTCATCCACGCCTCCGAAGCAATACCTTCGCACGCCGCTCTGAGGGGCGACACTGGAAACCATCAATTCTCTTTGGCTTGCACTTAAGTCCTCTTCACTTTAATTAACGCTTGACACACACACACACACACACACTTCATTCATACCGAGAAGACCCAACAGTCTCTAACAAAGAAAGCTAGTCCAGTTTTGATTGTGGGCGTTGTGGTGAAGAGAGGAATTTATGCAATATGTCACAGTACAGCCTTGTCTCAATAATCCCAGCCGTCTCACGGCTAAGCCTGAGAGTAACTCCACGGCTTCCAGTCCAAGGGCTCGAACACAGCCGGACAGCAGCGTGCCGCACACACACCTTTCTGTCCGCCACTCGGAAGTCATCTCCACATTTGACCCGTCTTTTCTAACTCAGGTTTCCTTGAAGCTATTGGATTATCTAACTGCAGTATGAGAAGAATCTGCCTTCAGCCTTCCCTACCCGGACTGGTGTGCGTGGGCATGTCGGATCATGCCGGGACTGTCTATCACACGTGTGCTCCAAACCCCTTTAGACAGAAGGACTGCAGCCCTGCGGGTGGTGCATGTTTACAGGATGGTGCTGGTGTCTGATATGGGCTCTGAAGTCAGACCCTGGATGAAGGAGGCGACTGGCCTGAACCAGCATCCCTTTAACAGAAGCTCCTGATCTCAAAGCACTTGTGCCTTTTCTTGTGTTCCTCTTCCATTCAGTCAGTCATTACATCAAATATGACCTTTAACTTGTATTTATTAGTTATCACATGGCTTCAGATGACATAGAAACCCATTTGAGGAGTTTCTGCACATGATTAATGAAATATTATAGGCATTTATATGCTTAATTTAATGAGAACACTTACAAGTAAATGGCAGAAACAAAAAAGATTAAAAGCATACTGTTGCTTAGCAGTAAGAAAACAGATGTCTGAATGTTTGGGTTTAGCTCAACGTGGTGCTCCACCAAACAGTGACTGGAAACTGAAGGAGTAACGGTCAGCGGCTGGGCTTTGGACCGCAACAGCACCTGCGGAAGTGCGTCTGGATTGAAAATGTGGGTTGGACTTTCTCGAGTAACATCACAGAATCCCAGCCAGCCATGTCTGACCGGCAGGAAGTTCGATCCGACACGTCTGTGGCTCGCCGTTTGGTCTCAGAACCTCGCTTTTCTATGTCAGAACTTCTTCAGCTCTCAACAAGCAGCTTCCCGGGTCAGAAGAGGCGTCTCCTCTCAGCGTTCAGATCGTGTACTGTATGAACCAGGTGTAATAAGTCATTTTTAAAGAAGTGCTTCAGGTCATGTCCAGAACTGTGCCTTGATTCCTGTGAGGATCGCCTTCACCTCTGCAGAGAGACACCCCCCCTCAGCCTTCATGGGTGGTGTCAGAAGGATCCAAAACAAAAAAAAAAAAAAAACCACTTCAGCGAACTGGATTTGGGAAAAGTGGGCTTCCATCTGTGGCTCAAAGTGCAAGGAAGGACTTTTTCCCAGAAATCCACCTGCTGACCATGTGCTGGCAGGAGGAGGGTGTGGTCTCACAGGGGGGAGGGTAGTGGAGTGGCAGCAGCATTTGTGTATGTGCGTGCGTTGGGTTTTTTTTGGGGGGGGGGGCACGGAAGTCTGTTTTTGTATTGTACAAACACCATGATGGTTACCTCAATCAAAACCTATTTTACTGTCGAAAGCTCTATTGTTGTAAAATACAGGTATTTTGTGTCGTGTAAATCTGACTGTTTTATGAAAAGGGAGCTCATTCTGGCTGAGAAGAAGCTGGTTTAAACCTCGTCATTTTCCTGGGGTGGATGAGTGTTTGTCATCCAGCTCCGGTTTGTTCTCCTGCAGTGACAATTAGAACTCACTGTTCCCTTCAGTCCGATGTCATAAGGAGGGAGGGGCTTAAAACGCGAGGCATTACGTCTTTTATAGTCTGCTTTGTGATTAATACACATGAAATGTGTTTGAATCTTTTGGACTTCAGCAAACCTGAATACATCAGTAATGTATTTGTGGGAAGCTTCCATCCTGTTTGTTTCAGGTTCCTTTTCTGTAAATATTACTGATTAAATTAATTTAAGGATTTCAGAAACTCCTTCTGTTGGTGTTCTTCCAGAATCTCCTGTTTAATTTATAGATTCATTTTGGTTTATTTCAAGCATTCAAATAATGGAGTAATGCAAAAAGAACCATACAAAACCAATTTCAGATATAAAGTTATAAATTGATAAGAAAATAGAGAAACATAACAAAGATGATGTCATAATCATAGCTGTATTTGCAATAATGCATACAGTACCCACACGTCACATTAGAAAACACTGGACTTTGTGTCATCAGGTTTCTTTTTCCTCCAAAAAGAACATTTGAATGCAAGATTTTTTTTTTTTTAACAGAACGACGTACAAACTGTTCAGATCCTTGGCAGAGCTCATCTTTTTTTCTATCCAACTAGACAATATCAACAAAAATCATGTGATTTAACGACTTTAGTGTTGTGTTATCCGTGGAAAAGGGAGGAAATGCGTAACAAAGAATTCAGAAACCAGCAGGGTTAAAAATGGCAGCACAGCCTTTTATTAGGGTGACTGGTAAAATGATTAACAGAATCAAACCCAAAACACAACTACTACTAAATACAAAATTATCAAATGACGGCTAAAAAAGGAAACCAAACAGGATCTAAACCACAACATTAAATATACCAAAAATAAAATATTTGGAATAGAAATCAGAGGATGATGAACGGATTCCACAGGAATTAAGGCGCCACCGGAGCAGGGGTTTCTGGGAACTTTTAACCCCCCCCCAGCCTGCTGATTGGTGGAGGAAGAAGCCTCAAATTATCAAACAAACACACAAGACCAGGGGCCGTAACAGAAAGGAAATGATTAGTTTTCCTCTACAAGGACTGAACATCTACACAAATGAAACATCTTCATGGATGATGTCAATCATTGAATCAAAGAGTGACTGACCTCTTTCTGCTGGAGCAAAACTCAACCTCACAACATGTTCAACTTAAGATTTGGTCACTTTTGGACTCATTGTCCCTGCTTCTGCAATAGCTGGGTGCAGACAACAGTGAGATGAGGCTTCACTGGGTTGCTTTTGGGTCGTAGGACTCAGAACCCGTCAATGGTCAACCCATCACAACCTGTGCATGGATTTGTCTTGGTTTTGAGCTGCAGGTGATGCTCGAGAACGACCAGAACATGTCTTTATAAGTCAACATAAGTATGTTTATACTATCAGAGGAAGAGGATTTTTAAACAAAACAGTAATAATGTGTTTTTTCTTCTGTATTAGTTTAATTATAAACACACAATTATAAAGGTGAATTAGATCCATGTTAAGATCATTCTTAAAATAAACAGGAGAACTTTGTGCAAAGATCAAGAATAGACCTGGAGAGGCTCTTATTCAGAAACATTCACTGACCGTCATTGAACCAGCTGTCTTAAAAACCCCCTCAGATTAAAACTTGTGTTTTTGGAGTTTTTAACATGTTCTTGTGTAATTTCTCTGATTAAAGACATACTGTAAATAAAGAAAATTAAGCTTAAATTAGCATTTCTGGGAACTTCTTTATTCACATCTTTGTGAATCAGGAGCAGACAAAAAATGCCTGAAAAAGCTTGTAGTTGTTATGTAAAAGTTACTATAGCGGGCCACAAGCTCCCTGCTCTGCTCCATTCTGATGCATCCACTTGTAGATAAATAAATCCACAAACGTCTTTGTTTTCCTCGTCAGTTAGAAACTGTACGGCTGAATAACTTCAATATAACTCGTCATTTTTGTTACACTGCTTTTGTTAGCCTTGGGTTGGGGTATGTGTGTGTGTGTGTGTCAGCTAGTGGGAGAACTGACTGTATAATAAAACTGGACTGACTTAGTGTGACGTCACCCATAGAAAATGCCTTACCTCCGGCTCCAGCAAAATGAAACCAATTCAGTCACCATCATTCTGTGATATGGACGCTGTCATCTGGAGCCAGACCACAGTGTGTGGTTTGAGTCAATGTTTCTATGGCAACTACTGTCTAAATCATGAGCGAGTTTGTTTGAACTCCACCCCCTTTCCACTAAAAGTAACTTGGGAGAATCTGTCAAATATTTGAGGTGAGGGCCAGCGGGCACCACATGCTTTTACTGCGGCTTCTGATTGGTCAGTTCATAACTTAAATAACTTGCAATAAAGAAAAAGTATCATTAAAAATGGGATTAGAAAAAAATGAAGAAAAAATATCAGTGCAAGAATGGTCGATCTGACCAATAGAATGACTGACTGAGAAGTAACTGTTAAGTTCTCTATAGAAGTCTATGGGATTTTGGCTTCTTGGAGCCGTACTTCCTGTTATGAACATTAGGGGGAGGGGGTCAGTCAGCCAAGTTCTCTGTACAGTCAGTGAGAGGGTGAGAGCATAAACAAAGGCATGATGGGAAATGAGGGAAGGCTTACTCTGTGTCAACAGTCACACAAATCAGAGAAGAATTTGTAATGAACTCCTGCTGCTGTTGCAGAAACTATGTCTTAGAAAACGACACAGGTTTTTTGGTTTGGTCAAAATGACATAATAATAATTAAAAGACCCCTGAGAACGTTTTACAACACATCAATTGATGATCAGACTGGAACTTTTGGCTGTAAATTGGTGCGATTTGATTTAAACATGGTGGCAACGTTAATTTTTTCACAATTTCTCCACCTCATAAACCAGATTTTTACTGTTGCAGTTAAGCTGTTGGCCAGCAGGGAGCAGTGACGCACCAACAAATGACATTCATGCTGTCGAGGTTTTCAGCACAAAGAGATGATCTGGAAAAGAAAACTGAAGGGTTTTTGAAAGGATCCCACATTCCTCAGATGTGGTCATGACAGAACATAATGCATTCAAAGACGTCAGATGTAAAAAGAGAAGATTAAATAAGGAAAAGATGAACGTTTTGTCTTCTTTTTGTGGGTGTTCACAGAAATTGTGGTTGAATGAAAAAGCTCTGCAGTTCAGTTAAACTGTGCTGTGATGTTTATCTGCAGCATGAAGCACAGAAACTAACACAACTGAAGAAACCATCGCTGTTCATTTCCATCAATTTTGCTTTTTCACTTTCACAATTTCACTCAATTTCACTTTTTTAAGCAGAAAAACTCCTTTGTAAATTCAGACACAATCCTTGATGTGTTTCCAGAGCATCTTTTTTTGTACCATTTGTGTGAGCTCACAATTTCACTCTTCTTTAGTAAATAATTCAGCATATTGTTCAATGGTTTCCTTATATGTGGTTAGTTTCCATGTCTGTGAACTGAAGTTGTTTTGATTGTCAGGTTTTTGTTGGCTCTTTCATGAACTGCCATCTTAACGTGGTGGAGGGATTTTAGTGCTTGAGTGATCTCAGGAGCTATGCTATCTGGGGCTTCAGCACCTGGTAGGGTCTTCCATGGCAGACAGGTCCTGGGTGACAAGCCGGACAAAGAGCGGTTCAGAACCCTTTAATGAGAACAGTTACTTCACCTGGATTGGCGTTACCTGGTCTCCACCCTGGAGCCAAGCCTGAGGTTGGGGCTCTCAGGTGAACACCTGGTGACCGGGGCTCCTCCCACGGGCCCTGGCTGGCCTCGGTGACCTAAACCCCTGTCGTGGAACTTGGCTTTTGAGACATGGAACGTCAGGATGAGCCCTCCTCTAGGGAAGTCTTGAACTCCTACATCTGGGAGAGCTTCAAACAGGTACCAAGGGAAGCTGGTGACATTGAGTTTGAATGGACCATGTTCTCCACCTCCACTGTCTGTGCTGCTGTGCACAGCTGTGGTCGCAAGGTCTCTGGTGCCTGTCGAGGCGGCAACCCCCAAACTTGGTGGTGGATACTGGAAGTAAGGGATGCCGTCAAGCGTGAGATGGACAGCTGGATTGGTGCAGCGTCTGTTATGCGGTCGCTGTACCGGTCTGTTGTAATGAAGAAAGAACTAAGCCAGAAAGCAAAGCTTTCAATTTACCGATCAATCTTTGTTCCAATACTCACCTTTGTTCATGAGCTCTGGGTCATGACATATAGAACGAAGTCCCAGATGCAAGCAGCCGAAATGAGCTTCCTCTGTAGGGCGGCTCGCTGCTCCCTTAGAGATGGGATGAGAATATGTGTCACCTGGGAGGAGCTTGGAGTAGAGCTGCTGCTCCACATCGAGAGGAGCCAGTTGAGGTGGCTCAGGTATCTGGTTCGGATGCCTCCCCTCCCCGATGTTCCGGGCATGTGCCACTGGGCAGAGGCCTCGAGGAAGACCCAGGACACGCTGAAGAGACTGTCTCTCGGCTGGCTTGGGACCGCCTTTGGGGTCTCTGCCTCTGGGGAAACTCACAGCATTTGAGCTGTAGACATTTGATGCATGTGCACGAGATCAGGACTATTACAGGTCAGTCATGGAGTGACTCAGTCTGCAATCTGAGCAGCAAAAAACTGAAAGATGATTGCTTTCAGAGGTAGGGCTTCATTCTTGATTCTTCTGACCCTGGGGCGTACCGCTGCACCCATATGTCCTGTGAGGTGATTCTGGATGGGGGGGAGGTTCTTCCTCACATCCTGGTTTCCTGTCTTAGGGTGACTCTGGGGACTGAATTGCTCCTTTCCTTGTTTTCTTTTCGATCATGTTTGGGCTGAGAGGGAAGCTCTGTCTGCAGAGGTGAGGTTCTGCTAACAAAGTTAGCTGACTGCATCAAACCTGCTACAGTACTCAGTTGGACATGAGCTGTCAGTCAGTAGAAATGAAGTATTTATACTT
Organism: Oryzias woworae; assembly: GCA_016861445.1. Taxonomy (NCBI): domain Eukaryota; kingdom Metazoa; phylum Chordata; class Actinopteri; order Beloniformes; family Adrianichthyidae; genus Oryzias; species Oryzias woworae. The sequence goes on along the minus strand of BOLG01001346.1, from coordinate 313,994 downwards.
GTGATGTCATCAGTTTATGCCATCTTTAATATTTACAGTGCTTTGTGTGTTTGGCTGAGGCAAGATGCAGACTGTATATTGTGCTGTAACAAAAATATGGTGAGTGAGTGTCAAAAATGTCCGAAAGGTCTGATCGGCTCAAACAAACCACGCTGTGTAAAAAGGATTAAAAAAAAAAAACTGTTTTAGAAAAAAATACATGCATAAAAAAAAAAAAACTATAAAAATTTAATTAAAATGAGATCTGAATAAAACAAAGCACACATAAAAAAGAAGGTCCATTCGAGTCCATTTGTCCTAATAACTTCCTCAGAGGAGGGGGATCCCAATCGGACCAGGCGAGGGATGGAGGCGTGGTCACTGAGTGAAGTTAGGGCGTGCCCGCCGCGAGCTGCAACACAGAACAAAACGCTCAGCTGCAACCTGCCACCCGATCTCCCGGACACGAACACACTGCAGGAAGGAGAACAGACGTTCCTTTTTACTCTGCTCCTGCTCCTGCTCCTGCTCCTGCTCTTGCTCTTGCTCCTGCTCCTGCTCCACGCTTTGCCTCTCCAGTCAGGTCCTTTTTCGCTGCCCTTGTTCCTCTGGTGTCACAGCGTCTGCACGTCCCACCCGGCAATCAGTTGCCTCTCCGCTGGATCCTTTGCATGTCCGTTCAGGGCATTCTTATTTAACGTCAGAGGGGAGTGGCGCCTGATAACTCACAGCTGTGTGCAATCAGTCCGACATGCTAATAAATATTTCCAAACTCATCCATTAGGGCACTACAAACACATGCACCCAACACAAAACAGCATGCACAGTGAACAACAAAAAAAAATAAAAGATAACACACAACCAGATCATCTGACATGAGTTCATTTAATCCAAAGTGAAGAGCAGCTAAGAGCAGAAGAGCCACCAATTACCTAAAAGCACAACATCAATAAATGAATCAAAGTAGCATGTTTATGCAGTTTTCAAGTGACGCTTCACAACAAAATGCACGGCAGCATCACAGAATGACACCAAAAACAGATTTGGTAAGACACACACACACGCACACACACGCACGCACATACACGTACACACACACACCCCACGCTGAACTGTTTTTAACTTCCTCAGGTTTATTCTTTGAGGCTGAGTTGAGCTTTTTGTTTGTGCTCCATTCTTGTGGTGAAGGCGGTGAGATGCACGCTGCAGAAGTTTCCACCAGTGGAAACTCGATTCTGAGAAGCTAAAGACCGGAAGACGGTCTGAAAAACATCAAGACCACAGCAACTTTCAGCTGCTGGGACACAAGCTGTGATTGCAGATGTCAAAGAGTTATGATGAGGATGAGGGTGATGAAGGTTCAGAGTAGCGGTGAGAGCATTCATTCCTTATGTACTCCTGATCACCTTCTAAGGCATAATAATTCAAAGTTGCTGCTGTTGCTGCACAGTGAAGATGCAACAAAGACTCCTGGTTTTTTCATGCTTAAGTTTGTAATATTTAACCAACTAAACAATTATAATATTAACTTGTAACAGTAAAGGTGAGACCAATGTGTGAACTCAGTGTGCAGAGTATATGTGCGTCAGTCTGAGTGTGCGCATCCGTGATACTGCATCTATGTTATAGTCTGTCTGGATCATACACCTCGCTGTTTTTAGAGGCGTACTGAGCCGCTACACATTTGACATTTCTCCTCGGCCCTTTATGAACCTGTTATGTGTTTGGAAAGAATTCTGAAATGAGATTTCAAACACAGTTAGTTGATGGAAAATACATTGAGTTTGGAAATACATTTGAATCTGACAGTGCCTCACCATCCCCAAACCTCTCCACACGTCTCCGGTGTGTCCCACTTTCATCGTCAGACAGTTGTCAGGTCTCTGCAGCGATTCAACCGGGCAGTTCTACTACTTGTCTGGTTTTGGCTTGTCTCAACCAACAGGGTTGTCTTGAAACTTTGGGCCCGCCTATCGCTCACCGAAGCCTTCGCATGGGACCTGCCTACCTGACCCATGCCTTGACCCATGCCTTCATCTCTAGTTTTTGGATTCCTTCTGGTCCCATCTGCTTGAGTTGGTGTCCCCGTTTGTGTTCCAGTTTTCTGTTTTCCTCAAAGTTCAAAAACATGCTTCATAGGTTCATTGGTGATTCCAAAAGTGTGTGGTTGTCCTTGTTTGGCCCTCCGATGGACTGGTACCCTGCCTTTGCTCAACAGTGGCTGGGATTGGTGCCAGCAACCCTGTGAGACTTAAGAAATGGACGATGTTGTTTTGGATTATTTGGATTTGTCTCGAGTTTCCCTCCACTAGACTACACCAGGTTCTCACTCAGCCATCATATCTGCCTCTCCCATCAGAGGGCACTTGGATGCCCTCTGCTGCCAACCAGATTTAGTGTGAATGTTGAATCTTTTCTCCTAAGAAATAAACTGTTTCTTTTCTCAATCGCGAGTCATTGCAACCTTTTGCGTAACTAAATTAAAAGAGAAAAAAGAGAAACTTTGATTGTTTTTTTGAATGTGTCAGCACGTGCATGGTGTTTTTATCTGTGTGTACAGATGATTTGTTTGGGTTAAATAGAATGACAGTCGTGTATTTTTCGCCAGATGAGCTTTGTGACCAAATGTTAGTTTTACCATCATTAAACCTCTGCCTGCCTTTTATTAATATTTGAACCAGTAGAAATAATTGTAAACTTTAGTTTACTGAGATTTTCTTGTTTATTTTATTTTATTCTTGTCTTATTTTCCTTTATCTGATGTGCAAAACTATTTCATGACTGTCTGTAATTATGACATTTGAAAAAACATTTTTGAAAAACAGTTACGTCAGGAAGATTTTTCCCCACTGCTGTTTCCATATCAGTGTGACGTCATCTAAAACCCAGTGTTTGAATATCGCTCATCATAAAACATGACTAAAGATCAGAAAATAAACTTTAAACAGCCTCAATCCTCAAAGCAACCCAACCTGAAAGGTCAGATCCAGATGAAACTGGACAGAAGGACGGGGGTCTGGATGAGGACCAGAACCGAACCAGAGATCTAAACAGGACTCAATATGAAAAAAAAAAAGGTTTAATGCCACATTACAGAGTAGCTCTGTGTGAAGACATTTCTGGTGAACAAAGAACAAATTGATCATGATTGGAGTTTGTTCTGACCAACTTCCTCTTTGTTAGGTTTTAACCCACTCACTGTTTAGATCCAAAGAACAGATCATTTAGACCAGATAAGGAAGTCTCTGTTTCTGAAAGAGGGTCAAAGCGTGCTACTTTTGGCTCTGCTTTAGATAGACTTTGTACCACAGAAAACTTGTGAACCTGTGAATGCTCTTGTATACGTAAATTTCAGAGCATGTCATCAGTTATCACAGGTAGAACTCCATTTGCTTGACCTTTAACTCCAGCACATGAATTGATGTAGAAAAACGACTTTGCCATTTAATTTCATCCATGGTTTGATACGTTTGACCACAACGCTGAAATTTGTAGTTTTCTAGCTCATTATTCTTTCACTAAATATTGCTAACTGGATTAATGCATGTCTGACTGCATGATGGCGTAGTGCTTTGCACTCTTGCCTCACTGTGAGAAAGTCTTGGTTCAAATCCCATTCTGTGAGGGTTTACATGTTTTCACTGGGCAGGTGGAGGTCTTCTCTGGACTGTGGTCCCCCCCCACAGTTCATAAACACGCTTCAGACATTAATCTGTATTGAGTGAATGTGACTGTGTGTGGTCACATTCACTCTGCTATAGACTGACGACTCCTCCACAGTGTACGCCACCTTAGCGCAACACTGGCTGGGATAGGCTCCAGCTACCCTGTGTTAGAAAGTGGATGAATGACTAAAACATCTCATTTCCTTCCTAAATACAAATTAATGAACATAAATTGATTATAATTATTGCTGTGAAAGTAGAGATGTTTCTACAACTCCTTTTTGGTTGTATAACATCAGAAAGCTTAGAGAAAGTCAGAAAAAGGACGGAAATGAAACAGAAGAATAAAAATAGGTCATTTATTGCAAGCTTTGGTGACAATACACAACTTCATGTAACTATGTCCATGATGAGATGGCAGCCATTGATGACCTTTTATCTGCAGCTGATGTTAAGGAAAGAGAATTTCCTGCAACTGAATCAGAGCTAAACTGATGTTTGTGTTGTCGGTCCTAAAGCTTAGAGGAGGGGGTTGGGGTAAAATGAAGTAAAACATATTACCACAAGTGACAGGAACTCACAGGAACTGTGACACTTGACACAGATCTCATCTCTGAAGTCCGTATGAACAATATAACAAAGATTTTGTCATTTTTGTTATAGTATATCTTTTTCACATTATATTATATATTATAAGATTTTATCATCTCATAATATCTTGGGCCAGAACCCCTTTTCCAAGGTTCTGGGTGGAGCACATTGAGGCAACTCAAAACACCACTGGAGGGCAAATCCCTCCAGTGGTTTGAATCCTATTTATCTGATCGGTAGCAGTTTGTTCATGTAAATGGACATTCCTTTCACTGCAGTCGAGTTAGCTACGGAGTTCAACAGGGCTCAGTTCTTGGACCCATCCTGTTTATGCTTTACATGCTGCCCTTAGGAAACATAATCAGGAAACACAGCAAACATTTTTACTGTTATACAGATGATACACTGTTGTATTTATCCATTAAACCTGACCAGACTGACCACATAGAGAAACATAATTCCTGCATTAGTGAAGACCTGGATGACAATTAGGTACCTCTTCCAAAACCCAGAAAAAACTGAGGTCATTATACTTGGTCCTAAATACCTGAGAGATTCTCTATGTGATGACGTAGTCTCCCTAAATTGGTGTAAATACAGCCTCCAATCCCATAGTTAGAAACTATGAGGTTTCATTTGATCAAAATTGATCATTTAAGGCTTACATACCACAGGCTTGTAAAACTGCTTTTTTTCACCTACACAATATATATCATATATATCAGAAATATATAATTGAGATATATATAAAGATAAACTGTGTGTGTGTGTGTCTGTATATATATATATATTTTTTTATTACTTTTTCCTGACCGAAAAGGAGGGAATAGGGTACGGGCATAAGTTTAGCTAAGTCTGTTTAGTTTAGTAACCAGATAATCAGCAATTTTTAAAAGTATTTTTATGACTGACTTTATGTTCTTTGCATAAATACTGGTATGAAGCCCATAGAAACGGCTGTGGTTGTGATTTTTGGCTTTATAAATGAGAAGAAAAACTAAGAAAATAAGATGAAAAGCAACACAAAATCATTAGTGTATAGAACATATGTTGTTTTGTTTTGTTGGATTTCTGTGCAGGCTGCACAGTGGTGCAGTGGTTGGCGCTCTTGCCTCACAGCAAGAAGGCGCCGGTCAAGTCTGGGCTGGGACCTTTCTGTGTGGAGTTTATAGGTTCTCTCCCCGAGCATGCATGGGTTTTATCCGGGGCCTTGGCTTTATCTCACAGTCAAAAACATGCTTCATAGGGGAATTGATGAGTCTAAATTGTCCATAAGTGTGTGACTGTGGCCCTGCAACAGACTGGCTACTTGTCCAGGGTGTCCCTTCACCCAACAGCAGCTAGGTTAGGCTCCAGCAGCCCGTGACCCTGTAAGGGATCAAATAGGTTTAGAAAATGGATGGTTTTGGCTGGCTATGACTCTACCCAGCCACCAGTGGATCCTGTTGAGAAGTTACAGCTGCCTGGACTTAGTTAATCAGCCACACAGTATTTAAAAGCTCTCCTCCAGCTTGTCTAGAAACTTCAGAAATGCTTTGAGGATCTGTTTGCAACTGTAGATCAAGTTTCTACATTTTATCAGATATTTTTAACAGATTTTTGGTCTTTAAAGAATTCCAGTTTAGTCCATGTAAAAAATGTCACTTTGCAGATGATGTGATATAGTTTCATCAAGTGGAAATCTTCTGCAGGGGTTGTGAGGAAACGGAGAACTTATGAACACAAGCTCTGAAAGTTCACTTCCAGAATTGTTTGAGCCTAATGAATATTGTCACATTGAAACATGCCAGATTGCAAAAGATTAAATTCTGCACCAACAGTTCTGCCCACAACTCAAGACGTGAAATTGTGATGAACTCCTGCTGCTCTGAAGAAACTACGTCCTACAAAAATCTGGTGTTTTGATTGTGTTAAAAAAGATCATTAAAATCTACTGGGAACACTTCAAAAATGGATCAAAAGATGATTGGAATGCGACTTGAAGCAACAAGCTCCTGCTAGGCTGTTATCCTGTAAGAGGTCTCACAGCTTTGAGGTTTGCAGGTCAGTACAACAAGGAGGAAGAGTGTTTATGGTTTACTTGACTTCTCTAATCCCTCCTTTCCAAAGCACGCTGTCTGTAAAACTGTTTGACTCTTGTTACTGTAAAACACATGTTTTATAAAAACATTATTCTTAAAGTTTTGATGCTAAACGTTGCAAATGTTTTCTTCAACAAAGTATAATCATGTTTTTTTTTTTGTCTTGAAAAAGATTCCAGTCTCATTCAGTCAGATCTGTCAACACTACATACTTGTTCTTTACTTCTCTGATACTGTACTGTAAAATAACTAAAGACGTTGCAGAACATGTGATCATTCAGTCTCTTCTGATTGGTCGATCACAGTCAGTCCTGTCAGTTAAAAGTAGAGAACTAACTAGCTTGTCTCAGTGAGTCTCAGCAGATTCAGTAAAATGACTCCTCTGATGTTTGCTGGCTGTGTGACATGTCTGCTCCTGGGAACAGCGGGTGAGTTTCATCTTTTTTAAGAAGTTTGAAAAATATTTGTTAGATTGAACAGCAAAATATGAAAAATGTATTATAAAAATGTCTGTTTGTTCCTTTTCTCCTCAGCTTATTCTTGGGCTCAGAAACCGTCTGTATCTTTACATTTTCAATCAGTTCTTGTTGGTCAGGAAGTGACTTTAAAATGTTTCCATCGAGGCATTCTGGCAGACTTCTTTTTTTGGTATAAACAACCTCTGGGACAGAAACCACAACTCATGTCTGAATTTTTTGATTATAAGAAAAATGGAACTTTTGTGGATAGTTTCAAGAATGATCCACGGTTTGAACTAGAAACAGACAAAGACAGAAGTCACTTGAAGATCTCAAATGTGAAAATGTCAGATTCTGCTACTTACTACTGCATCAGCTCTTACACTTACAAACTTACATTTTTGGAGGGTTATAGTGTCCATGTGAAGGACTCTTCTTCTTACATCCAGGACTTCAGTGGTTCAGTCGTCCTCTAAGAACATCCATGCAGGAGACTCTGTGACTCTGAACTGTACAGTACACACTGGGAGCTGTGATGGAGAACACAGAGTTTACTGGTTCAAAGACTCTACAGACTCTCATCCAGGACTCATTTACACTCATGGAGGCAGGAATGATCAGTGTGAGAGAAAGAACAACACACAAACACACAGCTGTGTCTATGAGCTGAACATGGACGACCTGACTGAGTCTCATTCTGGAATCTATTACTGTGCTGTTGCTTCATGTGGACACATACTGTTTGGAAACGGGACCAAACTGGACCTCACAGGTGAGAACGTCTGATAAAGTGAATAATTTGATGCAGAATATGAATTTGTTATACATTTTATATTGTTTGCTTTTTTTATATATTTTTTTTATAAAGAAGGGAATTTTCCTCCATTCCTGTATTTCTTGAGTGGAGCTCTGACAGCTACACTGATCTTTCTCACATTTTATGGAATACACAAGACAAAGCGCTGCAAATCCAAGGGTGGGTGAGCTTTAAATCTTCTCATGTCATAAGTAAAAATTCTACCATGAAAAAGGTTTCGGTGAATAGAAGCTGCTTAAGAGAATTATGGTCCCTCCTCCAACCCCTCACAAAGAAAACAAAAAATGGCGAGCAATATCTGAACCATCCAGCCGTAAAGTTTTGAACCAGATGAGGAAAACGAAGACGTACATCCAATAAAAACTTGAACTAAACTGAAGAGCCGAATGAGAAAGTTTTAGTCTGTTAGACTTATAGGTCTTCAAACAAAAGAGAAAAAAGAAATCAGCTCCTGGAATGTGGCAGACTCTCTGGTTAAGCTGCATGTGTGTGTCTGTACTTTTAAAGCCTCCTAATACTTGCGCTCCAAGAACCAAGAACTTGTAAATGATCACGTTGGGTTGATGCCTGGATTGTCCTGAGATTTCTCTGATTTAGGAGATCCTCAGCAGATTCATGAACCATGATCCCCAGCATTTTTGTGTACTCAGATCTTTTTCTAAAAGTGATCTTACTGGAAGTTCGTTTGTTGGAAGTAGCAACAGTTCCGCATTTGCAACACGTGTGTTCTCCTAAAGAAAGTTGTGTTGCTATTTTACAGCAAAAGATCCTCAGAACAGATGTGCTGTTGCTTCAGGCCTGAATGCAGAGGTAAGAGCTGTTGTTGTTCAACATGTTACATTATAAATAACTTTCTTTTCTGTAAATTAAAGTAGTAGGTAATCCTGACATTGACAATGGTGCTAAAATAAATGTGAATGTTGTGTGTTCGTGTCCTATCAGGGAACAGACGACCTCCATTACGCTGCTTTAAGGCACAGTAAGAGCAACAAATCAAGAAGACAGAACAAAGACACCACCAGTGAATGTGTGTACTCCAGTATACAGCAGTAGAGCTGGATGTGTTCCTGTTTATATGAATTATACTGTTTATTTGACTCATTCATAGGATTCAATGTCAAATTTACTCTGATTCAGTTTTTTTTGCGTTTCATATTAAATATTTTGTATTTTAATAAAGTTATGCTAGTTCTGTTGTAAAGCTCTCTTGTGTTCAAGTGATAATTGTTTTATTAAAATTCATTTTTTTCTGACTGTACTAATACACGTGCAAACCTTCATTTTTCCATTTTGCTTTGAGACTCAACGTTTCCAAAAGTTTATGTGAGAATCAAAGTCACACAAAGGTAAAAAAAAAAGTGATCATAAAGTTCTTGATATTTGGTCATGTTGTTTCTCCTTTACAGTGTTTATTATGAAATAAATTCCGTTTAGATTGTGAAGTGGGATCATCTTGATTTGAACCAGTGCAGCTTCGATTCATTTTAGTTTAAATATTCAGCACCTGCTTACATTTCTGTTCCGCCGACTCATTCTCTCAGTGATTCAATATTTTTCACGCTTTAGACTGGTATCATATGAAAACAATGTTTTTACAGATCAGTAGAACAACCCAAAAAGTAGAAATTACATTTTATCTTGTACTGACCCCTCCCACTGTAGATATTCAGTGGCCGAAGAGAAATGTGGTTTAGCAAGATTCACTTTGATGTTCTTTTCTTCCTGCATCATTTGTGTAGTTTTTTGTGTTGCAGTGAACCAACTCTGGTAGATAAAAAAGCAGACAGCAGACAAAATCTCTGTCTTCCCTTCCTTCCTTCCTTCCTTCCATCCTTCCTTCCTTGCTTGTTTCCTTCCTTCCTTCCATCCATCCTTCCTTCCTTCATTGCTTCTTTCCTTCCTTTCTTCCTTCCTTCCATCCATCCTTCCTTCCTTGCTTCTTTCCATCCATCCTTCCTTCCTTCCATCTATCCAGCCTCCTTTGCTTCCGTCAATCCATCCTTCCTTCCTTGCTTCCATCCATCCAGCCTCCTTTGCTTCCGTCCATCCATCCTTCCTTCCTTCCTTGCTTCTTTCCTTCCATCCTTCTTCTTTCTTCTCCATCCTTTCTTCTTCCTTCCTTGCTTGTTCCTTCCTTCCTTGCTTCTTTCCTTCCTTTCTTCCTTCCTTCCATCCATCCTTCCTTCCTTGCTTCTTTCCTTCCTGCCTTCCATCCATCCAGCCTTCTTTGCTTCTGTCCATCCATCCTTCCTTCCTTGCTTCTTTCCTTCATTCCTTCCTTGCCTTCCATCCATCTTTCTTTCCTTCCTTCCTTCATTTTGGCTGCAGGTGGTTGAACGAGTCGGCTTCTGTACATCTGATGGTTGTAGAGCAGAACTGACTGCAGGTGTGTTTGGGCTGTGACCAAACCAGAAACATTTTTGTGAATTTCAGAAGGTGCCATAAATACGTTTTTTTTTTTTTTTTTTTTTAATTTTAGTTGGACATTTGTCCTTTACTCGTTAAACGTTGACCTTTTGCAGATGGATGGACTTGGAGACAAATAGATCCACGTCCGGCTCTGTGAGCTAGAATCTGGTTAAAAACTGGACGGCTGGATGAACCGCTAATGTTGGTTTGAGGCTGTGAGGTGATGTAAGCTAGCAGGAGAGAGAGTCAATCAGAATTAAAAGACGACTGGGATCACTTTTAGAATGGATAAAAGAATATCGGAAAGTGTCCCTGTAATTTATAAACACATTTTCTTCATGTGGTTAACAGTACAAAGAAAAAGCTGATTGTCTGAAGCTGCTGCTCACATGTTGTCTTAGATAAGCAGAAATGATGTAACTGAAGAGATTTTAATGTGGTGAAACTGAAAGCTGGAACTATGAGGTTAATTTTTGAAAACGTTTCTGGCCCCAAATTTACCACTTCAGTCAACAAATAAATAACCACTGACTGAGTAACAGACTGAACAAAACAGTAAGATGTGTCTGCAGACTGCACTAAATGTAAAGTCAATAATGAATGAATTAAAAGGAAACTTGCTTTGAAATGATGAAATGGATGCAATGCAGCTGCATTACCCGAGAATTGTCATCCAAAATACCATCACTGGAAATGGTCATTTCAACAAACACATACACACAGGTCCAGATGTTTATTTGTTGTGTGGTTCAGACTTTCATCAAACCTAACAAATGCACAGCATCAGTCGATTCCAGCTGTAAGCTCTTTTTTTGATACAGGGTGCCGAGCTAAATTTCATGCTGAGTTAGCTGAGTTTTAACGATTTACAACCAGTTCACGACCTTATGACAAAACGTACCTTGGAACTTTTTTTTTTGTAGGTGACAGAAAGTCACATTGATGAGAAAAAATGTAAACCCATTCACCCAGAATTTGGGACAATTTAATGCTTTGTAAGACTATTTTAATTCAGTTATATTTAAAGGCCTTTTTTAAAATACATTTTAGAGTCCAGACGCCATTCAGCTTTTGATCTATTGTAACAGTGGTCTTTTAACTTTGATGATGCTGTTTATAAATAACATTTTTAAAAAAAACTGCGTCCTTTTCTAGAACATATTTTCTGCAGAGCAGCAGGAAATTGCAAAAAATTCATTTACCCAGCCAGCAAGGCCAAGTGGGCCCCATATAGTTTGGGCAGAAAATGTAGGTCCCGGATGGGTTTGTCTGCAGTTTCCGTGGTGGCCCCAGCTGTGTTTGCTCACGTTGGCTTAAGGGGGACCTGAGTGGGTTTCAAGTAGGCCCAAAATGGGTAATTAACATCTGAACCCATCTAGGATCAATATTTTTGCCCATGTGAGCTAGAAGTAGGATTAAAACAGGGCCAATATGGGCCCCAACTGGGAAATGTACCCAAGACCCATTATGGCCCCATTAACGTGTCTATCAGTATTGCATATGGGTTTCATGTGGGACTTAAATGAGCTAGAATGTGGGCTTTAACTGGGTTTGTCTGCAGTTTCCATGGTAGTCCCACCTGTATTTGCCCGCATAGGCTGAAAGTGGGTACTGAGAGGGATTCCTGTAGGCCCTAAGTGGGTAAGTAACAATAGAACCTACATAGGGCTTCATATTTTTCCCATGTGGGCTGGAAGTAGAAATAAAACTTGTCCCACCTGCTTGCCCTTTATGGGCTTGAAATGGTTTCTGAAAGGGATTTAGGTTGGACTCGATATAGACAAGTACAAAATCCTCACACGGGAGCCATACGATTGCTCATATGTGTTCACTATGGCCTCAGAAAATTGACAAAGTCCTACAGGAATATTGACCAATGAGTCATTAAGGGTCCACTTGACCATCTGACTTTCCTAAAACCCAAATGACAAGATTCTGTAAATCCCCACTGTTTCCCAACAGAATTTTCCAAACGACCTCAAATAAATGCTTTTTAAAATGCTTTACTTTAATAAAAGAAAATAACTACTCCTTCTCCTACATAATGATAAAACAAGACCATAACATGGTCAACATGATTCACAAGTAACTGGACACATGGAGTCTGACTGAGGCCGGGTCGTAATCTCATCGCGCATGTCCGTAATTGCAGCTCGTGGGTCTTTTGGGAGCCAATGCTAATTTGAATCAGAAATGTAAATAAATCCAATCTTCTCATTTTTTTCAATTTTATTTTACAACTGAAAAAAGACAAAACAAGGACCCTGGTATAAACAAGTTGTGTATATGTTTGATTACATCCCTTCTCTGGTAGTAAACATGTATGAAACATAACTACAAAATTACGAAAAACTCTCAAACCAATACATTAACTAAATAAAAATCAATAGGGTAAATAAATCAGTAATAAATTTCAGCTTTTTTGTTTATTCAGTTTTCTATATCTGCTGTATTCAGATTTAAAAGTCTTTATTAACACAGTTCAATTAACACTGTTACATATTAACTTTTAAATGCAAAATAAGACTTAAATGTTACAGTTCTTTAACCTCCATCAGTGGGTTCTTCTGAACATGTCTTCTGTTGCTGACTTCTTACTGCTGGACACAGCAGAGCTTCCAAATGTCACAAGTGATTCTAGATTAGCCGTCACCCACTCCTCTATTTTCATAGTTAAAGTCAAACTGTGGTCAGTAAAAGAATGACACTGTTCATTGGAGATGGAAACAAACGTTATACCTGAGATCAAAGAAAAGAAAAACTCTTCAATGTGGTCGGCCCAATCCATCACCCTGTGCGAATGCGCAAATACTGTATTATGTCTTCTGTAGGTTTGTTTCAAGATTCTAGACGTTTTAATTCATTCTAAAAAGAAATGCAAAACATATTTTTGAAAAAGATCAAATCCAGACAGTTCTGCCTCTTTTACGTCTGCCCCAGCCGTTTTAACAGCGGAGAACTCTGCGATCCCAAGAATGTATGTTTTTATTAACTTCAGAGAGTTCCCAGTCACTGGATTAAAGTGTAGAAAAAAACAGGAACATCAACTAAATGCAACACTGTCTGATCAATCATATATAGTTGTCATTAATGAAAATCTCAACAATGTGTGACAGAATGACAGACACATGGCTTAGAGTTATTGAAACTTCAACACGTATGCTACAGCAAACTAATTGTTTTATTTTTCATATGTTGACGATGGGAAAAGAGGAAAACTGAGTTTTACTCTGAGGAGATGTCATGGAATGCCACTTCTGCCGATCATAATGTGTCTGTGTTAATGGAGTAAAAAAGTGCCAGTAAGAGCGCTGTATCCTCTTTTTTATGAGAAAGAGGATACTTATGAAATGAAGCAGCAAAAAAGATAACATTTGTAGTACGTTTGTAGTCCGGTGCAGTATCGTATGTACCTGATCCTTCATATTTACTTTTTCTTGCATTTCAAGTTATTATTAGTATTTCATTACAAGTTATTATTGTTGTAAACATCTGAAGCTGTGGTGAGGCGGGTCCCTGCTTGTGTCGCTGCATTTGGTTGGCTATGAGGCTATTCACAGAGAGAGAGGTCCCAACTATGAACGTTTCTAAAAACAAACTATGTCACGGTCAGCCTGTTTCTCATTGCCCATCTCCATCAGTTAGGGGGTGGGGGGTTTATGTACGGATCTGGGGGAGGAGACTTTGTTAATTTGTGCTTATTTTTATAATATTATTTGTTTTTTATTTGCTTATTTGGTATCGTTATTGTTATTATTTTGTGTAAAGCACTTTGTGTTATCTTTTATACGAAAAGTGCTATATAAATAAAGATTGATTGATGGATACAAAACTCACAGGCTGCACTAACATGAAACGTATATATTAAGGACGTAAAATATCGTCTTAGGGGCTGAGAAAACTGGTTGGTTTCCTGTGTTGTGTTTGATTTGTAAGGTGTGTGTTTCTTGTGTTATGGTTATGTTGCATTGTGTGTGTTTGCTGTGTTGTGTGTATGTTGTATGTTTTCTGTGTTGTGTGTATGTTGTATGTTTTCTGTGTTGTGTGTATGTTGTATGTTTTCTGTGTTGTGTGTATGTTGTGTGTTTTCTGTGTTGTGTGTATGTTGTGTGATTACTGTGTTGTGTGTATGTTGTGTGTTTTCTGTGTTGTGTGATTACTGTGTTGTGTGTATGTTTTGCGTTTCCTGTATGAATGATGTAATCAGAAAGCTGATGCAATCAGAAAGCTGATTGCATCATTTGAATCCGTGCCAGGAAGAATTTCAAACATCCACTTAAAGCTCACTGATGATGTCAATTGACATCATCTTTAAAAGTTCTCATATAGGACCCAACATTTCACTTTCAGATACATTTTTGCTCTCTTTTTGTGACAGATTGAGATCAGAAGCCTTACTGGATCGTACCATGGAACCATCAACACGCCGCCCCGTCCGAAAGACCTTGAAGAACTTCAAACTCAGGAATCTGAACTCTGTTGTGGAGAACAAGCCCACTTCTGTGTTTGTTTTTCAATCTTCTGGCCCAAAGAAACAAGAACATTTTGTGGACTGCAATGACATGACCGAGGAGTACGGTTACTCCTCACTTACACACGGTGATGACAAGGAATTTCTTGAGACTCCAGAAATTCTGCAACCAAAAAGACAAGAGAGCCAGGAGAAACCCAAACCCAAAATCTGCCAAGAAAAGCAAACTTCATGTTTTCAGACCCTTAAGTTTCGCCCAAGTCACTGCCTTTCGCCCAGCTAAAAACTTCCCTGTGCAACCGGTTTCTGTCCCAGAATCCAGTCAGCCTGTGGGAATGAAAGCTGTGGAAAAGGAAAAACAAAGTGCAACTGTTCCTGAAGAAGCGACTTCAACCTCTGAGTCAACCTCAGTGACCAAGGCAGAAGCACTCAAAGAAGAGAACACTGCTCTGAAAAGTGAAGTTCAGCGCCTGAACGAGCTTCTCCAGCAGAAAGATCAGATGCTGGAGGATGCTGCTCTGAAAGTTGATCACTTCTTAGAGCAGATGAGCCAAGGGAAGGAACGTTTAGCAAAAGCTAAAGCTTCTTTGAAACAACTCAAAGAAGAAAAGCAGCAGTGGCAGGAAGAAAAGTCCTCTGTTTTACAGGAAATGTCTCATCTAAAAGAGGTTATCCAGCAAAAAGAAGACCTTTCCAGCAAAATAATTCAGCTGGAAACATCCCTCAATGATGAGACAACCAGAGCAACTGAAGCAGAGAGACGCTTAGACCAGCAGAAGCAAGAAAATGTGTACATGCACACACTGCAATGGTCCATTTAGGACAGGAATTCCAAAGGAAGAGGGAAGAAATGGAATTGGACAAAGAGCGCTGTCTAAATGACCATCAGCAGGCATTAACAGAAATGCAAAATCAGCTGGCTAAAGAAAGAGAGGAATGGCACAGAAAAACCACCTCCCAAATGCAGGAAATGTCCCATCTAAAAGAGAATTCCCAGCAAAAAGAAGACCTCACCTGCAAAATAGCTCATCTGGAAGCATCCCTCAAAGAACAGACGACCAGGGCAAATAACGCAGAGAGATGCTTAGCGCAGCAGGTGCAGGAAAATGTCCATGCACGCACTGCAATGGTCCACATGCGATGGGAATTACAAAGGAAGTGGGAAGAAATGGAAATGGACAAGAGGCGTTGTCTGAATGACCATCAGCTGGCATGGACAGCAACGCAGAATCAGCTGGCCAAAGAAAGACAGGAATGGCAGAGAAAAACCACCTCACTCATGCAGGAAATGGCTGAGTTAAGAAAAGCTCATGAAGAAAGCGTTGCTGCAGCTCACAATAGTGAAAAGACCTTATTGGAGTTGATTTGCAATGGCGAGAAGCGCATGGAAACATTAAAAGACTCCATCAGAGAAAAAGACAGGATGATACAAAATGCTGAAGTCATCCTGAAAGAAAATCTGGACAAACAAGAACAACAGCTTGAGGAGGTGAAAAAGGCCTATCTCAAGAAAAATTCTGACCTGGAATCCCAATTACATCAAATGAAAGAAAATGCCAAACTCAGCCATGACCTGGAGGTAGAAGAGTCTACCAAATTAAGAGCTGCTCTGGTCAAAGTTCAGAAAGAACTAAATGACCAGAAGCAGCAGAAGGCAAGAGAAACGTCCACCCTCACACAAGAAGTTGCTCACTTGAAGAAAGTTGTAAAGAAGAAAGAGACCATCATCGATGATACTGAAGAGACTTTCATGGTCCAACTTGATCAAGTGCAGCAGCAGGTGGATGAGCTCACAAAGAAGACTCTCAAGAAAACCGCTGGTCAGAGGTTTCTGAATCTATTTAGAAAGTCTAGAAAAAATTAATAAATGGACCCCTGACCATAACTTTGGAAAAACAGCCGTCTTCCAGCAAACGGATTCTGTGTTGTAGTGTAACTGTGTGTGTGTCTTCGTGTGTATAAACACACAGACGGGCACATGTATTATACATACTATGTATGTATAATAAAATTACAGTGTTTTAAATGTATTTATGTATTTATTTATTTAAATATTTCTATGTTTTTCTTTTTATATATGTGTGTGTCTGTGCATGTACCTATGTTTAACAAAATTATAATTTTAAAATTTTAATTTTACCTGTGTTTTTTTCTATATATGAATGTGTTTGTATTTATCACAAAAAATTTTTATTTATAACAAAAAAAAAAAAAACAATTTTATAAATGTATGTACTTCTCTTTATATCTGTTTGTTTAAATTTATTTATACATGTTCATGTGTATGTGTTTGCATGTTTAACAAAAAAAAAATTAAAATAAAAAATGTATGTATTTCTCAATACATCTGTTTTTTAAATGTATATATACGAGTTCATTTGTATGTGTTTGCATGTTTAACAAAAAAAAAAAAAAAATTAAAAAATGTATGTATTTCTCAATACATCTGTTTTTTAAATGTCTTTATACATGTTCATGTGTATGTGTTTGCATGTTTAACAAAAAAATAAAATAAAATAAAAAATGTATGTATTTCTCAATACATGTTTTTTAAATTTCTTTATACATGTTCATGTGTATGTGTTTGCATGTTTAACAAAAAAAAAAATACAATAAAAAATGTATGTATTTCTCAATACATCTGTTTTTTAAATGTATTTATACGAGTTCATTTGTATGTGTTTGCATGTTTAACAAAAAAAAAAAATTAAATTAAAAAATGTATGTATTTCTCAATACATCTGTTTTTTAAATGTCTTTATACATGTTCATGTGTATGTGTTTGCATGTTTAACAAAACAAAAATTAAAATAAAAAATGTATGTATTTCTCAATACATCTGTTTTTTAAATGTGTTTATATATGTTCATGTGTATGTGTTTGCATGTTTAACAAAAAAAAATTAAAATAAAAAATGTATGTATTTCTCAATACATGTTTTTTAAATGTATTTATACGAGTTCATTTGTGTGTGTTTGCATGTATAACAAAAAAAATGTAAAAAATGTATTTATTTCTTTATTTATATCTGTTTTATTATTTATTTATATTTTTGTGGTGTGTGTGTTTGTATGTATTTTGCAGGTATGATAAAATAAGAATGTTAAAATGTATATGTGTCTATATGTGTGTCTTTGTTTGTGGGTGTGTGTGCGTGCGTGTCTGCGTGAGTGTGTGTGTGTGTTTGTTTGTCTGTAGGTGTGCGTGTGTGTGTGTAATGCAACCACAAGCGGTCACAATCCAGTGCCCTCTTGTGCCGGTCCCAAGTCCGGATAAATGCAGAGGGAATGTGTGAGACTAAAAAAAAAAGTAACATGTAAATCACAAACGTATATCTATATATATATATATATATATAAACCAGCTAACCAGCAATTTTAAATATTTTTTATGACTGACTTTATGTTCTTGTAGTTTATTTATTTATTTGGCGCCTTAAAATGACCTTGGCCAAACAAGGCGTCGTACACTAAAAGCTCGATAAAATAAAAACAACAGCTAAATTGTTAAAACGATAATATATATAAAAATTTATATATATACACCTACAAACAAATAGCTGACATAAAAACAAAAGTAAACAGTAAAAGAGTAAAAACACACCAGCTGAGCAGAGTCTCAAGCCGTGTCAAAAGCCTGGTGGTAAAAATGGGTTTTAAGAAGTTTTTAAAAATTGGGCAGTGAAGATGTCTGCCGAATGCTCAGTGGTAACACATTCCAGAGCTTCGGTGCACAGACTGAAAATGCACGTTCCCGGCTGAGCTTTGTTTTTGATCTTGATACCTCCAGGAGAAGCTGATCAGCAGACCTCAAGCTCAGAGAGGTACGACGGTGCAAAACTGTTTAAAGATTTAAAAACATATAAAAATGTTAAAAATAAAATTCACAGGCAGCCAATGAAGGGTAGCCAGGATGGGGGTGATGTGGTCCCTCTTACGCACTCGAACCAGAACTCGTGCAGCAGCGTTCTGGACCAATTGTAGACGAGCGAGAGACGACTGGCTAACTCCAAAATAAAGAGTTACAGTAATCCAGCCGAGATGTAATAAAAGCATGGATTACTGTCTCAAAATGATGGTTTGATAAAAATGGTTTCACCTTCACCAACTGCCAAAAATAAAAAGAAGCTGGATTTTACCACTGAGCTTATTTGACAGTCAAGTTTAAAATCACTGTCCATGTTAAAACCCAGGTTTGACACAGACTGCTTAAGATGTGGAGCTAAGGGACTCAACTCCACTGAGGAGGGGTCACAGGAGCTGCTAGGACCAAACACCATACAACAGAGCAGTGCAGTAGCAGCGAAAGGCTAGTCCGTGTTTTCTCAGAATGGAGCCCAGAGGGAGGAGGTACAAGAAATTAAAAGTGGTCCTTAAATAGAGCCCTGTGGAACCCCAAAACAGTGGAGCTGTTATGCTCACACACGCAGTCCTGTCAAACAAATATGATAAAAGCCAGTCGAGTTCAGTACCACAAATCCCAACCAAACCTTTCAACCTGGACTGTAAGATTGTGGTCCACAGTGTCAAATGCGGCGAACAAGTCCAACAAAAGAAGGACAACATAGTTCCCATCGTCAGTTGCTCCGAACATATCGTTAAAAACCCTCAGCAGTGCAGATTCTGTGCTGTGTAGGGTTTTAAAACCGGACTGGAACCTCTCCAAGACATGGTTCTTTTGGAGGAAGGAGTTCAGCTGTAGGTAAACCACTTTCTCCAAAGGTTTTGAGCGAAAGGGTAAAGACAGAGTCACAGGCTCAAATGACTTGAGCACAGCTGGAGGAGGGACAGACTCGGATGGATCAGAGTCTGGTGCTGAAAAGACAGTTCTGATGTTAGCCACCTTCTGAATGAAAACGTATTAAAAGTCGTTACACAATTCTGGTGATGCTTACATTTAAAGGTGTCTTTAAAAACAACTGCCGTTCCTCCTCCACGACCGGAGGCACGTCTCCATCAAACCCGACAACAGGTGTTAGGCATATCGCTGGTGGATCCGGTGAGCGCCAGGGCACAAATGATCCAGATCCTGCCTGGGATATGGAAACTGACTGTGCCAGGGAGAGCTTTAACATGCTCATTTGACCACCGCGCTTACCGTGCTGGCGTTTCCACCGGGAAAGGAGAGTCGACGTCCTGAGCAGGTGAGTTGGAATCTCCGACAGTATTGGTGGCAAAAGGTTTCTGTCCATTTGACCAGATGAAATGACAAATCTTGCATCCGGTCTCAGATTTAAAATGGCTTGACGGTTGTAAACCAGCAGGGACTCTGATTTTGGGCTGCTAATACACAGAAACACCAACAACAGAAACAATAGGAGCGACAGACAAGCGGCGCCATCTCGCCAATAAGTCTTAGCATAAATACTGGTATGAAGCCCATAGAAACGGCTGTGGTTGTGATTTTTGGCTTTATAAATGAGAAGAAAAACTAAGAAAATAAGATAAAAAGCAACACAAAATCATTAGTGTATAGAACATATGTTGTTGTTTTACTTGTTTGAATTTTGTTGTTTGCTCCCAATTTGGTTTGTTGGATTTCTGTGCAGGCTGCACAGTGGTGCAGTGGTTGGCGCTCTTGCCTCACAGCAAGAAGGCGCCGGTCAAGTCTGGGCTGGGACCTTTCTGTGTGGAGTTTATAGGTTCTCTCCCCGAGCATGCATGGGTTTTATCCGGGGCCTTGGCTTTATCTCACAGTCAAAAACATGCTTCATAGGGGAATTGATGAGTCTAAATTGTCCATAAGTGTGTGACTGTGGCCCTGCAACAGACTGGCTACTTGTCCAGGGTGTCCCTTCACCCAACAGCAGCTAGGTTAGGCTCCAGCAGCCCGTGACCCTGTAAGGGATCAAATAGGTTTAGAAAATGGATGGTTTTGGCTGGCTATGACCCTACCCAGCCACCAGTGGATCCTGTTGAGAAGTTACAGCTGCCTGGACTTAGTTAATCAGCCACACAGTATTTAAAAGCTCTCCTCCAGCTTGTCTAGAAACTTCAGAAATGCTTTGAGGATCTGTTTGCAACTGTAGATCAAGTTTCTACATTTTATCAGATATTTTTAACAGATTTTTGGTCTTTAAAGAATTCCAGTTTAGTCCATGTAAAAAATGTCACTTTGCAGATGATGTGATATAGTTTCATCAAGTGGAAATCTTCTGCAGGGGTTGTGGAGTAATGCACACAAGAGGAAACGGAGAACTTATGAACACAAGCTCTGAAAGTTCACTTCCAGAATTGTTTGAGCCTAATGAATATTGTCACATTGAAACATGCCAGATTGCAAAAGATTAAATTCTGCACCAACAGTTCTGCCCAAAACTCAAGACGTGAAATTGTGATGAACTCCTGCTGCTCTGAAGAAACTACGTCCTACAAAAATCAGGTGTTTTGATTGTGTTAAAATAGATCATTAAAATCTACTGGGAACACTTCAAAAATGGATCAAAAGATGATTGGAATGCGACTTGAAGCAACAAGCTCCTTCTAGGCTGTTATACTGTAAGAGGTCTCACAGCTTTGAGGTTTGCAGGTCAGTACAACAAGGAGGAAGAGTGTTTATGGTTTACTTGACTTCTCTAATCCCTCCTTTCCAAAGCACGCTGTCTGTAAAACTGTTTGACTGTTGTTACTGTAAAACACATGTTTTATAAAAACATTATTCTTAAAGTTTTGATGCTAAACGTTGCAAATGTTTTCTTCAACAAAGTATAATCATGTTTTTTTTTTTGTCTTGAAAAAGATTCCAGTCTCATTCAGTCAGATCTGTCAACACTACATACTCGTTCTTTACTTCTCTGATACTGTACTGTGAAACAACTAAAGACGTTGCAGAACATGTGATCATTCAGTCTCTTCTGATTGGTCGATCACAGTCAGTCCTGTCAGTTAAAAGTAGAGAACTAACTAGCTTGTCTCAGTGAGTCTCAGCAGATTCAGTAAAATGACTCCTCTGATGTTTGCTGGCTGTGTGACATGTCTGCTCCTGGGAACAGTGGGTGAGTTTCATCTTTTTTAAGAAGTTTGAAAAATATTTGTTAGATTGAACTGCAAAATATGAAAAATGTATTATAAAAATGTCTGTTTGTTCCTTTTCTCCTCAGCTTATTCTTGGGCTCAGAAACCGTCTGTATCTTTACATTTTCAATCAGTTCTTGTTGGTCAGGAAGTGACTTTAAAATGTTTCCATCGAGGCATTCTGGCAGACTTCTTTTTTTGGTATAAACAACCTCTGGGACAGAAACCACAACTCATGTCTGAATTTTTTGATTATAAGAAAAATGGAACTTTTGTGGATAGTTTCAAGAATGATCCACGGTTTGAACTAGAAACAGACAAAGACAGAAGTCACTTGAAGATCTCAAATGTGAAAATGTCAGATTCTGCTACTTACTACTGCATCAGCTCTTATTCTTACAAACTTACATTTTTGAGGGTTATAGTGTCCATGTGAAGGACTCTTCTTCTTACATCCAGACTTCAGTGGTTCAGTCGTCCTCTAAGAACATCCATGCAGGAGACTCTGTGACTCTGAACTGTACAGTACACACTGGGAGCTGTGATGGAGAACACAGAGTTTACTGGTTCAAAGACTCTACAGACTCTCATCCAGGACTCATTTACACTCATGGAGGCAGAAATGATCAGTGTGAGAGAAAGAACAACACACAAACACACAGCTGTATCTATGAGCTGAACATGGACGACCTGACTGAGTCTCATTCTGGAATCTATTACTGTGCTGTTGCTTCATGTGGACACATACTGTTTGGAAACGGGACCAAACTGGACCTCACAGGTGAGAACGTCTGATAAAGTGAATAATTTGATGCAGAATATGAATTTGTTATACATTTTATATTGTTTGCTTTTCTTATATTTTTTTTTATAAAGAAGGGAATTTTCCTCCATTCATGTATTTCTTGAGTGGAGCTCTGACAGCTACACTGATCTTTCTCACATTTTATGGAATACACAAGACAAAGCGCTGCAAATCCAAGGGTGGGTGAGCTTTAAATCTTCTCATGTCATAAGTAAAAATTCTACCATGAAAAAGGTTTCGGTGAATAGAAGCTGCTTAAGAGAATTCTGGTCCCTCCTCCAACCCCTCACAAAGAAAACAAAAAATGGCGAGCAATATCTGAGCCATCCAGCCGTAAAGTTTTGAACCAGATGAGGAAAACGAAGACGTACATCCAATAAAAACTTGAACTAAACTGAAGAGCCGAATGAGAAAGTTTTAGTCTGTTAGACTTATAGGTCTTCAAACAAAAGAGAAAAAAGAAATCAGCTCCTGGAATGTGGCAGACTCTCTGGTTAAGCTGCATGTGTGTGTCTGTACTTTTAAAGCCTCCTAATACTTGCGCTCCAAGAACCAAGAACTTGTAAATGATCACGTTGGGTTGATGCCTGGATTGTCCTGAGATTTCTCTGATTTAAGAGATCCTCAGCAGATTCATGAACCATGATCCCCAGCATTTTTGTGTACTCAGATCTTTTTCTAAAAGTGATCTTACTGGAAGTTCGTTTGTTGGAAGTAGCAACAGTTCCCCATTTGCAACACATGTGTTCTCCTAAAGAAAGTTGTGTTGCTATTTTACAGCAAAAGATCCTCAGAACAGATGTGCTGTTGCTTCAGGCCTGAATGCAGAGGTAAGAGCTGTTGTTGTTCAACATGTTACATTATAAATAACTTTCTTTTCTGTAAATTAAAGTAGTAGGTAATCCTGACATTGACAATGGTGCTAAAATAAATGTGAATGTTGTGTGTTCGTGTCTATCAGGGAACAGACGACCTCCATTACGCTGCTTTAAGGCACAGTAAGAGCAACAAATCAAGAAGACAGAACAAAGACACCACCAGTGAATGTGTGTACTCCAGTATACAGCAGTAGAGCTGGATGTGTTCCTGTTTATATGAATTATACTGTTTATTTGACTCATTCATAGGATTCAATGTCAAATTTACTCTGATTCAGTTTTTTTTGCGTTTCATATTAAATATTTTGTATTTTAATACACTTATGCTAGTTCTGTTGTAAAGCTCTCTTGTGTTCAAGTGATAATTGTTTTATTAAAAGTTTTATTAAAAGCAGAAATGATGTAACTGAAGAGATTTTAATGTGGTGAAACTGAAAGCTGGAACTATGAGGTTAATTTTTGAAAAAGTTTCTGACCCCAAATTTACCACTTCAGTCAACAAATAAATAACCACTGACTGAGTAACAGACTGAACAAAACAGTAAGATGTGTCTGCAGACTGCACTAAATGTAAAGTCAATAATGAATGAATTAAAAGGAAACTTGCTTTGAAATGATGAAATGGATGCAATGCAGCTGCATTACCCGAGAATTGTCATCCAAAATACCATCACTGGAAATGGTCATTTCAACAAACACATACACACAGGTCCAGATGTTTATTTGTTGTCTGGTTCAGACTTTCATCAAACCTAACAAATGCACAGCATCAGTCGATTCCAGCTGTAAGCTCTTTTTTGATACAGGGTGCCGAGCTAAATTTCATGCTGAGTTAGCTGAGTTTTAACGATTTACAACCAGTTCACGACCTTATGACAAAACGTACCTTGGAACTTTTTTTTTTGTAGGTGACAGAAAGTCACATTGATGAGGAAAAATGTAAACCCATTCACCCAGAATTTGGGACAATTTAATGCTTTGTAAGACTATTTTAATTCAGTTATATTTAAAGGCCTTTTTTAAAATACATTTTAGAGTCCAGACGCCATTCAGCTTTTGATCTATTGTAACAGTGGTCTTTTAACTTTGATGATGCTGTTTATAAATAACATTTTTAAAAAAAACTGCGTCCTTTTCTAGAACATATTTTCTGCAGAGCAGCAGGAAATTGCAAAAAATTCATTTACCCAGCCAGCAAGGCCAAGTGGGCCCCATATAGTTTGGGCAGAAAATGTAGGTCCCGGATGGGTTTGTCTGCAGTTTCCGTGGTGGCCCCAGCTGTGTTTGCTCACGTTGGCTTAAGGGGGACCTGAGTGGGTTTCAAGTAGGCCCAAAATGGGTAATTAACATCTGAACCCATCTAGGATCAATATTTTTGCCCATGTGAGCTAGAAGTAGGATTAAAACAGGGCCAATATGGGCCCCAACTGGGAAATGTACCCAAGACCCATTATGGCCCCATTAACGTGTCTATCAGTATTGCATATGGGTTTCATGTGGGACTTAAATGAGCTAGAATGTGGGCTTTAACTGGGTTTGTGCTGCAGTTTCCATGGTAGTCCCACCTGTATTTGCCCGCATAGGCTGAAAGTGGGTACTGAGAGGGATTCCTGTAGGCCCTAAGTGGGTAAGTAACAATAGAACCTACATAGGGCTTCATATTTTTCCCATGTGGGCTGGAAGTAGAAATAAAACTTGTCCCACCTGCTTGCCCTTTATGGGCTTGAAATGGTTTCTGAAAGGGATTTAGGTTGGACTCGATATAGATAAGTACAACATCCTCACACGGGAGCCATACGATTGCTCATATGTGTTCACTATGGCCTCAGAAAATTGACAAAGTCCTACAGGGATATTGACCAATGAGTCATTAAGGGTCCACTTGACCATCTGACTTTCCTAAAACCCAAATGACAAGATTCTGTAAATCCCCACTGTTTCCCAACAGAATTTTCCAAACGACCTCAAATAAATGCTTTACTTTAATAAAAGAAAATAACTTCTCCTTCTCCTACATAATGCTAAAACAAGACCATAACATGGTCAACATGATTCACAAGTAACTGGACACATGGAGTCTGACTGAGGCCGGGTCGTAATCTCATCGCGCATGTACGTGCTTGCAGCTCGTGGGTCTTTTGGGAGCCAATGCTAATTTGAATCAGAAATGTAAATAAATCCAATCTTCTCATTTTTTTCAATTTTATTTTACAACTGAAAAAAGACAAAACAAGGACCCTGGTATAAACAAGTTGTGTAAATGTTTGATTACATCCCTTCTCTGGTAGTAAACATGTATGAAACATAAATACAAAATTACGAAAAACTCTCAAACCAATACATTAACTAAATAAAAATCAATGGGTAAATAAATCAGTAATAAATTTCAGCTTTTTTGTTTATTCAGTTTTCTATATCTGCTGTATTCAGATTTAAAAGTCTTTATTAACACAGTTCAATTAACACTGTTACATATTAACTTTTAAATGCAAAATAAGACTTAAATGTTACAGTTCTTTAACCTCCATCAGTGGGTTCTTCTGAACATGTCTTCTGTTGCTGACTTCTTACTGCTGGACACAGCAGAGCTTCCAAATGTCACAAGTGATTCTAGATTAGCCGTCACCCACTCCTCTATTTTCATAGTTAAAGTCAAACTGTGGTCAGTAAAAGAATGACACTGTTCATTGGAGATGGAAACAAACGTTATACCTGAGATCAAAGAAAAGAAAAACTCTTCAATGTGGTCGGCCCAATCCATCACCCTGTGCGAAATGCGCAAATACTGTATTATGTCTTCTGTAGGTTTGTTTCAAGATTCTAGACGTTTTAATTCATTCTAAAAAGAAATGCAAAACATATTTTTGAAAAAGATCAAATCCAGACAGTTCTGCCTCTTTTACGTCTGCCCCAGCCGTTTTAACAGCGGAGAACTCTGCGATCCCAAGAATGTATGTTTTTATTAACTTCAGAGAGTTCCCAGTCACTGGATTAAAGTGCAGAAAAAAACAGGAACATCAACTAAATGCAACACTGTCTAATCAATCATATATAGTTGTCATTACTGAAAATCTCAACAATGTGTGACAGAATGACAGACACATGGCTTGGAGTTATTGAAACTTCAACACGTATGCTACAGCAAACTAATTGTTTTTATTTTTCATATGTTGACGATGGGAAAAGAGGAAAACTGAGTTTTACTGTAGTACGTTTGTAGTCCGGTGCAGTATCGTATGTACCTGATCCTTCATATTTACTTTTTCTTGCATTTCAAGTTATTATTAGTATTTCATTACAAGTTATTATTGTTGTAAACATCTGAAGCTGTGGTGAGGCGGGTCCCTGCTTGTGTCGCTGCATTTGGTTGGCTATGCGGCTATTCACAGAGAGAGAGGTCCCAACTATGAACGTTTCTAAAAACAAACTATGTCACGGTCAGCCTGTTTCTCATTGTCCATCTCCATCAGTTAGGGGGTGGGGGGTTTATGTACGGATCTGGGGGAGGAGACTTTGTTAATTTGTGCTTATTTTTATAATATTATTTGTTTTTTATTTGCTTATTTGGTATCGTTATTGTTATTATTTTGTGTAAAGCACTTTGTGTTATCTTTTATACGAAAAGTGCTATATAAATAAAGATTGATTGATGGATACAAAACTCACAGGCTGCACTAACATGAAACGTATATATTAAGGACGTAAAATATCGTCTTAGGGGCTGAGAAAACTGGTTGGTTTCCTGTGTTGTGTTTGATTTGTAAGGTGTGTGTTTCTTGTGTTATGGTTATGTTGCATTGTGTGTGTTTGCTGTGTTGTGTGTATGTTGTATGTTTTCTGTGTTGTGTGTATGTTGTATGTTTTCTGTGTTGTGTGTATGTTGTATGTTTTCTGTGTTGTGTGTATGTTGTGTGTTTTCTGTGTTGTGTGTATGTTGTGTGATTACTGTGTTGTGTGTATGTTGTGTGTTTTCTGTGTTGTGTGTGTGTTGTGTGATTACTGTGTTGTGTGTATGTTTTGCGTTTCCTGTATGAATGATGTAATCAGAAAGCTGATGCAATCAGAAAGCTGATTGCATCATTTGAATCCGTGCCAGGAAGAATTTCAAACATCCACTTAAAGCTCACTGATGATGTCAATTGACATCATCTTTAAAAGTTCTCATATAGGACCCAACATTTCACTTTCAGATACATTTTTGCTCTCTTTTTGTGACAGATTGAGATCAGAAGCCTTACTGGATCGTACCATGGAACCATCAACACGCCGCCCCGTCCGAAAGACCTTGAAGAACTTCAAACTCAGGAATCTGAACTCTGTTGTGGAGAACAAGCCCACTTCTGTGTTTGTTTTTCAATCTTCTGGCCCAAAGAAACAAGAACATTTTGTGGACTGCAATGACATGACCGAGGAGTACGGTTACTCCTCACTTACACACGGTGATGACAAGGAATTTCTTGAGACTCCAGAAATTCTGCAACCAAAAAGACAAGAGAGCCAGGAGAAACCCAAACCCAAAATCTGCCAAGAAAAGCAAACTTCAGTTTTCAGACCCTTAAGTTTCGCCCAAGTCACTGCCTTTCGCCCAGCTAAAAACTTCCCTGTGCAACCGGTTTCTGTCCCAGAATCCAGTCAGCCTGTGGGAATGAAAGCTGTGGAAAAGGAAAAACAAAGTGCAACTGTTCCTGAAGAAGCGACTTCAACCTCTGAGTCAACCTCAGTGACTAAGGCAGAAGCACTCAAAGAAGAGAACACTGCTCTGAAAAGTGAAGTTCAGCGCCTGAACGAGCTTCTCCAGCAGAAAGATCAGATGCTGGAGGATGCTGCTCTGAAAGTTGATCACTTCTTAGAGCAGATGAGCCAAGGGAAGGAACGTTTAGCAAAAGCTAAAGCTTCTTTGAAACAACTCAAAGAAGAAAAGCAGCAGTGGCAGGAAGAAAAGTCCTCTGTTTTACAGGAAATGTCTCATCTAAAAGAGGTTATCCAGCAAAAAGAAGACCTTTCCAGCAAAATAATTCAGCTGGAAACATCCCTCAATGATGAGACAACCAGAGCAACTGAAGCAGAGAGACGCTTAGACCAGCAGAAGCAAGAAAATGTGTACGCACACACTGCAATGGTCCATTTAGGACAGGAATTCCAAAGGAAGAGGGAAGAAATGGAATTGGAACAAGAGCGCTGTCTAAATGACCATCAGCAGGCATTAACAGAAATGCAAAATCAGCTGGCTAAAGAAAGAGAGGAATGGCAGAGAAAAACCACCTCCCAAATGCAGGAAATGTCCCATGAAAAAGAGAATTCCCAGCAAAAAGAAGACCTCACCTGCAAAATAGCTCATCTGGAAGCATCCCTCAAAGAGCAGACGACCAGGGCAAATAACGCAGAGAGATGCTTAGCCCAGCAGGTGCAGGAAAATGTCCATGCACGCACTGCAATGGTCCACATGCGATGGGAATTACAAAGGAAGTGGGAAGAAATGGAAATGGACAAGAGGCGTTGTCTGAATGACCATCAGCTGGCATGGACAGCAACGCAGAATCAGCTGGCCAAAGAAAGACAGGAATGGCAGAGAAAAACCACCTCACTCATGCAGGAAATGGCTGAGTTAAGAAAAGCTCATGAGGAAAGCGTTGCTGCAGCTCACAATAGTGAAAAGACCTTATTGGAGTTGATTTGCAATGGCGAGAAGCGCATGGAAACATTAAAAGACTCCATCAGAGAAAAAGACAGGATGATAAAAAATGCTGAAGTCATCCTGAAAGAAAATCTGGACAAACAAGAACAACAGCTTGAGGAGGTGAAAAAGGCCTATCTCAAGAAAAATTCTGACCTGGAATCCCAATTACATCAAATGAAAGAAAATGCCAAACTCAGCCATGACCTGGAGGTAGAAGAGTCTACCAAATTAAGAGCTGCTCTGGTCAAAGTTCAGAAAGAATTAAATGACCAGAAGCAGCAGAAGGCAAGAGAAACGTCCACCCTCACACAAGAAGTTGCTCACTTGAAGAAAGTTGTAAAGAAGAAAGAGACCATCATTGATGATACTGAAGAGACTTTCATGGTCCAACTTGATCAAGTGCAGCAGCAGGTGGATGAGCTCACAAAGAAGACTCTCAAGAAAACCGCTGGTCAGAGGTTTCTGAATCTATTTAGAAAGTCTAGAAAAAATTAATAAATGGACCTCTGACCATAACTCTGGAAAAACAGCCGTCTTCCAGCAAACAGATTCTGTGTTGTAGTGTAACTGTGTGTGTGTCTTCGTGTGTATAAACACACAGACGGGCACATGTATTATACATACTATGTATGTATAATAAAATTACAGTGTTTTAAATGTATTTATGTATTTATTTATTTAAATATTTCTATGTTTTTCTTTTTATATATGTGTGTGTCTGTGCATGTACCTATGTTTAACAAAATTAAAATTTTAAAAATTTAATTTTACCTGTGTTTTTTTCTATATATGAATGTGTTTGTATTTATAACAAAAAAACAATGTTATAAATGTATGTAATATCTCTTTATATCTGTTTGTTTAAATCTTTTTATACATGTTCATGTGTATGTGTTTGCATGTTTAACAAAAAAAAAACAAAATTAAAAATGTATGTATTTCTCAATACATCTGTTTTTTAAATGTATTTATACATGTTCATGTGTATGTGTTTGCATGTTTAACAAAAAAAAAAAAAAATTAAAAATGTATGTATTTCTCAATACATCTGTTTTTAAATGTATTTATACATGTTCATGTGTGTGTTTGCATGTATAACAAAAAAAAAAAATTAAAAATGTATGTATTTCTCAATACATCTGTTTTTTAAATGTATTTATATATATTCATGTGTATGTGTTTGCATGTTTAACAAAAAAAAAAAAAAAATTAAAAATGTATGTATTTCTCAATACATCTGTTTTTTAAATGTATTTATATATATTCATGTGTATGTGTTTGCATGTTTAACAAAAAAAAAAAAAAAATTAAAAATGTATGTATTTCTCAATACATCTGTTTTTTAAATGTATTTATACATGTTCATGTGTATGTGTTTGCATGTATAACAAAAAAAAACAATTAAAAAATGTATTTATTTCTTTACCTATATCTGTTTTTTTATTTATTCATATTTTCGTGGTGTGTGTGTTTGTATGTATTTTGTATCTATGATTAACTCTCAATGTTAAAAATGTACTTGTGTCTATATGTGTGTCTTTGTGGGTGTGTGTGCGTGTGTGTCTGCGTGAGTGTGTGTTTGTTTGTCTGTTGGTGTGCGTGTGTGCGTGTGTGTGTGTGTGTGTGTCTGTGTCTGTGTGTAATGCAACCACAAGAGGTCATACTGTAATCCAGTGCCCTCTTGTGCCGGTCCCAAGTCCGGATAAATGCAGAGGGAATGTGTGAGAGTAAAAAAAAAGTAAATCACAAACATATATGTATAAATATATATATATTTCCCCGACTTTAAAAGTCTCATTCCTTTGTGTGTGTGTGTGCAGGTGTAACATACCTCTCGCTGGCCGAATTCAGCTGCGGCTTCCAAAGGTATTATCCTGTCTGTCCACAGACACTGGCGGACTGACTTTATAACTGGTGCGGACAAGGAGAATCCCACAGTTTCACTGAAACAACTCTTCGTGAGGGTCAGCTTTATTGACAAATATGCTGTATACACATGACATACAGCACATATGAAATGATTGTATTGAATGAAGTATTTGCAAACAGAGTAAGATTGGAACATTCATTCATTCATTTATTCATCTTCAGAATCCACTGAATACTCTTTAGCGAATGGGGGTGCTGGAGCCTATCCTAGCTACTGTTGGACAAAGACATAGATCAACCTGAACATCATTTGTGGGAAGAGCAGGAACCAAACCTGAACCAGTTGAACAACTGTTACATCTCACATAGAGCGGACCTGCTGACTCAGGCCTCACCTTCTTGTTTGTTTCAGGTCTGTGGTCGACTTCCTTGGTTGCACTGCTGTTTAAAACACTGTTTTGTCTCTGCTTTGAAATCTTGACTCAAAGTCTTACTGACTATTACCAAACGTTGGTTATGATTTTACTTTATTGCTAAACAGTTATCAAAACTAACTTTAAGAGTGCAGAACTTCTCATTTTATTAAGCTCTTTGGTTCAGTTTTATGGTAAAAACATTTGCTAATTAAAGCCACAGAAAGAAACAAAGCTTAAATATATTTATATTCAAGATATATATTCAAGAGCTTGGATGAAACTTTCAACAGAATCAAGTTGCAAAACAGCAAATGAAGTTGTGAGATCTGGCCAACACGGTGCGCCCCCATTTATTACAGGGGTTCAATAAAAAATTCGCCATAGGTGAAATCAGCAAAGTAGGTTTATAGATGTTTTAATGCTGTAAAACTTCTCACTACAAATTTTATACACTTTTCTCAGACATACATGTACATTTTCACACTTTTCTCTCTTGTTTAAAGTCTCAAAGTTCAAACCTTTATAGAAAAACAAGTCCAAGATCTAAAAATCTGATCGCAAATGAAGGAAAGCTAAAAACTTTGTCCAGGAGACAAGATGATTGACAAGGTCAACAGCCAATCAGGGCATAGAACAGAGTGCACTGTATAAAAAGACAAAACAAAACAGTGAGACCGTCAAAGGTGAACCATAATATGGCAAAGAAACACTGTATATTAGTTTCAAAGAAGCTTTAAAGTTTAGTCAGGCCCTGAAAGTCTGAAATCTGCATTCAGCCTTATGGATTTGAATCTTTTTTTCTGACTAAAAGCACACAGCTGATGAGAAAGAGCAGAAGAAGCCCGATTCTAATGGCAGACAGCTGGACTAAAACTTGAATCTGAGCTGATTGGCCTTCAGCTGGACTTTTGACGATCAGCTTGGTTCCACTGCCAAACAGCATCTTCCCACAGGAGGCCACAGCACAGAAGTAGGTTCCAGCATCAGAGGAGTTCAGATTCTTCTTCTGCAAACTGTAGGTGCAGCTCTGTGAAGGAGAACCTGGAGCCGCAACAGGTCTGCACTGTTTTCTCTGTGTGTGGAGGACCCCTGCTTGAGAGCCATGTCTGAACCAGCAGACAGCTTGTTCTTCCCCACAGTTCCCAGTATGAACTGTACAGTTGAAGGAAATGGAGCCACCAGGCTGGAGGATCTCTGACGTCGGTTCCTGGATGATGATTTCTGTGTGTTGTTTTTCTACAGAGAATCAGCTTCATGAGAAACAAAATCCTTCCTTGTTGCCTTTAGTCAAAAATCACCAGTGAAAAACATCAAAGCTGCTCACCTTCAACGCTCAGAAAGACGCCATCCCCAAACTCCACCCTGTTGGTGTGCGAGCTTCCACACAAATAAGTGGCTGAATCTGAGAGCTGCACGTCAGAGATGTGTAAATGGTTATTGCCTTCGTCCCTCTGCAGAGAGAATCAGGGGGTTCTTCTTTAACCAGTGGTCCACTTTTGACGGGTCATCGTATTTGTAAAAGAAAGATAGGAGCTCAGGTCTGCCTCCGAGTGTTTGCTGGTACCAGGAGAAGTGCATCGACAGCATGTTTTCATAGAAACACCGCAGAGTCACATTTTCCCCGACAGAGACGGATCTGACACCGGCGTCCTGTTTGATTGCTCCAACACAGACCACAGCGGACAGATGCACTGATGAGGAGAATACCAGAGATGTGGTCTCAAGTTTGAACTGGAAACATGAATAAAAGTTGTATAGACTCACAGAATCCACAGAGGATCACACACAGCTGCATCTTCTCAGAGCTCTCGACGTCTGAATGTCCGGAGACAAATAGCTGACAACAGACGAAAAATGGGGTCACATTTGATTGGGTGTGAAAAAGGTTAATCTGTACAAAAGCCCTTCATCCTGCTATTAAAATTAGATAAATCATTCAACGCCAGACTCCAATGAAACTGATGGTTTTAGTGTTTTAACATGTTCTAGGGGCTTTTTCACATGATGGAGGACATATTTAAATGAAGAAAATGAAGCTTAAAATTGTGTTTCTGTATTTCTTCTATTCAAATTATTGTGATTTCTGTTTAGGAGCAGACAAAAAATGCTGTTAAAAAAATCTTTTAGTTTTTTAAGCTGGAATCTGGATCAAAACTGCACAGTTGGATAGCTCCAGGATAGTTTGCTATTTTTGCTGTTCAGGTAATGTTGAGCTAGCTATGTAAGTGGCTGTAAGCTAGCAGGAGAGCATGTAAACAGAAGGATGTCGGGAAGCAGTGGCAGGCTTACTCTGTGCCAACAATACCAGCCACAACTCAGAGGCAAATTCCTAACAAACTCCTGTCACTCTGCATAAACCATAACTAGGCAAACAACACAGTTTTTGTTTTTGTTTTGGTTATCATAGTTAAAAGATCACTGGAAATGCTTACAATGATCGCAGAGAAACTTTAATACATCTCTATGGTCAAAGTCATGAAAGGATCCCAGGTGAAGTTGGTATTTGCTGGCAAACGCTAGTGTATGGTGATTTTTATGTGCACAAAATATCAAAACCCATCAAAACTGTCATACAGTATCTATCCATCCTTCCATCCATCCATCCTCTTGACCTGTTGTTCGCTGTTAGGCGAGAATGCTGCACTACCAAGATGCCCTTCATCTCATAGAATTTCTTTGTCTTTGTGATACTTTTTACTGTAATATTACCAATATTTATGTATCTGATTATGTAAAGCTTTTTTCTATTCTTGTTGAAATTAGGCTGTGAGGTTTTAGTTGACTTCAGCTGTATAGCTGCCAGAAGTTAATGTTTTTGTGGTGGTGAACTTCACACAAAGAGGCTTTGACTTACAGTACCCCCTGCTGGGTAAATGTTGATGCTTTTGAACACCAGTCACGTCTTCTTGCAGTTTTTGAACACATAAAATAAGTGTTTTAAATGCATCTTTTTCTAATAAAGATAATGGATGAATAAATTCCATAAACGTCCAAACTGTTATCTTTAGTTTTACTTGTATGCCACTGAGAGTTCCAGCAAATGAGTGATGACTTCATCAGGTTTTCAGAAAGAAACAACAAAAAAGTTTGATGCTCCTCAAAACTCTTTAGTCTGCAGCTGCAGAAAGATGAAACGTATGAGCAGTGAAGAAATTACTACGAATAGTTTCTTGGAACCATGTAAAAAGCTTTAGATTTGATTATTTCAGATAAGATTGATATGAGGTAAAGGAATCTTCAGACATGCGTGTCTGAATACCACACCCTAATGAAACGCCCTCTTGACTATAAAGTGTCCTGATAGTGACAGTTAAGCACAGAATGAGGAGCCTCATCGTAATAACAGCTGTTCTTCTCTGCAGCCGCAGTAAGTACTCTGATTAAGTCTGCAGCAGAAAAAGCTGCTGTTTCTTTTAAATAAAGAATATTTATTTACAGTGAGTCTCATGTCGTGTCTGCTGTCTGGTTTCAGGCTGCATCAGTGTTTTTCAGACTGTGGAGGTCCAGTCTGGAGAGAACGCCACTCTGCTCTGTTCTAACTTTACCACAAACAGAGGGCAGACTGACTGGTTCAGAGTGGTCAACAGCTCCAAAGTCAGCTGTATCTCCTCCATGTTTGGTTCTGATGGTAATCCTTCCTTCTGTCCTGGATTTGAAGATAGAAAATTTGCGATGAGCTCCAACAGCAGCTTTGTGTCTCTGAAAATCAGTGGAGTAAATGAGTCTGACTCTGGGCTGTATTTCTGTGGATTCTACATAAAAAGACATACAGTCCTTGGAGATGTTACACAGTTGATCGTTAAAGGTAAGATCATGATCATTTCTGATTTCTTCCATGTTTATGAATTGAAGAAATTCCTTCATGTTTTTTTTTCTTTTCAGGGGTTGATAATGATTACAGTGATGAAGAAGAGGAGAACTCTTGCAGTAAGATTCCTCTTTTTTCTGGAGTTTCTGTGATTATTTCAGTATTTGCTACATTAACCAGAAGTTGACCTTCTGACCTGTCAATGCTTCATAGAGGAACATGTCAGCATGGACCTGCTGAGTGTGATCCTGGCTGCTCTGACTGTCCTCCTCTCTGCAGTGGTCATTGTTCTGGCTGTAAAGATCAGGAACCTTCTGAAAGGTAACTTCACCTAAACATCCTGTCAGCTGCTGGAAAACTGAAGGAAGTTTAGTGAAACCTGAACTAATCCATGTTTTGTGTTAACATTCAGCTGCAGGAAAAGAACAAGAAAAGACAAAGGTAAAGATGACAGAACTTACAGAAACAACTCAGTTCATTGAGACATCATGTGACCAAAGTTCACTGTATACTTTTCCTTTTTTATCATTATTGTTTAATGCTTTTTTTTTCTTTAATTACAAATAAGTCTAGAATTTTTTCTAGTTTTGGGTCTTAAAATGAAATTAGCTGCTTGTATTTTTATACTGTAAACTTCAGAAAAACTTTTTAGAAACATTTCATTCACAGATAAATATTTACAATATTCAAACGTCAAATGAATAAAATGACATGTGCAATTAAATATAATAAATGGAAAAAAAAACTGTCACTTGGTTAAAAGACTGCATTCCTTTTCCCTTGTGATAGTCAGATTCAGAAACTGTTTTTTCACAGGTTTTGACTGAATGTTCTGGGTTTCAGAATCTGGACTCGGAGGATTTGAACTACGCCGCTCTGAGTTTCCGGCAGAAAGCAAAGAGAGGCGGCAGGTCTCCATCAGAGAGAGAGCTGCAGCCACATGTGCTGTATGCTGCCACCAGGTAGAGTCAGGAAACTGCAACTCAGCTTCATGAACACGAGTTGTCTATTTGTAGGTTTGTCTTTTTATCAGATCACATTTTTTGTTTTTTTTCAACCGCAAAGTCTGTCTGGCTGAGTGTTCAGTGTCTGTTTGAAGGAGGTTGAGTCAGAAAAAGCCAGGACTCATGTCACTGCAGTGGGGGTGGTGGGAGGGTTTGTTGTCCTGTTCCTGTTTCATTTACTGAGTATGTCATTGGTCTGTGTCTTCACACATGTGAAGTGAGAACCTCCTGAACAGGCAGAAACTGAGCTTTGATGTCATTTCCTTATATTTGGTGTTCTGACTCCAGAACTCTAAAGTTCTCTCTCTATCTGTATTTATATATTTTGTATGTATAAACTGTATGCTTGTAATAAAGTTTAAATGTTAAGCCTTCTCTGTTGAAGTGTGAGGGGAGGAGACAAACAGGATATGGTGATTGGAAAATGTATTCATACCAAGAACAAGTTGGTCTGCAGAGGATGGGGGGGGTGTCATTTAACAGGAAGAGACAACACGGTGTGGTTTGAGAGTATCTCAGGTCAGGGTTCACAACCAGCAAAAGCTTTAAAACAAGACT
Source organism: Oryzias woworae (assembly GCA_016861445.1). Classification (NCBI taxonomy): domain Eukaryota; kingdom Metazoa; phylum Chordata; class Actinopteri; order Beloniformes; family Adrianichthyidae; genus Oryzias; species Oryzias woworae. Next base: position 277,495 of record BOLG01001346.1, on the reverse strand, counting down.
GTCTGTCTATTGCAACATTGGATTTTAAACTTTGATGAAAGAAGAGAGTGATAATGACCGAATTATCAAAGCAGTCTTTGTTAACAAGCGTTTCACATTTGAGTGGATGAACAATGACTTGGTGGAGCAACAAGCAACTGAGTGATTACCTGGGGAACCAACCTGTTTAAACGTCAGTCAGTGATGAGAATAGTGTCTTTGCTGTGGGAGAAACATGTCATCACAACCCCAGCGGAACTGACTGCAGCTTGTTCATGTTGCCTTCAAACTTCTTTCCTGACTCCAAACAACTGACTGTATAGGAGAACTGGATCGAGTGAGTGTGATGTTACACATAGAGACTGGCTTATGTCCAGTTCCATCCAAATAATGTGAACTCAGTCGTCATCTTTTGGCAACCATGCTCATCAATCAGGAGTGAGCTTATTGGAAGAAAAAAACAAAAAACAATGCAGAAAGTAATGTTTGAAGACTTAGAAGGTTTTCTTTAGAAAGACGTTTCTACTTTGCCAGCATGGAGGCCAGGCGGATTAAAAAACAGAAGCTGTTCCGTTTCTCTGTGAAGTTCTCTCGACGCAGTAAAGGTCTCTCCACAGCACGATCAAGCAGGAACAGAGCGTTGGTGTGAACAGGCGTCTGTGTCTTTGCTGCTCTGACTTGATGAACCAAAATGACCCACAATTTCTGAGTTGTGTTTTTGTCAAACAGTGAAGACGCTGTTTTTGCACATTTGGCCTTCTGATGGATCTTTCACTGAAAGGTGTTGGTGCTCAGAGAGGATTCTGTCAACCGTCCTGACTATCAGTTTTTGACATCTCGATGTTCTTGGTTACTGGTTGTTGTCTAAACAGGAAAAACTAGTGTGAGGTGTGAAGAACCACAGAGGGACACTGGTTAAACGGAACAGATCAGGATGCTTTAAGCTGCTTTTCAAGACTTTATGTTATTGACAGAAAAAGAAAAGATTTTGATGATCTTAGTTTAAACCAAAACTGACAAAAGCTACATGAAATATGAATGCTGTCTTTTTACTCGTGTGGCTTTCTGTGTCAGTGGATGAACAGATAAAATAAACGGATGTGCAGTTTAGAGCAGTGTTTGCATGCATCTGCAGGTCTCAGCCCCCCCACTCTCTTTTTTCCACTGTGATGACAGTAAACCACAATAGCCTTTCAGCCATTGCAACAACACCACGTACAACAAACACGACACTACTTTCACAGCAAGACGTCTTTCTTAGCTTTGATTTACAAAACCTTTTCTTTTGTGCAGGTCAGTCCTGATAACAGGAAGACGTGCTTTTTTGCTTCTTTTTTTTTAATAATTCCTTGTTTAGCTCTTAAAGTTCCCCAAATACAGTGTGGCTTCACTAAAAAGGACATACGTCAGACCTTTGTGGCGACCCTGGAAGAAGTTCTGATCTCTCTAAGGGCTGGTGTGACTTTCTATTTTCCAGACGTCCTTTCCCTACTCGTGGCTGATCGATCTGCTGTGTCCAGCTAAATAAAACCTACCAAAGCATGTTGCAAATAAATGTTGGAAAAAAAGCAGAAATGTGGCTCTCAGTGTCTCTCTCCTCCTGTAACAATGCTTTTAAAAACTGTTTCTGCTTTTTAGTTCTGTGGTGAAGAACTTCCCACACTTGTTGAGTCCATAAATGCAGCATACTGGTTGTAGTCGAAGGTTCATTTCTGCATATAGTTTCATGCAAATAAGAAACAAAAATAAGCAAAGCCACTCTCAGTGCTAACTCAGTACCTCCCTTTAAACCCTACAAAATAAAAGAAGCACACCACGGTTTCAATTGCAGTTGAAAGCATGACATTTGCTGCCAGATGAAACCCGTTTCACTATTAAAAGCAGCACAGAATCAGTGTGGTTTTATGTATTTAGCCATAATAATAAAAGCATTAATTACACACTTCTGCTCGCATGCTATGGTGTTCATGCAAAAGTGTGTCTACCTCAGCAAAACCTCAGAATAAACAGCTGGTTCAACAAACAGCATGAGTAGATCTTCTTCCAGACCCACTAATAGTCACGAGGTCTCAGTCAACATGTCTGGGCGCTCCTTTAGAGAAAGAGGGAGAAGCTCGGTTATCCAGAGTGAGCTCGGAGCAGCCCTCCACGTGGACAGGAAACAAATGAGGTATCTAGTTTGGATGCCTCTCTGGAAATGTTCCCCTGGGGGGGAAGCCTCGGGTAAGACCCAGAACATGCTGGAGAGACAGTTTCTTGACTGACTCCTCCTCCCAGAAGAGCTGCCTGGGGAGACTGCTGTCCCTGCAACCCAGTTCTGGATGAACAGAAGAAATTTGATGGATGGATGGATAGTTTTCAATCATTCTGCTTCAATGTTGAAAATCCTTTTAATGTAAAAATGCTTTCTATAGACTGAAAAACAAAGTTTATGTACATTATGCTAATAAACAGTTCTTGTTAAAGTTTATTTTATGTGGTCATATGTCTACTATGCTGCATATTCTTTGGTCAGAATGATCCTATAAAGTCAGAATAGCTTTAAATGTCATTTTAGTCCAACTTAAGTCATTTTAGGTTACATTGTCAATTTCATATTTTAAGCATTTATCAGGAAACCTCAGTCCACTAGCTGCACAGGAAAAATCTAAATGAAAAGGAAAGGTTTTGAACCACAATGAATGAAAATGAATGGTTAATAAGAGACACACTTTTTTTCAGGTGTGGAACCAGAGACAATAGATTTGGGACAGAAAGAAAGCTGAGGTGAGAGTGTAAGATCCAGGAATCCAAGCGTGGTTCATGATTCTTGCAGCAGGATGCGAGATCTGAGGTCACTGAGGTCTGAGATTTGTGGTCGGAGTGGAGTGATCTGATAGGCATGGTCCCACAGAATCATACAGTGAGGGGCAGACTATACTTTAAGCCAGTAGACAGAATAAAGGTAGACAATTGGAAATTTGAAAAAGAGAGAAGGCGAAATGCAAGAAATGATGAAATCTGCCAAATCTATATATTGTACATGTAGTGTACAACTGCTGCAACTCACAGGTATAATGATGAGAGGAAGGTAAAGGTAGATATAGTATGGGAGTCAAAATCAAAGACAGATGCAAATCATTACATAATTAATTAAAATAAAAAGATTTGTTGGCAGAATCTCATAAAGCATCAAAGTACCTGGAGATGAAAAGTGCAAAGTGGAGTAAAAAAAACAAAAGATTAAATTCAATGAGTACATTTTTTACCACGTGGAGAAAATGGCAACGATTGTCATAAGTAATTTTGTTTTTGGATTGTCCTGCACAGCACTCTTTGGCTTTCATTCAAAGAACCATCAGCCAATAGGAGAGAGCCCCACAAAAATCGCTCCCACCTTTTAAGTCTGTGCCAGAACTGAGAGAAAACATTATTAAAGCACTAAAAAACATTACAGGAGCAAAAACATTTTTTTTTAAAGTGTTGAAAGAAAGAAACATACACTTTATTCTCCAACATAATTTTTTTTGTCTCTAGGTATTTTTGAAAGAGCAGTGGTGCTTTTATAAAAGTCCCACTCTAACCAGTTTTTTTCTTTTGTAAAGTTGTTGTCAGAAGTCTTTTATTTACGCCTAATTTTTAATTTTTTTAGCCGAAACCAAAAAGCTTTTGTTGTTTTTTAAGACACATTTTATGCCCAGATATACAATTCTGGTTTGTGAGCTGGCATTAGCTGCACAGAAATATTGGGGAGCAATATTGGATCAATCCAGTTGTACAGGTTTGAGCCAGAGGCGAGCTGGGAAATGAATGTGAGCAAAGGGGCGGAGGGGCGAAGAGGAGAGACTATGACTAGCCCAATGAGCAGTTACGTCATCAGGCCCAACTTTTTCAATCATACGGTTTCTGATCCAACGTGATTTGAAAATAGGAAATACTCAGAAACACATTTTTAATCATAAATTGTTTTATATAGGTCCTATATTAGGAGAAAAATGCTACAAGAACATATTTTACATGTGAAGTTCTTCCCTACAATTTAGAACATTTGTTGACAAGTGTGAACTTAAAGAAGTTTGTTTCCAGTTCTTTTGTAATTAAATGATCACTACCTCTGTTATGCGGGGAGAAGAAGAACAGGATCCATGAGCAGAGTAAGGATGAGTTGATTTATTGCAAGAGGAAGGCCGGAGTTTGGAGACTGGAGTCTGGAGAGGAGGGTAGAGGAAGGAGCGCAGCTGGCGGGGTGTGGTGGAGTCGCAGGTTGACTCAGAGTCGAAGAACCAGGGTCAACCAGAACAGGAGGACGGGCAGCTGTGTGACAAAACCAGACAAGGTAAGGGTGTAGGAAGCACAGGTCTGAGACTGAACGCTACTAGTTTACCACTTGTTGGTCGGGTAACGATCTGGCGCTGACAGGAGGTCCCCTTGCAGCTTAAGTAGAGTGGATGATGAGATCTGGAACAGGTGTGCCTTGCAGCCGAACCACGCCTCCTGACATCACAACAACCTCTTATTGACATATTTGGACTATTTTACCTACACAGTACGTGAGTGACTTTTTGTCTCACAGAAAAATGTTATGTATTTGGAATATATGGAATATTGTTTTTCAAATTATATCAGAATTAGTTCAATAGCTTGAAATAGTATGATGCTAAAAGACTTAAAGGTCCCATCCATCCATTTTCTGAATCGGTTTATTCCTAAAGCTGCATAAATACCGATTGCGATTTGTGGGGCAGAGGCGGCCAGTTTCAATGTCAAGTCAAAGGTACAGTTGCGATCTGAGGTCCTGCTGCGCCATGTGAGTGGTGGGCGCGGCGGTCTGGCAGCAGGGTGACGCAGCAAGAGTTCAAAGCTTTTCCAAAGCTTATTTGGAGTAAGGCTTTCTTTTCAATTTAATAAAGTAGAAAAAAAGCCTTGTCTATATAACTTGTAACTTTTCCTTGAGTAACTTTAACAGTTACATGACAAACAATTGATGAAATTGACGAGCGAAACCATAAAATTTACAAAAGATAAATGTCATGTAATTAAACTTCATTTTCTAATCAATGACCGAATCTAACTTGCATTCTAGATTTCAAACTTAAAGTTCCTCATCTTTCTTTCCTTCTCTGCTCTGATCTTGTCTAGATAAAATCTTGACATGGTTGGTTTCTGTGAACATGTGATCATATTGCCTAAGAAGGGAAGGTGTGTGACTTCAGATGTACCAATCAGATGCAGTCTTTCCTCTTCAAAGTAGAGAAAGAGTCAAGCTTTTTGTCATTCAGGCACCAGAATCCAAACATGGTTACACCTGCTCAGTTTGTCGTCCTTCTGACATGTTTGCTTTCAGGAAACACCGGTGAGTCCTGATATTTCTTGTTTAAAAACACAGCATTTATTAATTTATATTGACATTGAGACAAAATATAAAAACATTTAATTAGTATTTTTTTTTAATTCTTTATTTCAGCACAGAGTCTTCCTCTGGAATCATCTTCATCTGATCATCAAGACAGTGTTTTTATATCAGCTTCCATCGGACAAACTGTGACTTTACCATGTTTCTCAGATGGAATTTATCTGCAATATATTCTATGGTACAAACATATTGTGGGACAAAAACCAAAACTCATCTTATATTATAGTAAATATAATACAACATTACCTTTTTCCAGTGGATACATGAAAAATCGACGCTTCACCATAAAATCATCAGACAAAAGTAGTAATTTAACTATTTCAAATCTGAAACTATCAGACTCAGCTACGTACTTCTGTATAACAGATCATCAAACATATTTGTTTTTTAAAGCAGCTATTACAATTGATGTAGAAGATTCAGGTTTAACCATCCAGACTTCAGTGGTTCAGTCGTCCTCTAAGAACATCCATGCAGGAGACTCTGTGACTCTGAACTGTACAGTACACACTGGGAGCTGTGATGGAGAACACAGAGTTTACTGGTTCAAAGACTCTGGAGACTCTCATCCAGGACTCATTTACACTCATGGAGGCAGGAATGATCAGTGTGAGAGAAAGAACAACACACAAACACACAGCTGTGTCTATGAGCTGAACATGGACGACCTGACTGAGTCTCATTCTGGAATCTACTACTGTGCTGTTGCCTCATGTGGACACATACTGTTTGGAAACGGGACCAAACTGGACCTCAAGAGTAAGTTTTATCTTTGGAGAATCAAGTTTGTGGAAAAAATGGTGTCCAGATGAATTAAACGTTAAATGAGTTTTTTCTTCTGATCCCAGACTCTGCAGCTCCACTGAACTCTGTGATTCTACACACTTTGGTTGGATTATTGACCATCATGAGCGTCCTCGTTGTTTTTCTGCTTTTTCTGCTGTGGAAGATCAACAAGAGCAACATCTGCACCTCCACTGGTACACAACACGTCTTTCATTGTTCAACGTATGCATTTCTGAAGTAAAACAGTTTCTGTGTTTAATAACCAGAGGAAAGATCTTCTGCTGCCTCCTTTAGAAGCTCAGAGGTGAGACTCAACTCTCTTCAGTTATCGTGTTAATCTTGGATTCTCACAAAGTTCTCACTGTGATTCTCTTCTGTGAATTTGGTTTCAGGCTGAGAACAAAAACACAGAAAGTCTCCATTACGCTGCTATAAATGTTAAGAAATCCAACAGATCAAGAAGACAGAAGAACGACTCAAACACAGACTCTGTTTATGCCAGTGTGAGAGAGCAGAACTGAACCATTAAGTCACTGCAGAGATTTTAATTACCTTCTTTTCTACATAGAATAAATAATTAAAAAAAAAAAAAGTAAAGCTGTATTTTTTTATATGGTCTGTGGTTAAGATATTGACACTGGATTTTTAGGTAATTTTTGTTTACACATTACTCCGTGGTTTAAGGATCAATTGTTGTTTGGCCTTCAGATGTTTTGGAATTTTTCTTAAAGGTTTTTGCACATCAGTAGAAGTAATTTTTTGTGCTATCTTTGAACTCACAAACTATGGACTTTGTTAGAACCAAAACAGTCAATTCTTCTGTGAGAGGAATCTGCAGATTGGGAGAAAACTGAAGGATTAAATTATCTTTATGAAAATGTAATTTTGTGTTCTACATAGCAGCCTTACAGCTGTGGATAATTTGTAATTATTGTATGTTTATGTATGTACATTAAACAAGAAGAACAGACGTTTCAGGGATTCTGTGTTTGTTTCTTTATTTCCTTTCTATTTCTTTACTATTTGCTGTAGTTACTGACCTGCTTGTTTGTCTTGCTGCACGTGTTTGAGTGTCTTTGCTTCTGTGCCTCGTGGTAGAAATGTCGTATTGAGAACATAGCAAATGGCGGATGTTTTACTTCAGAAGTTTATTTAAAAAAAAAAAAAAAAGTATCAAACCAAGCAAAAACACATAGCGGAATCTGAGGAATGAAAAAGACACATGATCTTTAGTTGGCAGGAATAATCAATACAGCTCATCCAAAAAACAAATTAAATGGAGAAATTCCACCCCTGCCCTTGTGTTGAGGTTACAATTACATTTTACATGTTTTGATATTTTCAATGTCATAACAATCATACTAAATCCACACACAAATACTCCTTGGAATAGAACCCCTAGAGGAGACACTTGAGGTGTCGTGGGCATCTTGTCTGGATGCATCCTGGATGCCTTCTTGGGAAAGTGTTCTGGACATGACCCACTGAGCAGCGACCCCGGACAAAACCCAGGTTAATTAAAGAGAATATCGCAATGGTCACAGAAAATAATGTGAATCTGACAAAAGTACGAATAAATAAAAATTCTATGAAATTTAACCAATGAAGGTCAGACATCGCTTTTCAACCATGCTTCAACAGAGTTATTTACAAAATCATGAAACAGGCCTGGACAAAACCGATGGTACCCTTAATTTAATATTTTGTTGCACAACCTTTTGAGGTAATCACTGCAATGAAACAGTTTCTGTATTTGCCAATGAGACTTCTGCACTTGTTGACAGATATTTTGGCCCACTCCTCATGAGCAAACTGCTCCAGTTGTCTCAGGTTTGAAGGATGCCTTTCTCCACGTTATTTTTTCCACGTTATTTCCGTGACCATTGTGAGCCTTTCTTTCATTTACTGAAGGGTACCAACAATTTTGTCCACTTGTGTCTATACGACGCACAGTAGCTAAAACTTAATGGGGTAATGATAAGAGGCAGAGAATGCTAGTTCAAATATGGAAAGTTACAAGATTAAAAAATTCAAGAGAGAAGCAGATCATGGCTCATAACCTAAAAATTGGCTCCAGATGGTCTACCAGGCTGCCTTGGATGGTCATAGAGAAACTGAGCAATGAGGGTAGAATCCAAGATAAACTGTGAGGGGACCCAGGAATGCTCCTCCTGATCATACCCATCTTAGTTAACCAGATTTTAGAGGCCCCCTTCCCCACCTTAGTTGACAAAAGAAGATATCACACCTCGTAAGCTGGCCGTCCATCAAGGAACAGGGCAGAAAGAGTGGGACAGGAGGAGGGAACAAAGTCATACTCAATAACGGGCTAGACTTGTGACATTGTAAATGTGAGATAAACATGCATGGGTCTGGGCAACCAAAGGTGGACTGATGCCAAACCAACCACCTTGTGTATAGGGAAGGGACCGAAGAGTCAATTCTGGAATTCTGGTAAGCCAAACCCTCCATCCAACCTGGTTGCTCGGAGAGGTATATGGCATTGTTTCAATGGAAACTTGCAGGATTCAACTATCAAAACCAAAACCTGGTTAGCCCTGCAGTTGATGGATGCATGTGATGAACGAGTGAGCTAACAGAAACCTAATGACAAGCTTTACAAGGGAAAGGCAGAGGAAGAGATAGTACTGTGAGCACATTATACCCAAATCACATGACAAGGCGAAGACATAGATTCACATACACTCAAGATCTGGAGATGAGTTGCTAGCTGCTGGTTAAGATGACCACAAGATTAAGGACAGAAACCAGAGGAGAGACTGATGGCCACCCTGATCAACGGGCAGAAATCTGACCAGAACCATGCCGCAAACTGAAATTCTCTGTCAGAGATGATATCCTCAGGGAAACAGTGAAGCATAAGTACATTTTGTAGAAGAAACTAAGGAGTTGACTGACATAAGTTTAAAAACCGGAATTAACTGAACCGTGTTGGAATATCTGTTGACTACAGTAAGTGTTGCTTTTTTACTTGCAGAACTTGGAAGACAAGTGACAAAATATATGGAAATATGAGATCATGCATACTGATGTACAGAAACTGGGAAAAGTAGACCAGTAGCTATTGTGGTAATGCTGCAACATACAGTAATTTTTCATATCTAATATCATGGACAACAACAAACAAAAGTCATCATTGCAACCACAGCAATTGCTTCAAACACCTGGATGGTGGAGGAGTTGAAATTAATGACACAATGGAAGACGTAAGCCCACAGGTTCTCTGGAAGAAATACAGAGAGATTCACTGCGTGAGATTGTGCTTGTTTAAGTCCAGCTTCAATATCAGCTGTGATATCCAGGTGAGTACAAGAAAGTAAGATGAAACCAGAAACTTCCTGAGAGGCTACAAACATCACACCATGAAATAGCATCTGCTTGACATTCTTTGAGCCTGGTCGATAAGATAATGACAAATGAAAGTAACTGAAAAGAGGGACTCGCTTGCTTGGTGTGGGCTGTTGAATCAGTTTGAAGGTATTGAATGTTATCATGGTCAGAAAACACAATGAGTAGGAGTTTAGAACCTTCAAACCAATGGTGCCTCTCTTTTAAGGCAAGTCTGATGTCAAGCAATTTGTGGCCTTCCAAATCATGTGTATGTTCAGAAGTAGGAAGAACTTTGAGACTTATTTGCTTGCACAGACTTGTCTGAAGGATCCTTCCCCACGATGTATTGCCTCTCTTATGTGGAGATCAAAAGTAGAATCCATCAATGGGAGAGGGTTGCTGTTCTTGTCAGTAATTTAATTTAATCCTCAATAGCCAATGCAAAGTCTAAGGCCTTCAACTTTCTTTACAAAAGAGAAAAATCCAGTGCCCATCCAGACCGGGACAGCAACAAAGTCCACTCCACAGCTATGAGGCTGCAATGTAGAACTCCAGCTGCCCCAGCAAGGGTGACAACCGAGGCAATAAACCCAGACCAAGCCACCAAGCTGTGGCACAAAAAATCCCCACACTGGGGCTAAAATCATAGTAAAATACTAAAATGAAATACTTAAAAGGATTTTAAAAGTAGAAAACAAAATTAAAAGCATTCCATGAAATACATAAATACATAAAATCAAATTAAATACATAAAATAATATATTTATATTAAAACTCATAGAATACATAAGAAGATAAGATCAGCTTAAAGCAAAACAATAATGGTGGGTTTTGACCCTCTTCCTAAAAACCTCTATAGTCTCTGCAGCCCTGAAGCTCTCTAGCAGGCTGTTCCAGAGGCGAGGACTGTAGTGGCAGAACGAAGCCTCACCATAGGTTTTGGTCCTCACCTTAGGGACAACGAAAAGAAGCACCTGAGGACCTCAGGGTCCGCGAAGGTTCATACTTTAAAAGTAGATCACTTAAATAAGAAGGCCCAAGAACATTAAAACATTTATAAACAATTAAAAGGACCTTCAAATCAATCCTGAAACGCACAGGGCGCCAATGCAACGATTTGAAAATGGGTGTATTGTGTTCCCGCCCCCTGGTCTTTGTCAGAACTCGTGCTGCTGAGTTAAGTAATAGTTGTAAGTTTGAGAGAGACTTTTTGGGTAAACCAGGGAGCAGGACATTACAATCTAACCGACTAAAATAAAAGCATGCATCAGCCTCTCTGTGCTGGCAAGAGAGAGGAATGGACGGACTCTGGCAATGTTTTTAAGGTGATAAAATCCTGTCCTAATGACATCTTTAATATGTGGGATAAAATTTAGCTCAGAGTCAAACCCATTGATTTCATTGATCAATACAAGGTGCAAGTTCCATCAACTCATTGAGAGACAGAGAAATCTCAGGCTGCCAGCTCATCTTTACCTCGATTAAAAACATCATAGTAGAGTCATTATATTCAGTCTACTGCCAGTGTGCAAAATGTAATAATATGATTGCCAACTGAACAATTTGCTTGGTAATGTAACTTGAGTCCAGTTTTATGTGCTGGAGCAACAAGGTCAAAACCTCATTTAAAGCCCCTCTCCAATCATCTTTTGATCTATTGTTAAGGCGTTCCAAGGCATCTTTTAAATATGATTATGCCATTCCGTCACCTGTCATTTTGTAGGACATAGTTTCGGCAGAGTGGCAGGAGTTCATCAGATATTTACCTCTGAGTTGTGGGCAGAACTGTAAGCCTACCCTCACCTTCCATCATCTCTTTGTTTACACCCTCTCCTGCTATCTTACAGCCCCTCACAACACATGCGCCGGGCATTCCCGTTAAAACATTCAATGACGTCTATGCTCAGTGTGTTGAGCTCTGTGATCCGTTCTACATGGTCCAATCAAGAGTGATAAAGAATCACGCTAAATCATACTTACCTGTAGGTCAATGGACAGGAATGGGTAGGTTCCTTGGAAACATAAACACGTTACACACACCTTTGAAATGGATTTGATGTTAACTAAGCACAACAAACTGACAGACAAACCAGAATGAGGAAATGTGGCAAAAATAACAACCAGTCAACAGGCAGATGAAGCTAAATGGAAAATGACAGGCAGTGGGAATCAGGTATCCCAAACTCAGCCATCTTGAGGACTCTTTAAAATTGGACAACCCAGAAATCTGCGACTCGTTTGGCTCAACCCCCTGTGTGTGGGCGCATTTCTCAAAAACTTTATCTGAACTTTTTTTCTGTTTTTATTCAATATTTATGAGGAGAAAATTAAATGCATAAGAATTGTCCGTGTGACATAACTTTTCCTTCTAGATTTCAAACTTAAAGTTCCTCATCTTCCTTTCCTTCTCTGCTCTGATCTTGTCTAGATAAAATCTTGACATGGTTGGTTTCTGTGAACATGTGATCATATTGCCTAAGAAGGGAAGGTGTGTGACTTCAGATGGACCAATCAGATGCAGTCTCTTTGTCTTTAAAGTAGAGAAAGAGTCAAGCTTTTTGTCATTCAGCGCCAGAATCCAAACATGGTGACACCTGCTCAGTTTGTCGTCCTTCTGACATGTTTGCTTTCAGGAAACACTGGTGAGTCCTGATATTTCTTGTTAAAAAACGCATAATTTTTTAAACACTATTAAGACAGACAAAAATTGAAAACAAAGTGTTATTTTTTATTTTTTATTTCAGCACAGAGCTCTCCTCTGCAATCATCTTCATCTGATCATCATTTTATATCAGCTCACATTGGACAAACTGTGACTTTACCATGTGTCTTTGACGACATTTATCTGCAATATATTCTATGGTACAAACATATTCTGGGACAAAAACCAATCCCTATCTCTCTTTTCAGTAAATATAATACTAACATATTTTATTACAATATTTGTAAGAACAATCGCTTTACTTTAAAACATGTAAACCAAAGTTTTAATTTGACAATTTCAGATCTGAAACAATCAGACTCAGCAATTTACTTCTGTGTTGCTGGTTATACAACACACATGAACTTCTCAGCCGTTCTTACAGTTGATGTAAAAGGTTCAGGTTTAACCATCCAGACTTCAGTGGTTCAGTCGTCCTCTAAGAACATCCATGCAGGAGACTCTGTGACTCTGAACTGTACAGTACACACTGGAAGCTGTGATGGAGAACACAGAGTTTACTGGTTCAAAGACTCTGAAGACTCTCATCCAGGACTCATTTACACTCATGGAGGCAGGAATGATCAGTGTGAGAGAAAGAACAACACACAAACACACAGCTGTGTCTACAAGCTGCACATGAAGAACCTGACTGAGTCTCATGCAGGAATCTACTACTGTGCTGTGGCCTCATGTGGACACATACTGTTTGGAAACGGGACCAAACTGGACCTCAAGAGTAAGTTTTATCTTTGAAGAATCAAGTTTGTGGAAAAAATGGTGTCCAGATGAATTAAACGTTAAATGAGTTTTTTCTTCTGATCCCAGACTCTGCAGCTCCACTGAACTCTGTGATTCTACACACTTTGGTTGGATTATTGACCATCATGAGCGTCCTCGTTGTTTTTCTGCTTTTTCTGCTGTGGAAGATCAACAAGAGCAACAACTGCACCTCCACAGGTACACAACACTTCTTTCATTGTTCAACGTATGCATTTCTGAAGTAAAACGTTTCTGTGTTTAATAACCAGAGGAAAGATCTTCTGCTGCCTCCTTTAGAAGCTCAGAGGTGAGACTCAACTCTCTTCAGTTATCGTGTTAATCTTGGATTCTCACAAAGTTCTCACTGTGATTCTCGTCTGTGAATTTGGTTTCAGGCTGAGAACAAAGACAAAGAAAGTCTCCATTACGCTGCCATAAATGTTAAGAAATCCAACAGATCAAGAAGACAGAAGAACGACTCCAACACAGACTGTGTTTATGCCAGTGTGAGGCAACAGAACTGAATCTATTTCCCATCAAATTAGCTGAAGTTTTGTATTAATACACATCCCATTGTTTGAAACCTTCTTATTCTTGAAAGCTGTATATTCATAGTGTTTTATGCTTTGCACTCATAAACTCTAGAGATTGTAGATATGTTTTCATTAGAGAATGATGTGTGAAAGAGAAGTAACTGCACGGACATTGAACACATGCTCTATGTTAATTAAACAAAACTACTGTCGTTTTACAGTGTTCTGATTTGTTTGACTTGGAGTTTTTTTTTTTGCAAACAATAAATAATTAATCTGTTTGTATTTCATTCTTCAACACTGGACTAGACGAAAAAAATATTTGCACATTTTTGGTAAAAACTACATGAAAAAAATCATTTTAGATACTACCTTTAAATGAATAAATTTGGTTAATTCTCCTGTAAGAAATTGAATGTATCGAATGAGGACTTGATTGATTTTACTGCTAAACTGCTTTGACTTGCAAGGCAACAAGGAAACCAACAAATCTTCCAACATGTAAGCTAACTGGACAATCTTGTTTTTATGGTTTTGTACTTAAAGGGTAACACAACAGGACAGTGGGAGGTTGACTCCACCCTCTGCCCAAATTTGAAAAATGCAAAAAAAAAGGCACAGGACAAGAGCAGGCGGGCTGAGCAGGGGAGGTGTGGTCTGTATCTGTGATTGACAGTGACAATGAGGTTAGATGAGGTTAGCTAATTGGTTTGCTTGAGGTAACATGGGGATCTTTTTATAATTTTCTTGATGAAAATATGAACAAAAATCATTAGGGTCAAGAGGCCTGAGCAGGCTGCCTCCCCATCCTGTAGTGCACTTTGTCTGCCGGACAGCCAGCAGCCCAGGGGGCGGTTTAGCAAGCAAGCTAGCTCCACCCCACCTGGTGTTACGTGATGAGTTCCACAGCATCTGCAGTCGCACTCTCAGCGTCGTATTGCGAGCTCCTCCACATCCGTCGTCATGGGGTCAGCTTCGCCACGCCCGGCTTTGCGTGGTGAGCTCCGCAGTTCTTGGCATCACGGAGCAAGTGCCACTGTTCTTTTTGTGGTTTAAATGGCGGGGTCACAAACATCGATGCATTTTGTGCATCGTACATTTCTGCCACCTACTGTGTAGGAGTGTGGGTGACTACCTTAACTAGGCCAAAGGAAAAAAAAAAAACTCAAATTCTCCTCGGCAACCCGGTCCTTCTCAACAAAACAAGAATCACTCCCTAGAAACTCCCTTTTCCTCCATAAAAGCTCCTCAAACTCAATCCCTCACGGTCTAATAACTCAACTGTATCCTCCACCTGCCTTCTTTCTTCTCGTTTGAACAAAACATGAATCACTAATTCTTCCTCTTCTCTGCACTCGCACAATCCAAAGCGCCACCGTTCAAAGATGGGCGTGGCTTTTATACTGGCGCTGCAGAGCATGATGACGTGCAACTTCTGAAATGACGTGGGAATTACATCAGTGGAGCAATTGCAAAATTCAATATTACTACGTCATTTCAACCTCTAGGGGACAGCACAAACATGTTTTTTTTTTTTTTTTTTTTTTTACTTTTTTCAGGAGTTAAACAAGTTTATTTTAAATTGTTAAAAATTTGGCAAGGACCAAGTGTCATTACTTTTAAAGGCCCATTTGTACAGGTAACCAGCCAGAAAAAAAGTAGATTTACTGTTGTGTTACCCTTTAAGCTTCATGGATTAAAGACTGTTCAGTTTGACATACCAGCTTTAACTCAACAGTTATTTGGACACATCCGGTAATCTAGGAAAGGTTCTAATAATTTAAGAATGTTGTTAGGAGTTTTGATAAATGAATTAAACAATATTGAATTTTCACTTAAACTTTCAAAATTTCTGCCATCAATACCAGATAACGAGTTTTGATAAAGGAATGCCAAGTGTGATGTGGGAGTGTTGTATCGATATTGATTGATTATCACTTGGACTTGACTTTGTTGGAATTGGTGTGTACAGTACTCCTATTTACAGTGTGGACAGTGAGGTCAGAATTTTTGTTTTTCAATGTAACTTCAGCTCTGCACTGCCACCAGAAGCTTATTTCATGGTTAAGCAGCACAGCCCAACAGCCCTCTGGTTGATGTACCCCATAGCACCGGGGCCCTCTGATAACCATACCCCATACCCATAGCCCAGGGGCCCTCTTATTGCCATAACCCATAGCCCAGGGGCCCTCTGATTGCTGTAACCCAAAGCACCGGGGCCCTCTGATAACCATACCCCATACCCATAGCCCTGGGGCCCTCTGATAACCATACCCCATACCCATAGCCCAGGGGCCCTCTGATCGCTGTACCCTGGCCCAGGGGCCCTCTGATTGCTGTCCCTGTCCAATTCATATCTTCCATGTGTCTCAATTTTCTTCAGATATGCCCTATAACTATGAAGTAATCTTTGTGTCACCATATTGCAGGTTAAAATTAACAGTTTTGAGATCTAGATTTCCTAATTTGCATGAAAAATGTGAAGTTTTAAAAATAAAACTTCATAATTTACAAATTAAAATATTAAATATCTGCCTTGAACATTTTTTTTCTTTTCAAAAACATTTTTTTGCTTCAAAAAATGTTTTTGCAATGCAAATGCTTTCAGATGTGTTGTACCTCATCTCTCTTTTGCCCTATCTTTGATTTTGCCTTCATAAGCTTCAGTTTAGTGTGACATATGTGCCACCAAACAGTCTGCTGATTGGTCTAGATTCTATCCAATCAAATCGCCGTATTTATTTAACTGCTTCCACTGCTGCTACTGGTCCATCAGGACAAAAACCAACAGACTGAGGAAAAGCTTTTTCCCACAAGCAGTCACTTTACTTAACGGCCATGTAATATAAGCACACCACATTCAATGAAATTGGACTTTTTACATGTTACTCATCTTTATTATTTTTATTTAGTATTATTTTATGTATTATTTTTAGACATTACCTCTTCTCCTTTCTACTGTATTTATTATGTCCATTTGCACAATTGCATGATTGTACAACTCATAGGCCATAATTCGCCGATTATGCCTAAATGCGTGTTCAAGAAGCTCTGGAACAATTTTGAGGTTTTCCACCAAAAGATTTATTTCTAACATGTTAAGTGCTAATGACAGAGTTCTGGGTCTTCAAAATGTCCCTATCTGCTACCTTCTAAATTGACGTTCTAACACCAGGCACGATGAAGAACACACCCTCTGACCCCTGACTCATAAATTTACTCATCAATTCACAGACCACAAGGATTATAAACATACAAACAGTAGGCTGGGTCTTCCTCTCTGATTAGTCCTTCGCGCCTCCTTCCTCACTTGTAGTTCCTTTTGGACTCTGTCCCCAGATGAACTGTTTTTGTTTTCACTGGTCTGTGAATCCCATCCTCCATATGAGCTGGTTTAACGACTCCACTGTTCCTGTTGACATTTCTGCTGGCATGCAGCTCCAACTGCAATTTTATCTGTCCAACTGTGGAAAATCAGAATTACAAAGTATGCAATGCAAACTACAAATTCATTCAAACTTTTGATCACTAAGCATTTCAAATGAATAAAGCAAATCAGATTATGTTAAGTTTTATTGAACTGGAGACTCTTCAAACTGCATATTGCAAAGTGTGACAATCTCTTATTTTTGCGCAACTGTTGTCCTCGGTTTGCTTTTGAGCTGCTCGAATTTCATCACAATTTACAATTGTAATGACAAAAATGTATTCTGATTCTGGAAAATCCCTAAATTATTGTGAGCAGTCTCACAATCTGCAAAAACCACAAAGGGTAGCACTGCCTTAAACTCAACATGAATCAGACATACCAAGGTTCTTCATCTGTTATGTTTCAGTTTATTTTTTATTTTTAGTCATGTTTTGAAGTTTTTTATTTAGAAGCACTTTCTGTCACCAAACCATTCCTCTGAATTTTAATTGTTCACAGACATGCTTTACTGATAAAAGATCTGGTGTCTCTGTAGGAAAGTCTTTGCACTACGGTTTACATCATGGAGTCTTGGTCAAAAGCACATGTACGGGGGTTGACTCGTTTGGGTGTTTGGGCCCAAAGAGAGTCATAGACAGGAGGAGCTGCGTCCTTTAAAGAACGAAGGCGTATCTTGCATGAGCCAAGATACCCATTGGATGTCCACACAAACGACATTCTGATTGTCTAATTTCCTTATTTCCTAACAGCCAGGCTGCACCAAAGGAGCGTGCAACTAAAAGAGTGCTCACTTATCATTTGAAAGGCACAGAATGTCTCCTTGCACAGTGTGCAGGGGTCATAAAAATAATAATAACAATAATGGATTGGATTTATCCTCGCTTTTCTAGACGCTCAAAGCTCTTACAATGTATATCCATTGTTCATTCACACCTCATACTTATATAATCAAAATAAATGTGTATCAGGTATAGGCATGCATTGTAGAGATATATTCCCTATCTAATAAACAGTTTGTAGTACATAATCAGCTAACAACTGTTCAAGTTCTCCCACTTAAAAAGATAAGAGAGAGACCTGTACATTTTCATCCTGGGAACAACTAAACTATGAGAGATGAAATGAGAAAAAAATCCAGAAAATCACATTGTTTGAATTTGAAAGAATTAATTTGCAAATTATGGTGTTAAATAAGTATTTAGTCAAGTAACAAAAGTTCAGCTCAATATTTTTTTTTTACATACCTCTTGTTGGCAACCTTTTATTGACAGCAGTCAAAGATTTTCTGTGAGTCTTCAAAAGGTTTTCACAAACCGTTGCTGGTATTTTGACCCATTCCTCCATGCAGATCTCCTCTAGAGCAGTGATGTTTTGGTGCTGTGGCTGGGATACACACTTTCAACTTCCTCCAAAGATTTTCTATGGGGTTAAGATCTGTAGACCACTCCAGGACCTTAATTAATGCTTAATTAATGCTTCTTAATAAGCCACTCCTTCATTACCCGGGGAGTATGTTTGTGATCATTTTCATGCTGAAAGACCCAGCCACGATTCATCTTCCATGCCCTTGCTGATGAAAGGAGGTTTTCACTCAAAAGCTGATGATACATGGCCGAATTTTTTTCTTACTCGTTCTGATCCCTTTGTTGAAAAACACCCCCAAAGCATGATGCTTCCACCCCCATGCATTCTTTCTCCTAGTAGAGTTCTTTCCAAAAAGTTCTATTTTGGTTTAATCTGTCTATAGGATATTCTCCCAATCCTCTTCTGGATCATCCAAATGCTCTCTGGCAAACTTTAGACCGGCCTGCACATGTACTGGCTTTAGCAGGGGGGACACATCTGGCACATCTGGATTTGAGTCCCTGGTGGCGTAGTTTGTACTGATAGCAGTTTCTGGTGTCCTTAGACAGCTCCTTGGTCTCAGCCGTAGTGGGTTTGACTTTTTGAAAATGTGGACAGGTGTCTTTTATAAAGATAACAAGTTCAAACAGATGCCATCAATACAGGTAATTAGTGGAGGACAAAGGATACTCTTACAGAAAAAGTTACAGGTCTGTGAGAGCTAGAAATCTTTTTGGTTTGTGGATGAGCCAATCCTTATTTTTCACCATAATTCTATAAAAGCTAGACAATGTGATTTTCTTTTTTTTCACTTTGTCTCTCATAGTTGAGAAATAACTATGATGAAAATTACAGGCCTCTCATCTTTATTAAGAGGGAGAACTTGCACAAATATTTTTTTGCACCACTGTACATCTTTTGTCAAATAACAAAAATAGGCTACTCAGGTCTAAATACTGTGCAAAAAAACAAAAACAAAAAAAGAAACATATGCACGCACAAAAAATACAAATACATTAAATTTACAAAACAAAATTATTCACAACAATCCAGTGTTTCTGACAAACCATAAATATAATACATATTAAGACTTTTTCATGATTGGTTTAAAAAAAAAAAAGAATTGTTTCAACAATTTAAAGGTTCAGTTCTGTTGCCTCACACTGGCATAAACACAGTCTGCGTTGGAGTCGTTCTTCTGTCTTCTTGATCTGTTGGACTTCTTAACATTTATTGCAGCGTAATGGAGGCTTTCTGTGTCTTTGTTCTCAGCCTGAAACCAAATTCACAGAAGAGAATCACAGTGAGAACTTTGTGGGAATCCAAGATTAACACGATAACTGAAGAGAGTTGAGTCTCACCTCTGAGCTTCTTAAGGAGGCAGCAGAAGATCTTTCCTCTGGTTATTAAACACAGAAACGTTTTACTTCAGAAACGCATACGTTGAACAATGAAAGAAGTGTTGTGTACCTGTGGAGGTTGAGTTGTTGCTCTTGTTGATCTTCCACAGTAGAAAAAGCAGAAAAACAACGAGGACGCTCATGATGGTCAATAATCCAACCAAAGTGTGTAGAATCACAGAGTTCAGTGAAGCTGCAGAGTCTGGGACCAAAAAAAAAAAAAAAACGGATTTAACGTTAAATTCATATGGACACCGTCTTATTCAAAAACTTGATTCTTCAAAGATAAAACATACGCTTGAGGTCCAGTTTGGTCCCGTTTCCAAACAGTATGTGTCCACATGAGGCCACAGCACAGTGATAGATTCCAGAATGAGACTCATCCACATTCTCCATGTGCAGCTTGTAGACACAGCTGTGTGTTTGTGTGTTGTTCTTTCTCTCACACTGATCATTCATGCCTCCATGAGTGTAAATGAGTCCTGGATGAGAGTCTGTAGAGTCTTTGAACCAGTAAACTCTGTGTTCTCCATCACAGCTCCCAGTGTGTACTGTACAGTTCAGAGTCACAGAGTCTCCTGCATGGATGTTCTTAGAGGACGACTGAACCACTGAAGTCTGGATGGTTAAACCTGAACCTTTTACATCAACTGTAATAGCTGCTGTGAAGTTTACTTCTCTTCCAAAGTTTTCTACACATAAGTAAGTAGCAGAATCTGAATATTGTAGATCTAAAATTATCAGCTGATTATTTTGATTTTCTGGATTCAGTCTGAAGCGTAGAGTATTATTGTATTCATGGTCGAAATTATATTCCTTTGAATATCTAAAAAATGTAGAGATGAGCTTTGGTTTGTGTCCCAGAGTTTGTTTGTACCAGGAAACCCATATTAGATCAATCACTTTATAGAAACATGGTAAAGACACAGTTTCTCCTTTGTGAGCTGATATGAAAACAGTCTGTTGATTCACCAATGAGGATGATGTTAGAAGACTCTTTTCAACTGAAGGGAAACAAAAGAAAAATGAAGAACTAAGTTTGTAGCATGATGACATTTCCATCAGATTATGAGAAAAGCGTCCAACATTTGTATCTCAAGTTATAGAAAAAGAACTCACCTGAGAGCAAACCTGTCAGAAATAAGACAAACTGAGCAGATGTCTTCATGTTTGCATTCTCGCGCTGAATTGCAGACAGTTGGAGTCTCTCCTTTATTGCTGAGAAGAAACGGTGTCTGATTGGCCCATTTCATGTCACAACCTACCCACCCTTTTATGACAGGAAGAAATGACCTAAGTGGAAAGAGTTTACATTGAGAAGGTGCATTTAGTTCAAGTAGTATTTGAAAAAGTGACAACTTTTGAATCCCTTTATTTTTTTCACATTATTTTGTAAATTCACTTTAAATTGTGTTAGATACAATATCCAATGGAATCCCAATATATACAGTGGGTAGGTAAAGTATTCAGACCCCCTTAAATTGTTCACTCCTTGTTATATTGAAGCCATTTATTAAAATCCTTTAAGGTCATTTTTTTCCTCAATAATGTACACACATCACCCCATATTGCCAAAAAACCACAGAGTTTTTGACATTTTTGCAGATTTATTAAAAAAGAAAAACTGAAATATCACATGGTCCTAAGTATTTCAATCCTTTGCTCAGTTTTTAGTAGCAGCTTTTTTATCTAATACAGATATGAGTCTTTTTGGGGAAAGATGCAACAAGTTTTTCACACATGGTTTTGCGGATCCTCTGCCATTCCTCATTGCAGATCCTCTTCAGTTCTGTCAGGTTGGATGGTAAACGTTGGTGGACAGACATTTTCAGGTCTCTCCAGAGATGCTCAATTGGGTTTAAGTCAGGGCCGTGGCTGGGCCATTCAAGAACAGTCACAGAGTTGTTATGAAGCCACTCCTTGTTTTTTTTTAGCTGTGTGCTTTTGGGTCGTTTTCTTGCTGGAAGGTGAACCAGTCTGAGGTCCTGAGCTCTCTGGAGAAGGTTTTAGTCCTTGATATCCCTGTACTTGGCCGCATTCATCTTGCCATCGATTGCAGCTGAAAAACACCCCCACAGCATGATGCTGCCACCACCATGCTTCACTGTTGGGACTGTATTGGACAGGTGATGAGCTGTGCCTGCTTTTCTCCACACATACTGCTTAGAATTAAGGCCACAAAGTTCTATATTGGTCTCATCAGACCAACGAATCTTATTTCTCACCATCTTGGAGTCCTTCAGTTGTTTTTTTAGCAAACTCCATTCAGGCTTTCATGTGTCTTGCACTGAGGAGAGGCTTCTGTCGGGCCACTCTGCCATAAAGCCCCGACTGGTGGAGGGCTGCAATGAGGGTTGACTTTCTACAACTTTCTCTCATCTCCCGACTGCATCTCTGGAGCTCAGACGCAGTGATCTTTGGGTTCTTCTTTACATCTCTCAGCAAGGCTCTTCTCCCCTGATAGCTCAGTTTGGCCAGACAGCTAGCTCTAGGAAAGGTTCTGGTCCTCCTGAACATCTTCCATTTTGTATTATGGAGGCCTCTGTGCTGTTAGGAGCCTCAAGTGCAGCAGATATTTTTTGTAACCTTGCAAAACTGTAAAAAAAAATCTGTTTTTTTGTCAATATGGGGTTCTGTGTGTACATTAAAGAGGAAGAAAATGAACCTTAATTATTTTAGCAAATGGCTGCAATATAGCAAAGAGTGAACAATTTAAGGGGGTCAATACTTTCCAAACCCACTGTAAGCTGGGATGCAAGTGGACAATGAATGGCTCTGGGAGCTCTGCATCCACTCCCAGGATCTTCTGCATGCTCTTTGTGTCCTCCACAGATGTCTGCAGTACTCATGTTTCCACTTCAATGTCTTCTCTAATGTCCACTGTTGAGCTAAAATCATGAACTATTATTCTGTCTAAACTTGAGCCAACATCATCCCACTTTGTTCAAAACTACTTGAGAGTTATTAATGTTATTTTTATTTATTTATTTCAGTAATTTCTATTCGCCACATTTGCCCTAGGCAGTGGAGCAACCTCCGACAAACTTCATTTGTTTACCACATTATGGAAAACACGGATGATGTTGAGTGAGGAGCTTGAGTTTATATGTTTTGGGGAGCTCCAAAGAGACCTCAACAAGCATGTCAACGTGTCTGGGTTCTCCAGAGTCTCTTTCGGTGCAAAATGCTGCAGTCCTGCAGTGGAGATGCACCCGGCAGCCGTTTTAAACATTGCTTCCGTCTGTCTGTGGCCCACTTTGAGCATTAACCTGAGAAGGGAAAATAAACATAAAACTGGGGGATCTTTTTATTCTTGTCTCAATGTAAATAACAAATAAAATTCTTAAGCCCATGGATCTGGGGGGATTGCCCCCGGTATGACGACTTTTTTCTGTGGTTTTCCGTCTGGCCAGCCAGCTGCCCGAGGAGTGCAGGCTAGCATAGATTGGAGTCCTTCAGGTGATCTTTTTTTTAAGCAAACTTCATTCAGGCTTTCATGTGTCTTGCATAGATTGCTCGCTGCTAATGGAGTTCTGCTGGTGGATGTAGCCAGGGGAGTTCTGCTAGCAGCAGAGCTAGCTAGCTCTGTCTAACTGTCAGCAGTGTTTATTGGCTCAGCCAGACCCTGGGCAGCGGAGCTTGCAACACTGTCCACCAGGCGGCTGGTAAACATAGTGGGCTTAATTAAAGCTGCTCCATGGGCTCTGTGACAGGCTGACAACTTGTCCAGGGTGTATCCCGCCTTTCCTAACAGTAACCAGACAGTCTCCAGAAACCCTGCAGCCCCAGCGTGTTAAGCAAACAAATGGAAGTTCAGGACTAAAATCCTTGCATCATATGGAATTCATTTTTCTACCCTTTGATTTAGTCACTGAAAATGTCACAGGCCCAAAGCAGAGTCCCTAATTGTGTATCAACCTCGCTGGGCTGCGCCTGACGCCAAAATCGCACCACACCGTCTCAGATTGTGTCTTTACATTGAGTTAACATCGAAACTTGATGCCTCCGCTGAACTGACTGCGTCTGGTGTGAATGCAGCATTAGGCTGAATAATTTCTTCTGTCAGCATTTTTTCATTACAGCCCCCCACGATCCTAACTTAACATTAGCTGTGTAAGAAAAATGGCAAGCATTATTGGAGCTGTTTAGCTGTACAGTTTAGTGCAATATTCCAGCTCGGAAAAGGAAGACATCTAGTCGTATGCAAGTGAATGCATCAGAAGGGAGCAGGAAGCTTGAGGTTTGCTGTAGTAGCTTGTACATCACACCTACAAGCTTTTTCCATCTGCTCCTGATTCACCATGATTTCAATAAAGAAATGATCAAAAATGCAATTCTGTATGTCCTCTAGTGAGAAAATGTCACAAGAGCATTTTAGAAACAACAAAATCACAATTTTCATTTGAGTGTGTTTTTAACAAAAAGCCATCACTTCCATATTTGTACACATTTTTAGTGTAGTTGTTCCCTTAATAAGTTGCAAAAACTGTTTTTTCTCAAACCACAATAAAATGTCTTCATTATTAGTGAAGAGAACATCAATCTTCCCCAAATCGTCACTAAAACATCTTTAAATCAGCATTGTCTCAGCTAGTAAGATTAAGTCTTATACAGCAGCTTCAACCACAAGCTGCTGCTGCTGTTAAGACAACATCACAGATTATCATAGTGTTAACAACAGAGCTAGAAACCACAGAAAACAGTTACACAAACTGTTGAAACTTTCATCAAATCACAAAGACTTTTCAGAAAATTCATCTATTTTTATTAGAAATTGCTAAAGATATTAGACTGACTGATCCAAACACTGGAGATCTTTTTAACTTTAACTATTCAATTCAATTTATTTATACAGCCCAATATCACAGCCATAACCGTCGCATTGGACAACTGAAATAAAACATAACTAAAACTATAATGACTGTTAATAAACCTCAAAGTTTGTAGAGTTTTGAAATGTGAACTTTCATGTAAATGTTCAGATAAATGTTTGTGGTCACAACTGAAGTCTTCCTGTAGCAGAAACACCAAGAGCAGCTCAGTTCTTGACGCCTCTTCTTTACACTTATTCTATTTTTGGATCCTGGTGATGCTGCTCAGTCCGCACTGCCCCCTCCCCCTTCTACCTTTCAGTATCACTGAGGTTTTTATTAGTCTAAAAATACAAACATTTGCAGATATTGAAAAAAAATCTAAACAATAAAACTCAGCACTTCTTCTTTATGGAAACATACATTCATCTCAGTCTGAAGAACAACAGCATCAGAGTCCAGGTCTCCATCGTGTGCAGGGACCTGCTTCTTCTGTCCTTTTGAGGTAACTTTAGAGCTTTATAGTTCTGGATCCTGAAGATGTAACTTTTAAAATGAAACCAGAATCCAGTCTGCACTCATCTCTGTGTATGAAGGTCTCTGTGGTTTCATCAAAGTCTGACAGAAGTTTGTCTCATCAGCCTCCACATCTGAGCTGAAGTTCTGAATGCAGCAGCTTGATGGGTCATTCAGAAGCTCAGTCTCGGTTTCATAAACACACTGACGCATTCACATCACCTAAGCATCTAATTGGGGACCAGTTCTCATTCAATTCTCATTTAATTCAATCTTATTTATTTAGCCTATTATCACAGCCATAGCCATCTCAATGGGGTTCAGACTGGTATTTATGCAAAGAACATATTCAGTCAAAAAAATATAAACAATACACTTGGCGAGCTCGCCTCTCATACATTCTTAGCTAGCTTGCACATATTTTCGGAATGTCGTAAAAAGAGTAGCCACACGTTCTGTAGCTCAAGCTGAAAAAAACAATATAACATTTGATATAGCAATGTTAAAATTGTGGTCAGAATAAACAAAGAAATGTCCCAAAAAAACTGCTGACTAAGCTAAAAAAAATATTTTTGCAAAAAAAAATGTTGGAATCCACTAACAAATGTAACTTTATCAGGGATATCCAAATGAAGTTTTTAAATTATCATGGGATGGCCACACGACCTATGGATTGGTGGCCATTTTGTTTTAAAATGTAAGATTTGGCAATTTTCAAGTAAGGGAAAACAAACCTTTTGTTTTAGGGATTTTTAAGAAGTTCCACACACGCTGCCAGCCTAGGTCTACAACGATCCTTGGAGTTACGTGACCTTTAAACTTAGCCCTAGGGTTTTATTTTTCTGATTGTCTCCTAACTTCTCGGGCGTCATCATAAAACATAAAATCATTGCTATAGAGATAAAACAAACAGAAAAGCCACCATTAAAAAAAAAAAAAAAAGATAATTCATGTCTAAATACTGAGCAAAAAGGCGTTGGCACACTACAAAAGAAAAAAAAGCACACACACAAAATACAAATACATCAAATTTACAAAACAAACTTATCCACAAAATCCCAATGTTTCTATTTTCACTTTGAACCATAGAAAAAAGACACTTAAATAGATAATAATATAAATAGTTTCAACAGTTTCAACAAGTCATTTCATTTCTTATCATTTCATTTCTCATTCATTTCTCCTGTTTCACACTGGCATAAACACAGTCTGTGTCTGAGTCGTTCTTCTGTCTTCTTGATCTGTTGGACTTCTTAACATTTACAGCAGCGTAATGGAGGCTTTCTGTGTTTTTGTTCTCAGCCTGAAACCAAATTCACAGAAGAGAATCACATTGAGAACTTTGTGAGAATCCAAGATTAACACGATAACTGAAGAGAGTTGAGTCTCACCTCTGAGCTTCCAAAGGAGGCAGCAGAAGATCTTTCCTCTGGTTATTAAACACAGAAACGTTTTACTCCAAGAACACATTTGATAAACAATGAAAGAAGTGTTGTGTACCTGTGGAGGTGCAGTTGTTGCTCTTGTTGATCTTCCACAGCAGAAAAAGCAGAAAAACAACGAGGACGCTCATGATGGTCAATAATCCAACCAAAGTGTGTAGAATCACAGAGTTCAGTGAAGCTGCAGAGTCAGGGATCAGAAGAAAAAACTGATTTAACTTTTATTTATCTGGACACCATTTTCTTCAAAGATAAAACATACGCTTGAGGTCCAGCTTGGTCCCGTTTCCAAACAGTATGTGTCCACATGAGGCAACAGCACAGTAGTAGATTCCAGAATGAGATTCATTCAGGTCGTCCATGTTCAGGTCATAGACACAGCTGTGTGTTTGTGTGTTGTTCTTTCTCTCACACTGATCATTCATGCCTCCATGAGTGTAAATGAGTCCTGGATGAGAGTCTTTAGAGTCTTTGAACCAGTAAACTCTGTGTTCTCCATCACAGCTCCCAGTGTGTACTGTACAGTTCAGAGTCACAGAGTCTCCTGCATGGATGTTCTTAGAGGACGACTGAATCACTGATGTCTGGATGGTTAAACCTGAACCTTTTACATCAACTGTAATAGCTGCTGTGAAGTTTACTTCTCTTCCAAAGTTTTTTACACATAAGTAAGTAGCAGAATCTGAATATTGTAGATCTAAAATTATCAGCTGATTATTTTGATTTTCTGGATTCAGTCTGAAGCGTAGAGTATTATTGTATTCATGGTCGAAATTATATTCCTTTAAATATCTAAAAAATGTAGAGATGAGCTTTGGTTTGTGTCCCAGAGTTTGTTTGTACCAGGAAACCCATTTTAGATCAATCACTTCATAGAAACATGGTAAAGACACAGTTTCTCCTTTGTGAGCTGATATGAAAACGGTCTGTTGATTCACCAACGAGGATGATGTTAGAAGACTCTTTTCAACTGAAGGGAAACAAAAGAAAAATGAAGAACTAAGTTTGTAGCATGATGACATTTCCATCAGATTATGAGAAAAGCGTCCAACATTTGTATCTCAAGTTATAGAAAAAGAACTCACCTGAGAGCAAACCTGTCAGAAATAAGACAAACTGAGCAGATGTCTTCATGTTTGCATTCTTGCGCTGAATTGCACACAGTTGGAGTCTCTCCTTTATTGCTGAGAAGAAACGGTGTCTGATTGGCCCGTTTCATGTCACAACCTACCCACCCTTTTATGACAGGAAGAAATGACCTAAGTGGAAAGAGTTTACATTGAGAAGGTATATTTACTTCAAGTAGTATTTGAAAAAGTGACAACTTTTGAATCCCTTTATTTTTTTCACGTTTTGTAAATTCACTTTAAATTGTGTTAGATACAATATCCAATGGAATCCCAATATCAGGCTTCAGACATCTGGCTCCACATCCGGCCACCAGAGAGCTCTCTCCTGAATACTGATCTTAAAGGAAACTTTGGAGTGGTTGTTTGTGGCCTGGTCTGGGGGCTTCCTGCCCTTCTATTCCTATGATAACTTCACGCGGCTGCTTTGTACCATCTTCCAGCATGCCAGCGAAGGAAAAAAAATCAGAGTGACCAGCTTATGGACAGTAAATAAGGAGAGGAGACCGCAGCTGCATTCTCCCTCCCCTTCAGGACGGTAGGTGCCCAGACGGACTGGACATCAGCGGCCCTCAAGACCGTTTTCCGCAGTGGACACAAACTGGGACTCCAACACATGATTGCTTGTAGAGATGAGGATATGGACTTGGATCAGCTTATTTCAGTCACCATCCACCTGGACAATCTCCTGAGGACCCAGACGCCAAAAGTCAACGGAAGCGAGCCCTTGGCTGCACGCCCGTCTTAATGTAGCAGGGATCCACTTGCATGTCGCCAGAAGAGAGAAGCAGGCGCAAGAACCTGTCTCCTGTGGCCACACTGGTCTCCTGCAAGGCCGGTGAGGGACTCCTTATGTTGGGCCCCACCCTTGCCAAATGGGAGGGGTCCCACTAAATAGTCACCCCAAGAAGATTCAGGACCCAGGGAAGAGCACCACACAATGAACTAAAGAAAGGAGGATCGGTTTCTAGTCTTTAATAAAACAAACCCACAGCAAGACAAAGCTAATACTGTAAATCCTAATTTAAAAAAAAGGTAATTAAAAACATTTAAAAAGTCTGAGGGGAATCCCCATAAAATATTCTAAAAAAAAATAAGTGTCCATAAAAATGCTGGGAAAACAGATCCTGCAGGCGGCCACAATCCCGTCTTTCTTGTCCATTAACGCCATTCATCCAGTCCTCACAAGCGCAGCGGGCTGCTCCTCCAAATGTCCACCTGCAACATAAAGGTTCTGCCAATACCCACGTTTTTCAGGAGTAGACAGGTCTAACTATTTTGCAAAGAGAGGGGGCCACTGGGTAGGACAAGGGTACTCACACACTAAAAGCATGCAAGTAAAACCACAAAAAGAAAGAAAGAGTTTCACCTCCCAACACTTACTTACTCTTGACATACCCGTTTCTATCAGATTAGGCGATAATTTGATTAATACCACTGCTTTGATATATTCAGGTACTGCAGGAAATTTCATTGATGTAGCGTTTGTGCATGCTAATTCAATTCCTCTGCTTACCTGGGACTCACAGGTTGCTGTTTCTGCCTTAGATGAACGTCCCTTGGGCTCTGGCCGGC
This sequence comes from Oryzias woworae, assembly GCA_016861445.1. Classification (NCBI taxonomy): domain Eukaryota; kingdom Metazoa; phylum Chordata; class Actinopteri; order Beloniformes; family Adrianichthyidae; genus Oryzias; species Oryzias woworae. Next base: position 248,346 of record BOLG01001346.1, on the reverse strand, counting down.
TCACATACCTGACTCCAGATCTCCACCTCAAAGTCCTTCACCAACACCAAAGATTCATCCGTTCATTCGGCACAGACTCTCCTTTCTCTCCACTCATCCTGGGGTTACCTTGGCTTGAGAATCAAGACCCCACCATCACGTGGTCCACAAGAGTCTTGAAATTTAAGTCACTGAAGTCATTGCGTCCAACTGTCTGACATCGCACCTAAGCAACCCCTACGCCAGGTGGCCACAACCGAGATGACTGTGACTGTGACTGAGTCCGACACCGTACACAACTCCCTGCCTATATCGGGATTTAGGGGAGGCATTCAATTAAAAACACACCACATGTTTACCTCCGCACTGACCTCCGCACTGAACCCATGACTTTGCCATTGACCAACTGCCAGGGGTCATCCCAGCTAGGAGAAGGGTGTTCCCCTTATTCCAACCAGAGACTGAAACATTCAGGCCTATGTCCAGGAGGAGCTCAAGACAGGTTTCATCTGACCATCTACTTAAACCGCGTCTGCCGGGTTTTTCTTCATCAAAAAGAAAGATAGCCTCCATTATTGTATTATTTACAGTAACCTCAATGAGTCTACTGTCACAAACGGCTATCCCATACCTCTGGCTCCCCCAACGTTGGAACAACTGGATCAGGCCAAGTTCTTCACTAAACTGGACCTGCGCAGTGCTTACAATCTTGTCCGCATCTGTGAGGGTGATGAATGGAAGACGGTCTTTTTCACCACTGCCGGACATTTTGAGTACCTGGTCATGCCCTTTGGGCTCTGCAACGCTCCCTCAGTGTGTCAGGCCTTCATAAACAATGTGTTCAGGGCCATTCTCCACAGGTTCATAATCATATATCTGGATGATATCTTCATTTACTCCCCTACTTTTGAAGAACACATCTCCCACGTCAGGTAGGTTCTCAAATGTCTTATTAACTACCAGCTCTATGCCAAATGAGAGAACTGCCATTGCCTTCCTAGGCAACATCATTGGTACCCAGTGCGTGGCCAAGGATGAGAGCAAGGTGGAGGCCCTGTTACAGCAGTAACAGCCCGGCAACTGAATAGCCGGCAACACTTTATCAGGTTTCCCAACTTTTACCGGTGCTTCATCAGTTACTTCAGCATTTTGGAAGCTTCACTCACCTCACTCCTCAAAGGGGGTGCCCGAGCGTTGACAGTGTACTCAGGAAGCCACTGTGGCCTTCAACAAACTCAAACAAAGATTCACCCACTCACCCATGCTGCGTCATCCTGACTCCTCCAATTAATTCATTGTGGAGGTAGACGTCTCGAGCACAGGGGCTGTTCTCTCCCACTGTCATGGTTAACCCGCCAAAACTTTTCCCTGTGCTTACTATTCCAAAATAACTCACAGCCACACAGAGGAACTATGATGTGGGGGATCAAGAGCTACTCACCAGGTCTTTACAGAGTGGAGAGGCTGGAGGGGGCATGACATCCCTTCCTGGTGTTGATGGATCATAAGAATCTGTGATGCATCATGTCTGCTAAGAGACTAAATCCTCGCCAAGTCTCCTTGGTTTCTGTTCTTTTCCCGCTTTCACTTCCAGATAACCTTCGGCCAGGATCAAGGAACAGCGAGGCCGACGTGCTTTCCCACCTGCATGAGACAGAAGGTGAAGGACTATATTCTGCTGAACTTGTAGTGCCTACCTCACTAATCCTGGCCCCGATTCAGTGGAATGTTATGACAGAACTGACGGAGGTCAATCATCACGAACCACGTCCACCATCTGCACATACCCCCTCTCATCGTCAGCGTGTCCTACATCTGGTGCATGACCCTCCGGCGGCGGAACACCCAGGTATGGCAGGCACCTGGTCACTCATGCAGAACTCCTTATGGTGACCCACCATGCAGACAGATGTGGCACAGTTCGTCACACAGTGTACCTACTGTCAAATGGCTAAGACCCCATGCCAGCTCCCAGCTGGACTCCTGCAGCCTCTACCCACACCTCAATGACCCTGGTCACACATAGCGGTGGACTTCATCCCACACTTACCTCGCTCCAATGGAAACACCACCATAATCACTGTGATTGATAGTTTCTCTCAGGCCTGTTGTCTGTTCCCATTGCCCAAGTTGCCCACCGCTATGGACAATGCTGAACAAGTCATCCTGCACGTCTTCCGACACTATGGCATCCCTGAGGTCATAGTCTCGAACCGGTCTGCAATTCACCTCATGAGTGAGGCTCTGTAAGGGGTTGGACATAAATGTCAGCCTTATTTCAGGGTACCATCCCCAATCCAAAGTGCAAGTGGGGTGGCTCAACCAGGAAATCACCCGGTTCCCAAGGACCTATTGCTCCCAACATTAAGAGGACTGGAGCCAGTTCCTGGTTTGAGCCGAATATGCCCAGAACTCCCTGAAGACAGCATCCACTGGCGTAACAGCGTTTCAGTATGATCTAGGGTTCCAGCCACCTTTCTTTCCCTGGTCTGGAGGTCCCACAGAACTGCCAGCCGTGGATGACTGGTTTCAGCGCAGCGAGGAGACCTGGGAGGCAGCGCATACCCAAATTTGGCATGCTGTCTAGCTGTTTCAAACTCAGGCTGATCGGCACTGTTGTGCAGGACCCGACCTCCAACCCGGCCAGTGGGTGTTGCTGTCTACACGGGATCTTTGTCTAAAGCTGCCCTGCAGGAATCACAGCTCGAGGTTCATGGGACCCTTTCATATCATTTAACGTGTCACGTCTGTGTCCTTCTGTATCGCCTTGCGACCAGAATAGCAGATCTCTCCAACCTCCCACATTTCCCTGCTCAAGACTGGCAGTGCACCTCTGGTTGGAGTATCACACCCCACGTCCGTCAACACTACGGTGCTCCCTCTGATAGTTGATGGCAAGGAGGCCTATCTTGTTAACAAGATCCTGGATTCCCAGCGACGGGGGAAGTTGGCTCCAATATCTAGTGGGCTGGGAGGGGTAGGCTGAATAATTTCTTCTGTCAACATTTTTTTCATCTTCTTATCCTTTTGCTGTTTCCCTTTAAGGGTCACCACAATGAATCAGCTTCCTCTATCTAACCTGTCTTCTGCATCCTCTACTCTAACATAAGCTACCTCCATGTGTTCGTTCAATGCATCCATAAACCTCCTCTTTGATTTTCCTCTGGACTTCTTGCCTGGCAGCCCTAGACTCAGCATCTTTCTACCAAGATATTCACTGTCTCTCCTCTGAACATGACCGAACCATCTCAGTCTGGCCTCTCTGACTTTACCTCCAAAACCTCTAGCTTTATTCCTGAATGTTCCATAAAGAACTTTAAATACTCTTATTCCTGTCATGAAGCCTCAGAGCCTTCTAACTATGGTTCAGCTTATGACACTTTCAACATGAAGGATGAATCCATCTCTGATTTGTTTGACATCAGGATAAGAACCAGTGGGTTCTAACAAAGACTGTACTTTCTGATTCTGTATCTGAAGAAGCAAATGTTGCAGTTTTTCTATCTTATATGTATGATAACTGTAGTGCATACAAGCCTTTTTTCTGTCCAGTGAATCAGCTTCTTTAAACTTCTCAGAGTTTGTTCGGCAAAGATAAAAAAGCTAAATGTCCAAAAGACTCAATAAAGAGTTGTAATAAAAACATTTAAACATCATTGGTACCCACATTTATTATTTTATTTAAACCAAATAGTCTGTAACCAAGAAAACGAATCTGTAAACATCTTTTAATCAGCATTGTCTCTGCTGGTAACAGGAAGTCTTATACAGCAGCTTCAACCACAAGCTGCATCACAGATTATCATAGTGTTAACAACAGAACTAGAAATCACATTAAACTGTTACTCAAACTTTGTTGAAACTTTCATCAAATCACAAAGTCTTTTCAGAAAATTCATCTATTTTTATTGGAAATTGCTAAAGATAATAGACTGACTGATCCAAACACTTGAGATCTTTTTAACATAAACTAAAATAAAACATAACTAAAACTATAATGAATGTTAATAAACTTAAAAGTTTGTAGAGTTTTGAAATGTGAACTTTCATGTAAATGTTCAGATAAATGTTTGTGGTCACAACTGAAGTCTTCCTGTAGCAGAAACACCAAGAGCAGCTCAGTTCTTGACGCCTCTTCTTTACACTTATTCTATTTTTGGATCCTGGTGATGCTGCTCAGTCCGCACTGCCGCCTCCCCCTTCTACCTTTCAGTATGACTGAGGTTTTTATTAGTCTAAAAATACAAACATTTGCAGATATTGAAAAAATATATAAACAATAAAACTCAGCACTTCTTCTTTATGGAAACATAAATTCATGTCAGTCTGAAGAACAACAGCATCAGAGTCCAGGTCTCCATCGTGTGCAGGGACCTGCTTCTTCTGTCCTTTTGAGGTAACTTTAGAGCTTTATAGTTCTGGATCCTGAAGATGTAACTTTTAAAATGAAACCAGAATCCAGTCTGCACTCATCTCTGTGCATGAAGGTCTCTGTGGTTTCATCAAAGTCTGACAGAGGTTTGTCTCATCAGCCTCCACATCTGAGCTGAAGTTCTGAATGGAGCAACTTGATGGATCATTCAGAAGCTCAGTCTCGGTTTCATAAACACACTGACGCAGTCACATCATGCAAACATCACTGCTCTGACACCATCAAGTTCATGAAGATGAGCTGCAGTTCCAGCAGCTTCCTGACTGGACCTGGGGGCAGCAAACAGCCCTTGTGTCTGCAGCTCTCTCTCTCTCTCTCTCTCCCCCTGATAGAACCCAGCTTTCTCTCCGCTTTCATCTGGAAACTCAGATTGGTGTACCTCAGATCATCTGAGACCAGACTGTGAAAACCAGAATATTCAGTCTAAACCTATGAAAACAGTTTCTGATGAAACCAACAAAGGAAAGAAAAGTGCAAAATGATCATTTAATCAAAACGTTTCAGCTGTAGACATCGCTTTTTTCAAATTGTCAATGAGAAATTTATTTATTCGCTGTGCTGGAGAAACATATACAAAACACAATCTGCTCCTCAAAGTTCAAAGGGTAATTAGTAAACTTAGTGATAAAAACATTCACTTATAAAACTGTAACTTTCATTTAAACAAACTTTATCAGCCAAACACTGCTGCTCAGTGATGCTTCATCAATATTGGGAACCAACTGGGAGCCAATTCTCATTCAAAATAATTATTTTCAGGGTCTAGGGGTTGTTGGAGGTTATCCAAGTAGTGCTGGGAAAAGGCTGGGACAAACAGAGACAAACAAACTCACTTAATGGACAATTTTAGAATCACCAAATAAAATATTGAGCATTTAAATAACTCTGCGAGAAGGCCGGAGCACACAAGGAAAACCCACATTGTCAGAAACTGGTTGAGAATGACCCAAAATGTAGAAGCTACATGCTAGCAACAGAATAGTTTAACACAAAACATGACAAAAGCATGAAACAGAGGACACATATCAAAGATACCAAAATACTTAAATATTATCCTAACAAATAATTCACCATACAGTTACCACATGAACGATAATTTACGTTCTATTTTCATGACATCCCTTGAGGTGGCTGCATGAACAGACACACCAGCGCTCCTCTTAAGATGCAGCCACTCCTCTCTACGACCCCCACAGGCCTCCACCTAAACACCCGCAGTACCGGTATGGGTCAACCCCTGTATGGTTGCGTGTGTCTAAGGCTTAACATCACAACTTGACATGGCTTAAACATACCTGGAGGAAAACCGTCTCGCATGACATGAGACGTAGCATGGGCAAGAGATATTCTACGGTAGCAAAGAATCTCCTGTCGGGTTCAGGTGAGTCAGGACATTCTTTCAGGAGCTGGTGAATTGGGACCTATCCTGAACGTAGAACATATAGCTGAAAACCAAAGTGCACAGTCCTCACAAATGCAGAGCAAATTAAAACTCCTACCAGAACCAGAGCAAGCCTGAATTTGAGCCAGAGGCTTCTCACTGTGGGGAGAGTGCTAACCACTGCACCATTGTAGACACTCCTTACAGAGGTTGACTGTGTAACACAGCCATTAGGAAGAAAGCACATTATAAAAAGCAAGGAAAAATACATTGACTCATCTTCATTCTTTCCGCACAAAAATCTTTTCTTTTTCTTTTTTTTTTGTTCTGCAAAAATGTCAGCATGCCAACAAGTTAGTTCATTTGAAAGAGTCTGATTTCATTGTCATTTAGTTGCTTTAATGGGTCATTTTACAATTTAATATGTAAAGGGAAGAAGAACAAGTTAAATCAAATTAAATTTTATTCATTTTAACTATTTTATTCGCCATACATTATTAATTATTATATATTATAGTTATTATAGATAGTTTTTATTTGGCCCTGTGGCAAACTGGCGACCCGTCTAGAGTGTACCCCTCCTTTGCCTGACAACAGGAAGGATAGGCTCCAGCAATCCATTGACTCTGACAGAGATATAGCACATAACGAAGATGGATGGATGAGTAGTTTTGTTTGTTTATATCTATATATATATATATATATATATATATATATATATTACTTACTGCACCTCAAAGTGTTGAAACAAATCTCATCAAAAAAGAAAATGAAAATTAAAACTGAATAGAAATTTACTGAAAGAAATCTCAAACGCTGACACACACACCTTTTAATGTAAAAGTAAATCAGAGTAATTATTTAAATAAAAATACTTACTCCAAGCCCTTTTTGCCTAACAGTAAACTTCAGTGTCTTGACGTCATTCATCTTCATTTAAATAATTTGGTACATCTGACCAAAACACACTGCTAACTGGCTTCATGCAAGTAGAAATCTCCTTATTCATCTTAAAAACAAATTTATGCGAGAACATAGCTGTGAAATTAGAAATGTTTCTTCAAGTCTTTTTGTTTGTGTAACTTGAAAAAGCTTAGTAAAAGGGTTGAAAAGAAAACTGAGGAATAAAAAGAGGCTTGTGTTTGTGCTTGTATATGATTTTTCTGTGCCTGCGAAAGCGAGGTCGCATGTCTGTTGCTCAGCTCTATATGTTGCATAAAAGTGTTTTTTGTTTTATTTTTGTGCTGCTCTTTCTGGACAATTTCTACCATCTACTAATGCCAGCAAACTTTAATAAGATTGTTTATTCAAGAAGAGAGCTACTGCCGCTCAGGCAACACAAATACAACAGGCCATTTTCACTCCGTTCCACCTGAGCTGACGCAGGAGTACTGTGGTCTTGTCCCTTTCGCAAACACAAAGCTCGGCTAAGAGGTAAAGCTGCTAATCTGTGGCATTTAAAGCCTTCCATTTCCTCGGTGGTGATGGGGAATGTCAAGTCCCAATCCAAAAAGGTCAATGAACTTACGATGCTGATCAGGACGCAGTACTGCAGGTAGAGCGGCGTGCTCATTTTTATGGAGATGTGGCGAACCAGCCATGTTCTGAATGCTAATGGGGATCTACCCCATGCTCAAGGTACACCGTAAATCTTCCAATAGTAGCCGGGGCATTCAGCCAACCCGGCGTTTATTAGAGACCAGCGTCTTTTGGAGACCGGCATTTATTCCATCACAGGCAGAATCGTAATGGTTAATGAGTTCATTTTGCGGTGAAATTCGGTCACAAAATGCAGAAAACAACAGATGAACGTTTCTTTTCTCATTGAGTCATCGATCTCCGTATCAAAAAATCCCCTTCGCTTTCATGCTGATCATTTTCCTGGAGACACCGCACCTTTTCCTTTGTTCAGTAATCCATTTTAAAACCAGTTGTTCTAATTTGTTGCTGCTTTTGAAAAGCTCTACAAAAACATCAGTGATCACGCCTTAATGTTTGGGTTCATAAAAACATTTAAAAACCTTCACAAGTTACAGAGAGATTCTCTCCACTGTGTCTGAACGGCTGGTTGTTGCTGCTGACGGAAACTGTGTTTCTGTCTTTCTCTAAAGAGTTTGACATAATGGCATATCGAGCTCCAGCTCTAAAGTGTACCGCCTTCGTCATACAGCAGCTGACTGGACGGGTACCAAAAATCTTGCTGCCCCAAAAGGGATCCACTGGGGTAAGAAAATGAATAAAGTTCAGGAGAACTACGAATTGATCCACTATAATAACCAGGAAATTGGTTTGCTCCTTTTCTTTCTGCAGCCTTCTCTGCTCCTTTATCCCTCTGCTTGCGCCACTCTTGGATATGTTAAGGATTTTATTGCAAATTGTGGCTCAGATTTCTCGCCAGAATGTTCTTTGGTAAGTTTCACCACAAAAAGTTTAAACAAAATGGAATGAGCCAAAATGTGGTGAGCCTTGCTACACTTGCTGAATGCCACAAACACCAAGACCCACCCTCTGCCAGCCTCAGTACGCAGCACGCAAGCAACGGGGTGGGGGTGTTGGGTCTTAAAGGAATCGGCCACTATTAGAGACCGTTGTCTAAACTTGTTAGACCCGGCTTTCATTGGAGATCAGCGTCTATTTGAGACGTCTATAGAAGCACGTGAAATTGCAGAAGATGAAGTTGAAAAATATTCTGTTTCACGTGAAAGATAAGGTCCAGTGTTTGGTGCAGCAAATATGTTTGATAAAGCTCTTGCTGTAAAGAAAAAAAGAAGTTTTATTAAAGTATTTTTAATGAATTACCTTGAAAAAGATTCAGGTCTCATATTCAGTCACATCATGAACACTGCATACTTTCTGTTCAGATTTCCGTCTTCAAATTCTGCTCGTTCCTTCCTTCTGCTCTGATGCTCTTCTGTAAAAAGATGACTAGAGACGATAAAAAGCATGTGATCATTCAGTCTCTTCTGATTGGTCGATCACAGTCAGTCCTGTCAGTTAAAAGTAGAGAACTAACTAGCTTGTCTCAGTGAGTCTCAGCAGATTCAGTAAAATGACTCCTCTGGTGTTTGCTGGCTGTGTGACATGTCTGCTCCTGGGAACAGCGGGTGAGTTTAATCTTTTTTAAGAACTTTGATAAATATTTGTTAGATTGAACAGCAAAACCTGAAAAATTAATTATAAAAATGTCTGTTTGTTCCTTTTCTCCTCAGCTTATTCTTGGGCTCAGAAACCGTCTGTATCTTTACATTTTCAATCAGTGCTTGTTGGTCAGGAAGTGACTTTAAAATGTCACAGTGAACACAGTCTGACTGTGGTCTTTAATTGGTACAAACAAACATTGGGAAAGAAACCACAACTCATATCTGAATTCTTTAAACATGAAAGTAACGGAAGTTTGAAAGAAGACTTTAAGAATGATCCGAGGTTCAAACTGGAGAACGGGGTTGGTAAAAACCACCTGAAGATCTCAAATGCACAGACATCAGACTCAGCTACTTATTACTGTGTTGGTGGATATTCATATGTTTATGAATTTTTAGAGGGTTATAGTGTCCATGTGAAGGACTCTACTTCTCTACATCCACACTTCAGTGGTTCAGTCGTCCTCTAAGAACATCCATGCAGGAGACTCTGTGACTCTGAACTGTACTGTACACACTGGGAAGCTGTGATGGAGAACACAGAGTTTACTGGTTCAAAGACTCTGACAGACTCTCATCCAGGACTCATTTACACTCATGGAGGCAGGAATGATCAGTGTGAGAGAAAGAACAACACACAAACACACAACTGTGTCTATGAGCTGAACATGGACGACCTGACTGAGTCTATTTCTGGAATCTACTACTGTGCTGTTGCCTCATGTGGACACATACTGTTTGGAAACGGGACCAAACTGGACCTCAAGGGTACATTTTATCTTTGAGGAGTCAAGGTTTTGGATAAGATAAATTTAACGTTAAATCAGATATTTCTTCTGATCCCTGACTCTGCAGCTCCACTAAACTCTGTGATTCTACACACTTTGGTTGGATTATTGACCATCATGAGCATCATTGTTGTTTTTCTGCTTTTTCTGCTGTTGAAGATCAACAAGAGCAACATCTGCACCTCCACAGGTACACAACACTTCTTTCATTTTTTATCAAATGTTTTTTTGAAGTAAAGCTATTTTTTGTGTTTAATATTTAGATAAAAGTTCTTCTGCTGCCTGCTTTCAAAGCTCAGAGGTGAGACTCAACTCTCTTCAGTTATCGTGTTAATCTTGGATTCACACAAAGTTCTCACTGTGATTCTCTTCTGTTTATTTGGTTTCAGGCTGAGAACAAAGACACAGAAAGCCTCCATTACGCTGCTATAAATGTTAAGAAATCCAACAGATCAAGAAGACAGAAGAACGACTTAAACACAGACTGCGTTTATGCCAGTGTGAAACAGGAGAAATGAATGAGAAATTAAATGAGTTGTTGAAACCATTTACACACGTGGACAAAATTGTTGGTACCCCTCAGTTAAAGAAGGAAAAACCCACAATTCTCACTGAAATCACTTGAAACTTACAAAAGTAACAATAAATAAAAATTTATTGAAAATTCAATAATCAAAATCAGCCATCACTTTTGAATTGCTGATTAACATAATTATTAAAAAAAAAAAAACTAATGAAACAGGCCTGGACAAAAATGATGGTACCTCTATAAGAGATTGAAAACTATTTGACCAGACTGACATGATTAACTCAGGTGTGTCCTTTAATTGACATCACAGGTGTTACCAAACTCATAATCAGTCAGTCTGCCTATTTAAAGGGAGACAAGTAGTCACTCTGCTGTTTGGTGAAAAGGTGTGTACCACACTGAACATGGACAACAGAAAGCGAAGGAGAGAATTGTCCCAGGACATCCGAAAAAAAAAACATCTATAGATAAACATCTTAAAGGTAAAGGCTATAAGACCATCTCTAAACAGCTTGAACTTCCTGTGACAACAGTGGCTCATATTATTCAGAAGTTCAAGACCCACGGGACAGTAGCCAACCTCTCTGGACGTGGCCGCAAGAGGAAAATTGATGACAAATTGAAGAGACGGATCGTTCGAATTGTATCCAAAGAGCCCAGAACAACCTCAAAGAAATTAAAGGTGAACTCCAAGGCCAAGGTACATCAGTGTCAGATTGCACCAATTCGTCGTTGTTTGAGCCAAAGTGGACTTCATGGGAGACTGACCAAGGAGGACACCACTGCTGGAAAAACAATCATAAAAAAGCCAGACTGGAATTTGCAAAAATGCATGTTGACAAGCCCCAAAGCTTCTGGGAGAATGTCCTTTGGACAGATGAGACCAAACTGGAGCTTTTTGGTAAGGCACATCAACTCTATGTTCATAGACTCAAAAACCAAGCATACGAAGAAAAGAACACCGTCCCTACGGTGAAACATGGAGGAGGCTCAGTAATGTTTTGGGGCTGCTTTGCTGCATCTGGCACAGGGTGTCTTGAATGTGTGCAAGGTACAATGAAATCTGTAGACTATCAAGGCATTCTGGAGAGAAATGTGCTGCCTTGTGTCAGAAAGCTTGGTCTCAGTCGCAGGTCATGGGTCTTCCAACAGGACAACGATCCAAAACACACAGCCAAAAACACCCAAGAAGGGCTGAGAGAAAAGCGTTGGACTATTCTAAAGTGGCCTTCCATGAGCCCAGATCTGAATCCCATTGAACATCTGTGGAAGGAGCTGAAACATGCCATTTGGAGAAGACACCCATCAAACCTGAGACAACTGGAGCAGTTTGCTCATGAGGAGTGGGCCAAAATACATGTTGACAGCTGCAGAACGCTCATTGACAAATACAGAAATCGCTTCATTGCAGTGATTGCCTCAAAAGGTTGTAGCAACAAAATATTAAGTTATGGGTACCATCATTTTTGTCCAGGCCTGTTTCATTAGTTTGTTTTTTTCTAATAATTATGTTAATCAGCAATTCAAAAGTGATGGCTGATTTTCATTATTTAATTTTCAATAAATTTTTATTTATTGTTCACTTTTGTAAGTTTCAAGTGATTTCAGTGAGAATTGTGGGTTTTTCCGTCTTTAACTGAGGGGTACCAACAATTTTGTACATGTGTGTAGTTATCTCTTTTTTTTTTTTTAACAAATCAGAAAATTGTTAAATTGTATTTTTTTATGGTTCGCAGTTAAAATATAAATATTGGATTTTTGTGAATTTGTTTTAGTTAGCTCACTCTTCTCCTCACGACAATCCACATTCCTATCTTTACTCTCCGAACAATTCCAACTGCATTCAAGTGACTTTTGCGTTGAATGTAAAATTTTAAGTAATCTAACTTCCAATCAGTCCACACTTTTATCTCCAAAACTCACTTGTTGTTGACTTCCGGTTTGGACTCATTTACATCTGTCAGGATCCTGGTCGCCTCCCCCACTCACCTGGTTTCCATCTCCTCACTTGCTTCCCATTGCCTCATCAACCTGGAACCTTCTTACTGACCTCCATGCCCTTCAGCCGGTGTCAGTCTGTCTGCTTCATGCAGAGGTAGAGTTTACTGACCCATGCTACGCCTCAAGCTTTAGTTCATGTCTTGTTTTTGTATGAACATTCATAGACTGACCTATCCTGTTTTTGCATCTTCAAGGAATTCTACGCCTCCACTGCCATCCACTGCAAATCCACCCGGACTCCTGATCACGCCTGTCACCTCCACTTTCCCCCTGGCCAGCGGCTCACCCTCCAACCCAAGCAAAGCAGCAAACTGTCACTAACTCTCCACCAGGACTGGCACTGAATAAATCACTTCTTCAAACTTACTCCTGTCTCTAGCCTGCTATTGGGTCCAGCACACCCCTCCCCGACCTGACAACATCTCCTCCATCTGTCTGCTTTTGCTTCATGTCTACTTATCTAATCTCCTCATTCTCATCTGTAAACACAGTATTTCATCAGATTTATTTTATCATAACTTGTGTGAACAAAAGGTCTTCATAATAGAAAAACTGGCCTTTGCAGAAGGATTAGCATTTAAGGGCCAGTTAAAAAAAAAGGCTAAATCCTTATTTTAGTTATGAAATATAACAGATAATACTTGGACTTCATGCACACATTTTAAATACACATTGCAAATATTTAAAAGTTTTCTTTTTCTGAGTAAATCCATGGAAAGACCAAAGATATATAAAAAAAAAAAGTCTTTCTAATCCATGGTAACAAGCATTCAAAGTAAATTAATTAATCAAATCCATCCATTTATCTTGTTCCGCTTATCCAGGGCCGGGTCATGGAGGAACTCTAAGAAAACACCCAACACAGAAACAACTCAGAACAAGGCAATTTACAACTGAAGATACTTATTAATAGATTTGGGCGGGCAGGACAGCAGCCCCATGGTTAGCGCTCTTGCTTTACAATAAGAAGGCCCCATTTCAGGTCCCAGCTGGTACCTCTCTGTGAGGAGTTTGCATGTTCTCTCCATGAATGAGTGGGTTTTGTCGGGGTACTCCGCCTTCCTCCCACAGTCTAAAAACATGCTTCATGGGTGAATTGGTGGCTCAAAAAGTGTCCCTAAGTGTGACTTAGTGTGTTTGGGAGAGTGATTAATGGCAACTGTTCAGGTTTGCACCCTGCCTTCACCCAGCAGTAACCAGATACAAGCTCTGGCAGCGCAGTGACAGTGTAAAATCTTTATCTTCCTGGAGGGGGTAGTGGAGGACGACATTAAATTATGACATATCTGTAACCCCAGCAGGAAGTTTGTTTCACCTATTGTTAGTTCCAAGTGGCCAAGAAGGAATGCGCAGCAGAAGTGCACCAAGAGTCACAGAATGTGGGGAGCCTCACAGGAACTTGATCCCAAACAAAGGTAACAGAGGACAAGGCAGAGGCATAGTCTCTTAACTAGTGCAACTCGGATCATGAAGGATCTCTCTGGTCATCCTGCCACTGGAATGTTTGACCTCCTACCATCTAGCAGAAGATTTTTCATGGCAGAAGCCATCAAATGTAGAATGTAGAAAAAGATGAGGATTGTACCACGTTATGCTGCAATTAAGGGTTACAATTTTAACTGTTTTCACTGTTTTAATCTGTTTTAACTGCTGCAGAGCCAACTAATTTATCTACTTTTATAGCTTTCTGTGAGGACAGACCCCACTGCCCCACATTTTACTTAAGTTCATGTGTTATATTTTTTTAAGATTTGTTGCGAAATCTATCATTTATACTTGTACACACATTTATTTTACTTTACACCTTACATAACAACATTAATTTCAAAATTTGTGCACACATTTAGTTAATTTTGTTCTGATTTGTTGAGTTATTCTCTTCTTTTGAGTTCTCCTTGAGGCCTGATGATGTGGCAGAGGGAGGAGCTACACAAGTTGCTGATGTGGCGAAAGGGAGGAACTGGAAATCTTCCTGGACACTCCCATTTGGAGATGATGGAAGGGGAAGACAAAAGTTTAGGCTTTAGTTGAATTATTGTTTCTTTTGTTGAAATATGTTAAACTTGCTTTGAAGTATAAGTTAGCTTTGTTTTTTTAATGCTTTAAATTACTAGTAGTTTACTTATTTAGTTAATAGTTATGTTTTCAATGTTTTGTATTTGTCCTTCCCTCCCTATTGTGTCATTGGTCTGATCGGCCAGTATAAAATCTCCCTAATGTTTCCTGTTTGGGGGGTTAGTTTGGTTTGAGCTTTTTGTTCCTGATTCTTTTAGTTACATTTTGTTAAGTTGACCCAATTTTTACTGAAGTCCATGTACTTTTTGTTTTATTTCAACATTTTTTGTTGTCCTGTGGCTCAATCCCCAAGGCTGAGGGGATAACCATAGTTATCAGCTTATGACACTTATAGGTTCTATCCATCTGATCGCATTTATAAAGGCAGCCTAACCTACAAGAAATAAATGCTGCAGTTTTTAATTTTGTATTTATCACTGTAGTAAGAGAAGGGGATATTTTTGTTTATATTCTTAAAATACACTGTTGTATTTATTAGAGCTCTATTGTCTACATTATTTGATGCATGTTCCTTTGATTGACAGGTGGATGGACCAATGGGGGGAACTCTAAACTTCCTAAATTTTGTCATACCCAGTTACCCATTTTTAGAAGAGCAACTGTTGGCAGAGTAAAAGTCCAACTTTTGTTCTGCTTCAGTTTGTTTTCTGTTTTTACAAACAAATATGTAGCTTTCTCAGTTTCACCTCAATCATCTCATTTTTATCACATGATCTCTGACTTCTTCTATTAACATCTGTAGCACTTTACCATCTGTATATATTTAACATTCCTTCTTATTTTGCATTTATGTTTAGACTCTAATTTTCGAAAACCACTTTCAGTTTAGAAGACAAGAGCTTTGGTGTGAAAGTTGAGAGGCTACTGTTCGTTGTGGTTTAACTGCAGTGTGCTTATGTGTCTGAGAAAAATGCACCTCAGATGGAAAATGGTGTGTGTGACTGTGTGTGTCATAGGACCCTCGTTTGCCCTGGTGTGCATGCAAAACATTTCTCTGCACATGATGCAACAACCTAGTGAGTTTCATAAACTGAATACAAGTTTTAGTAAGTGAGTTCCATCAAAGCTCTTAGTGTTTGTTCAGCAAAGACAAAGAATTGTAGATTGAATAGTATTTATAGCAATGATATATTGACAACATTTTGACACTTTTCATGAAGCCAATTTTAAAACCTAACGCTTTTTTAAAGCAGTATTGTTGCTGTTGGTAACCTGAAGTCTTGTACAGCAGCTTCAACCACACGGTGCTGCTCCTGGGGGGTTTCAGTGTTCTTTTGTGGTTCTTCACACCTCACACTGTTGCTCCTGTTCAGACAATAACTTCCCAGAACATCATAGTGTTAAAGACAGAACATGAACTTGTGTAAAACTATGACACAAACTTTGTTGGAAATTTGATCAAATCACAAATTCTTTCCAGACAATTTATCTATTTGTGTCTGAACCTTTTAAAGAAATTTAAATGATTGATCAAAACACTGGAGATCTTCAACTAAAACATAAACATATCTAAGTCTAATGTAAATGCTTTTTAGGGTTGATGGAGTTTTTAAAAGTTAACTTTTAAATAAAAGTTTTTCAAAAAGAAATTTGTGTTCGTGACTGAAGTCTTCCTGTAGCAGAAACACAAAGAGCAGCTCAGTTCTTGCTGCCGCTTCTCTGCACTTCTCATTCTATTTTTGGATCCTTTTGATGCTGCTCAGACCACAGACCTACCATTCAGTTTAAGTGAGTTTTTGAGTCATCGGTGAACAAACATGCAAATGTTTGCAGAGAGAGAGTTAAAACAATGAAACTCAACATTTCTCATTTAAAGAAACATAAATTCATGTCAATCTGTTGAAGGAACAAACAGCATCAGAATCCAGGTCTCCATCCTCTTGCTGGACCTTTTTTTTTAGGGAACTTCAGAGCCGCAGTCTGAAGATAAAACTTGATGACCACAACCCAGAGTCCAGTCTGCACTCATCTCTGTGCCTGAAGGTCCCTGTCTTTTCATCAAAATCTTACAAAATCTTACATCTGTGCTGAAGTTCTGAATGCAGCAGCCTTGTGGATCATTCAGAAGCTCAGTCACTGTTTCATGAACACACTGACACAGAAACATCATCTAACATTTAACAACCAGCTATTGTTTACTTTTACGTGATTGATTTTTTGGTTGTTTCTTACAATATTCTGATATCAGTCCAATGAGACGGCTGTGGCTGTGATATTGGGCTATATAAATAAAATTGAATTGAATTGAATTGAATTGAATCTGCTGCTGCTCTGAGAGGATTAAGTTCATGAAGCTGAGCTGCAGTTCCAGCTGTTGTTTGACTGAACCTGATGACTGCATACTGCACTTCTGTGTCCAGCTCTCTCTCTGACGGAGACCTGCTTCCTCTTTGGTAGTTCAGATCATCCAAATCCAGACTGTGAAAACCAGAACATTCTAAACCTGTAAAACACAGTTTTTGAATGAGACAACCACCAGGAAGAAAATGGCAAAGAGTCATTTTATTTAGAAGTTTTAGCAACAGACAATATTTAAGGTGTCAATAAATAAGTGACACTTAGTGACACCACGTTTATCCAAACCACGCCCTCACCAGCCTTAAAGCCTGCTCGCTGGGTAGCCCAAATTTAAGGGTAACACCACACAGCCCCCCCTCCACACACACCCAGAGGCCGACCGTGGGATGCTGTTAACCGAAGACCACAGATCTGGGGGCCTGGAAGGAGGACGTCCTCGGTGAGGAACTCAAGCCGGCTCCATGATGTTGTCTGTCAACACAAATGCTAGTTTAAGCCGGACCACTGTCACCAGTTCTGTGCGCCTGCCCATGTCCAGAACCAAATATTTATCCCCCTTCTCCAGGATGTGGACCATCGTAGGGAGGGTGAAGGGGTGAGCAGTGGGCGCTATGACCAACCAAAACAAACTGAGTCGACAGGACTGTGGCTGGTACAAATGACCGCAGGACGCAGTGGTGCAGTGGGCCAGGAGCTGATGGCAAATGGTGACCAGGGGCAGATGACTAAGAAAAAATCTTCTGGAATTCAAAGTGGCTGTCCAAACACCAACTCTGAGGAGGAGGCGTCTAAGTCAACCCTGGGGGCTGAGCTCAGCCCAACAAGGACCCACAGCAAACTATCCAGCCAACAGTCATAAGTGAGAGCAGCGCACAGGGCAGCCTTAAGAGAAGGGTGGAAACAGTCACACAACCAGTTCGATTGAGGGTCATATGCCGCGGTACGGTGCAGCTGCACTCCTAAAGACCACCCCATTCTTGACTAAAGATCTGAAACAAACTGGGGGCCCCTGTCCGAAGTAATGTCTGATGGCAAAGAAAAATGGGCAACCCAGGCACAGAAAAGTGCACTGACCACATGGGAGTAGGCAGTGGAGAACAGAGGGACTACCTTGGGCCACCTGGTGGTGCAATCCACCATAGACAACTCTTTGAAAGAGGCAGTGGACCAACCAAATCCACGTGCACATGGTCGAAGAGCTTGGCAGGGATTGGAAAGGAATCTGGGGGCATTAGTGTGCCGTAGAACTTTGGCACGCAGACACGCAATGCAAAACATGGTCCATCCCTTGATGTATTTTTGCAACTCAGAACTAGGTTGCTCAACGGCCATAGCAGAAAAATCTATCCCAATAACCACAGGGGACACAAGCACATGTGATAGGCAGTCTGCAATGGCGTTAGTCATAAACTCGGAGATGGCTGCCAGGTGGCGCTGCTGACACGCAGACCAAGGTTCACCCACCTTAGCCATCGCAAACATGAATGTTTATGGTCAACACAGGCAGTGAAAGAATGCCATTCCAGCAAAAACCAAAAATGTCAAGTTGCCAAATAGAGTGAAAGAAACATGAAAGGCTACCAAGTGTCCACCACTCGCTGCTCCTCAACTCCAACTGCTATGCCTGAAGCGTCGGTAGTCAGTGCCATCTCAGCATCCGGGATGTGTGAGAAAGCTAACTTAGTTCAGTTTTACCCCTTAGTTCCATGTTTTCCTAATTCTGCCTCCAGGAGATTATTTATGAAATAAAATAAAATGTTTTGTGTTTTGTATCCTTTGGATACTTGCCATTATGTCACTGACAGTAAAATGCAGCACTCTCATAGGGTTTGGAAGGGAAGTTCTGCATGACACCGGCTCTGCAATGTGTATTTATGCTGTAGTTCTCTGCCACATCTTAAAGTTTGGTCGGTGAAAATATTTGTCAGACGTTAAGGTGATCCGTGTGTCGCCAGCTCATTAGCATAGCATCAGCATAGCATTCAACGTCTCCGTTCAACACTTGCATTAAATTCTATGGTATTTGCTGTAAGCGAAGAAGCTTTATCCTCCACTTCTGTCTGTTAAAAATCGCTACGTTCCCACTGCTACTGCTACAGGATACAAACACACGTCCATTTCACGTGTGTTTGTATTCCTTTCATGAGGATAATAGAGGTACATGAAAACAATTCACCAAAAGCAGAAGAATATTTCCCAAAGTGAAAAAGAATGTATTATTACATCATGCACAAATTATTTGCTGCAAGATACAAAATGAAACCTATGTTCATCATTAAAAAGACTGCTTCACTCATAGGCAGTTTTTTTTCACCGGCTACTTTTGAGGTCCCTGCACTTACCAAAAGTACGACAATAGTATGTTCCATTTTCATGACGTCCCTGAAGGTAGCAGCCTTAGATAGTATACAAACAGAACTGGACACATTATTCCCTCTGCCCTCACATTCCAAATAGGAAGTACCTGATGATCCCAGAAAGCTAAAATCCCATAGACTTATTTTGAGAAATAAACAGCTATCCCTCAATCATGATATTAGTCAGTTACCACTTTTTAACACGTTCTTGCTAAACAAAATTATTTTTCACGATATTTTTTCTTTACCGCAAGATATTTGTCAGGCTTCAGCCATCAGGCTCCATCTCCAACTATCAGAGGGAATCCTCCCATGTTGATTCCCCACGTCTCCACCAACTGTGTCTCATCTTCTCCTCAGCCTCACTATACTTATAGGTCCTGTTTAAACTCTGCCCTTTGCGAAGTCTTGTTTTCCTAGCAGACAGTCTGAGCGTTTATACTCCTGGTTTGATCTCCTGTGCCTTGACCTTGCCTGTCTCTCACCATCCTGCCTGCCTTTGGGTTTTTGACCCTTGCCTGGATTTTTTACTTCAGCCATGTCTTGCTCATGTTCTCAATCATTAAACCGGTTGCACATGGATCTAATTTCTCCGCCTCTTCGTGTCATTATTCAAGTTGTAAACTTACCAATCAGATGCCTCAGTAAAAACATGTGGAGCCTGCTGGCCCCCACCTTGAATGTTTAAAATGTAAATTGACAGATTCTCCAGAACCTGCTTTAAAGTGAAAGGGGTGTGGCTTTCTAACAAGCTCACTCCTGATTAGCAAGAGTGGTTGCCATAGAAATGATGACTCAGACCGACTCGGTCCAATCACCGCTTAACATCGTCTGGTTCCTAAAAGACTAAATCTGAAAAATGGTGACTGAATTGACTTAAATTTGTTGGAACCTGAGGTAAGGCATTTTTACATGGGTGACATCACAGGTGCTTTGTCCATCTCTATTTATGTCAATGGTGGCAAGACAAGTTTCAGGGGAGCTGCAAGACACACCAGCAATCCCTTTTGCCAGCCATAAACCTGAAGCACCTGTATGGCTCATTCCCTGTACTGTGTTTTAACAGATGTTTACGTGATAAAAAAAACAACTTTAGAAAATAAATTTATTTGCCATACATATTTCTGAATGAAACCAATGAGGACTCCAAATGGAAAGAAGCTTGGATGTGTATTCATTCATAAATCAGATGTTAGTATTTGCTGTCACACCTTAGAAAAGACATCTGCTCTGATACTTCTGGTTTGGTTCAAGGAGTGGATGTTTGCGTCTGAAGCCAAGTCCTCTTGAGGAACCGTGACAGACACAAAGTCCACCCTCAGTCCTGACTTGATAATTTAACTAAAAAACCTGACATCCATCTGCTAAACCACTAGCTGGAGCCTATCCACATGCTATTGGGCCAATGCTGGGTAAACCCTGGACAGTTCATCAGTCTATTGCAAGGCCAAACAGAGACAGAAAACCACACATGCTCAAATAAAAGGAACAATTTTAGAATGACCAAACTAAAGTATCAAGAATGTTTTTTAACTATGAGAGAATGCCAGAGAACACAAAAAACTCACGCTGTTGGGATCTGATGGAGAATAACTGTAATTATGTCTTTGATTAACACTTGTTGCTTCTTCTCTGATACTCTTTTGTAATATGATGATAATAAAGATCATGTGATCACTCAGTCTCTTCTGATTGGCCGATCACAGTCAGTCCTGTCAGTTAAAAGTAGAGAACTAACTAGCTTGTCTCAGTGAGTCTCAGCAGATTCAGTAAAATGACTCCTCTGATGTTTGCTGGCTGTGTGACATGTCTGCTCCTGGGAACAGTGGGTGAGTTTAATCTTTTTTAAGAACTTTGATAAATATTTGTTAGATTGAACTGCAAAACGTTAAATATTAAATATAAAACAGTGTGTTTTCATTCCCTCCTCAGCTTATTCTTGGGCTCAGAAACCGTCTGTATCTTTACGTTTTCAACCAGTTCTTGTTGGTCAGGAAGTGACTTTAAAATGTTTTCATCAAAACAATCTGGTAGACTTCTATTTTTGGTATAAACAACCTCTGGGACAGAAACCACAACTTATGACTAAGTTTTTTGATTATAAGAAAAATGGATCTTTTGTGGATAGTTTCAAGAATGATCCACGGTTTAAACTAGAAACAGACAAAGACAGAAATCACTTGAAGATCTCAAATGTGAAAATATCAGATTCTGCTACTTACTTCTGCATCAGCTCTTATTCTTACACATTTACATTTTTGGAGGGTTATAGTGTCCATGTGAAGGACTCTTCTTCTTACATCCAGACTTCAGTGGTTCAGTCGTCCTCTAAGAACATCCATGCAGGAGACTCTGTGACTCTGAACTGTACAGTACACACTGGGAGCTGTGATGGAGAACACAGAGTTTACTGGTTCAAAGACTCTGGAGACTCTCATCCAGGACTCGTTTACACTCATGGAGGCAGGAATGATCAGTGTGAGAGAAAGAACAACACACAAACACACAGCTGTGTCTATGAGCTGAACATGGACGACCTGACTGAGTCTCATTCTGGAATCTATTACTGTGCTGTTGCTTTATGTGGAAACATACTGTTTGGAAACGGGACCAAACTGGACCTCACAGGTGAGTTACAGCAATGATATTTGTGGACTGTTAACACAAAGTTTGTGTAAGAAAAAATCAAATCAGAAATGTGTTTGTTTGACTCTGCAGGTCAGCCGAACTCTTTGTTGGTGTTTTTCTTAACTGGATCTTTGATGATCATCTTCATGATCATCCTTGTTGTTTTTCTGTTTTACATGATTAAAAAACAAAATTGCTGCCACTCTAAAGGTATAGAAACTATGAATCTCAGTTTCTCTCATAGTTCTCTGAACCTGCTGTTTGTAAAATGAACATTTTGTCTTTTAAAACCAGATGAAAGCTCAGCAGCCGCCTGTACATCACACTCAGAGGTTAGATTTGATCTTAATATTATAACAAATGTTATCATCTCACAGGTTAATTTAAAGGTTTTTTTTTTTTCAGGCTGAGAACAAAGACACAGAAAGTCTTCATTACGCTGCTGTTAATGTTCAGAAGTCCAACAGATCAAGAAGACAGAAGAACGACTTAAACACAGACTGTGTTTATACCAGTGTGAGACAACACAACTGAACCTGTTTCACATTAAATAAGAAAAAGTTATTTTCTACAAATATTTTATCAACTTTTTGAAGTTTTCATCATAGATACATTTTTGTTTTTTTCCACAAACATTTGAATATTTGAAGTGTTTTTTTTGCTCTCATGAACTCTGGACACTCAGATGTTTTCATTTTTGTGAAAGAAAAGGAAGTGAATGAATGAATGTTTTATTGTGATGATTTTGTAAGAAAATAAATTATGAACAAGATGATCCTCTGTGTTAATGTATTTCAACTTGATTTACAATGTTTTGACTTGTTTTGAATCATAGTATTTTAATGACAATAATTAATAAATTCACATCTTTGATTGTTTTAAACTTGAACATAACATTCAACACTAAATACACTGGTTTTGCATTCAAACATTATCGGACAAAAACATTAAAACTCTTTTAAAACAAATAAAATTAAATTAAATTAATGACGAAATCAGGCTTCATTCATAAGATGGTTTTGGTTCCACTGTAAATCTAATTTATTTAAACTTTTTATATAATTGACTATTTTCATGTGGAGTCATTTTTCTGCCACCATATATTGAACAACAATTCTTTCAAAAAATATTTTTGCGTTTGCAACACAAATGTTTTTAGTTGCGTTGTCTCTCATCTTGTTTTCGCCCCTATCTATGATTTTGCTTTCAAAACTCTGAGTTAAGTGTAATATCTGTGCCACCAAACAGCCAATCACAGACAAGAAGGTTTATGCTGATTGGTCTAGATTCTATCCAATCAAGTGTCTCTGCCTCACATTGACGGTGCTTGGAGGCAGAAATGGACTTTGGATTTTTTATGGGTTCTGTTCAACCAGGATTTTGCAGTGTTCTACTATTCACAACTATACACAATGTGCTGTTAATAAAGGTTAGTGTTTCTTGTGTGTGCAAGTTTTCCAATTTTTCCTCTGCAGAACGTCCATATTTCTAGCCACGAGGGCATTGGTGACAAATGCTGTACTCATTATTAGAGTGTGGTGTAAGAGCACAGTACAAAAAGTGTAATCCATTTGGTATAAGTGTGTAACTTTTTTTAGCCTCATGGTGCACCTACCACATGCATGACAATTGCACATTGGTTTTTCTATGAACTTTGAGACACACTTGTGCTTCCTCTTTTTTTTTTCCGGTTCCGGTCACGACACTTTCACATGCGTCTCTATTCGGCTCTCGATTCCATTTGTTTTTTGAGCGTTTTTTATAGTTTTTTTACACTAAACAGCAGAGATTCTGCTATAGAGAGAGCTGAACATGGCACCAAAGGCTGAACTGGCAGAACTTAAAGCTGCATTGGTGGACGTCCAAGCCAAGCTAACGCCATTACTAGCATTGGAGGCTAAACTAACACCTCTGCTGGAACTTGTGCAGGAACTACGACAACAAAAAGTACGAAATGATCAACAGGATAATTGGCTTGTCCTCGTGGACAGAAGACAGAAAGACGTGGAACAACAACTAAGAATGAATAATACCATTCTCACGGGAGAACCAAGAGCTAAACCTGGTGCAGCTAACTTTAGCACGGAGGATAGCGAAGCCACAGCGACAGCCGAGTCAGAGGAAAGTCAAGTTGGATCATTCCTCACTTCCAAACTGATTTCCTTGGATTTGAACGAAATTGAGATCTGCCACCCGCTTACCAGGAGAAAGGAGTCAGATAAACCAGCAATCCTCATCAGGTTTGTGAATCAAAAGCACAAAATTGCTCCGATGAAGCAAAGAAAACTGCTAAAAGGGTCCGATGTTTACATTAACCATCATTTATCGAAAAATAACGCATTGTTAGCAAAACATGCCCGACTCCTGAAGCAGAAAAAACCGATCCAGAGCACATGGATGCAGAATTCCAGGATCTACGTAAAACCAAACGGTCCACCGGGCCTGGCCAAGGCTGTGGTCATCACCAACATGAAAGACTTTGAGAAGTGTGTGGTGTTTGAATCGAAATAAGAAACAAATATGATTTCAAGAAATTATAGCGCAGGGATTTACCACTAACTCTTAGATCAACTTTGACCTGATTTTCAGCAACAATAACAACGAGGAGAACTTTATAAACTCTGTTCTAACCTGAAGGACGGCTGTTAATCAGGAGCAGAATGCAGGAATACAGTCTTGGCTGATGGCATGAATCATATCACTTGACATAGTTCCCTGAAATGTGATTAATGTCAAAGGATCTACTAATGAAACAACCTGCACTTATTGATTTTCTACATCTGATTAAAGTAAATGATCTCTCAGACACATGATTTATTGTTGCCTCTTACTTGATCTGAAGAAATGACTTGTCCGATGAAGATAGCCAGCATCTACTTGATATTTACTGATTTTGATCTTTTGGTCTTGTTTTGTCTTTTTTTATTCTTTACCTTTTTCTTTAATTGCTATTTTTGTGTTTATCATTTTTGATTCATCTACATCATTGATTTTTTTTAATTTTATGATAAAACTATTCTTAAAGGAAAAAGAAAAAAAAAAAGAAAAAAAATTTTGATCATTATTCCGTATTAGTATTATTTTGCATATGCTCCAATCAAATTTAAAATAGTGTTCAACTTACATGCAAAGCAGTATGACCTATTGTTACTCAAGGATGTTTAATCACCTGTATTACTGTCAGTACAGTATAAGTACTTGATTATTAGTTACGGACCGGCTTGATATCTAATGTAAAGTAAATGGTATGGTCGAGTCGGGGTGGGATTATATAAATTCGCTTCCTCCCACTCCCTTTTAAGCAGTCAATTTTCTGATGTCTAGTTATCCTATGTTTGACATGACTACTGTTTCAAATCTTTTTGGGTGTTGATTGTGTTACACATGTCTTGTATATCTTGTCTGCTTGAAATAAACCATTTCAATTCAATTCAATTCAATACGGGCCTTGAATCAGCTGCTCTGCTCGACAACAAACGGTCTGAGCTATCCAAAAACCAGCACTCATACGAGTCAACCACCGTACAGGTATATGTGACCGTATATTAATAAACTTTTCTGATCTATGCGTTAGGGCTCAACTTTTGACTTCCCAACCCTCACTTATGATGCTTCCAGTTCTCTTGACTGTGCTGTGACCTCTGTTAGCAGCCCGAGGGAGAGGACACTGATGGAAAAGTGGGAATAAACCGAAATAAACAAGTTTTAAATGGACTACACATAACCTCACTGAATAAAGAATAAAGACTTATACCACTATACTACCTCTGGAAACCATGGAATCTGCAGCAGGCGGTTTAGCAAGATGGCTGGATCATACAGGTGGTCTTGGTCTCGCTACCAATTGAGGAGGCACTTGGGCCAGCCCGGGCCTCAATACGTGCTCCCGCGAGCCCAAGTGCTTATCTGTTGGGGACCAGCTGCACAGTCGGGCCGGCAGAGGCTCTCTGCAGAATGTGCCAGTCAATTACACATCTGGTACTCTGTTAATCAAAACAGTAAAACGTATGTATCAGAGGATGTTCATGTGGTTGTTATGCATGTCAATCAAGTTACATACTTCATGGTGAGAATAATGATTCACTGACAGCAATTAAAAATAAATATTATATGTTTATTTGTTTTTGTTGATGTATTTTTGAAGACCCACAATCCACCCTCACATCCTTCAAATGTGATGGACATAATGAACCACCCTGGTTTAGGTCATCTGGATATGACCTTTCAGGTGCTGTTTTGAGTGTAAGTTTGATTTACCCCTGCACACATTCACACACTGATGGCAGTGCCATGCAGGGTGCTAACTAGACCACCACTCTCAGTGTGATATTCAGTCTCTTATCCACATACTTGGACACTTGGCAGGTTTGGCAGGAAGTGACCCAGTAACCTTTTGATAGGATGTCAACTGTTCAATCTCTGCACCAAAACCATCCCAAATGTCTTAACTTTTCATTTTAGTTAGATTGACAGAAGTTTTTTTTTTTTTTTTTTCTGAAAAAAACTTTTACTGTAGCTCTTTTCCTTCATTTAAAGGGGAAATTGGGCTCCTATTCTCTGTAGGACCAAGAGGTGGAATATTAACTCTGTCTTGTTAAATTAACACATGAAGAACCTTTAAAATAATTTTCCCCATTTTTTATTTTATAACAACTATAATTTCTGACACTTCTGATATCATTGAACTATTATTGTCATCAGTTTGTGATTAATATAAAGAAAAATAAACTTTTTGAAGAAAAAATATAGAAGATTCAAAGACACTGCTATGAATACAAAAAAATATGCAACAAATAAAAATGTTGCAAATCAAAAGCCACAGTGGAAGTGGATAATCTGAGATTGTTTTCAGCTGTGAGAAGGAAAAAAAAAACAGGACTCCGAATTGGAAAATATGCAAAAAAGTAACTTAACATTTACACTGGTCCGTCTGCGCTGCATCTCAGTTGCATTGTGCGGGGACTCTGTCCCACGACCATTAGTCAGTTTACATCAAATCCGTTGCCTCTCCTGTCTGTCCATCCTCCCTCATCACTCCCAGAAGAGTAATTTGTTCCGCTTTCCCGTCTTAAACATCTCAAACTTTGGCAGTCCCCTGTCCTCTCCTTCCTCCTGAGTCCTTGTAAAATGCAGTTTTTGTGTCATACATGTTTTTGTGCCTTAAAAATGCAACTTTAGTTGTCCATTGCAAAAAAGGACTCAGTGTTATCAGCAGTGTTTACATGCATAATCGTGTGGGTATAGATCACTATGAATATAAAGTAAAATTGTATAAAGTTTTATTTTGAAAGTACAAAAGACGTTTTTACATTGAAAACAGATACTGTTTCCTGTTTCTGTAGCTTTTTTTATGCAAAAATATATTAAACTGGAAATCAAACTCTTACATAAGTTTTATTTTTTGTGTCATTGCAACAGAGATGCACCACAGCTTTTCTTTTTAATTGCAGAGATGTATTTATTTATTTATTTATTTTTTTGCATGGTTACCTTTTTTTGCTGCGTCGGCAGGTTTTGACCACCGTACCATTCCAACTCAAAAAAACATTCTGCTATATGATTAAACATGACAAAATACATTTAGCTGCTGCTTTGTTTTGAAATACACACACTGACTCCAGGTGTTTTCCATCTCCATCATCTTGTTTCCCTTTAATATAAAGTAACAGTGATCTTCATCCTAACACATGTAAACACAACAACAAAGGCTTTTCGATCATGCTTTTCTTTTATTCCGTGTAACCCACATCCAACAGTGGCTTTGTTTAAAGCTCATTAGTCACCAAATTAAGTCTCACTTTTGTTCTTGTTGAAGAAGAAGCTGCTGATCTCTCCTCTGGTAAAAAAAAAACATGTTTTTGTGAGAACCAATAATGCAGTAAATATTAAGAAAGACTTATTCATTCTTTTTTAACCTATTGGGACCTGTCCTGGAATTCTGGCCCTATTTTTTAGGCTTTTTTTAAACTTTTCCCACAAATGTTCCTTATTGTGTCAGTGGCAAAGACTCCAGGTGTTCTCCTCAGCTGGAACCTGCTCACAGATTGAGTTGCGTCTGACTCCTCCTCTGTGCAGAATATCAAGGTGAACAGTTCTTCTTCCACAACAACAGCGAGTAGAACTTTTTGCGGTCCACCGCAGTGTTCTAGCAATCTCTGCTACCTCATGAGATTTTTGAGCTGTCTGGAGAATTGGCATCAGTGTGGAAAAAAAATTCCAGAAGGTCTGTGGAAGTTCTGTGGCTACAATCCCTTCTGTCTGCGATGAAAGTTTCAAAATCTACAAGGTCTTTTGAACCGAACACCGCAAACACAGAGTGGATTATGAAGTCACGCTGCAACGGAACCGCTCAGCCAATACTTGATTGTAGACACACATCTGCCGCAGAGTTATGGTGCAGTGTGGAAATAACTTATGAGTCTCAGAAGTTAAGTATCGTACAAAGAAAAACCCACACAGTTGGGAACTGATGAAGAATGACTGTTATTATGTCAGAATTAACACGTGTTCCTTCCTTCTGCTGTGATACTCTACTGTAACTCAATGACTTAAGATGTTAAAAAGCATGTGATCATTCAGTCTCTTCTGATTGGTCGATCACAGTCAGTCCTGTCAGTTAAAAGTAGAGAACTAACTAGCTTGTCTCAGTGAGTCTCAGCAAATTCAGTAAAATGACTCCTCTGGTGTTTGCTGGCTGTGTGACATGTCTGCTCCTGGGAACAGTGGGTGAGTTTCATATTTTTTAAGAACTTTGAGAAATATTTGTTAGATTGAACAGCAAAAACTGAAAAATTAAAAATAAAACAGTGTGATTTCATTTTCTCCTCAGCTTATTCTTGGGCTCAGAAACCGTCTGTATCTTTACATTTTCAATCAGTTCTTGTTGGTCAGGAAGTGACTTTAAAATGTTTCCATCAAGATATTCTGGCAAACACCTTTTTTTGGTATAAACAACCTCTGGGACAGAAACCACAACTCATGTCTGAATATTTTGATCATAAGGAAAATGGAACTTTTGTGGATAGTTTCAAGAATGATCCACGGTTTGAACTAGAAACAGACAAAGACAGAAGTCACTTGAAGATCTCAAATGTGAAAATGTCAGATTCTGCTACTTACTACTGCATCAGCTCTTACACTTATACACTTACATTTTTAGAGGGTTATAGTGTCCATGTGAAGGACTCTTCTTCTTACATCCAGGCTTCAGTGGTTCAGTCGTCCTCTAAGAACATCCATGCAGGAGACTCTGTGACTCTGAACTGTACAGTACACACTGGGAGCTGTGATGGAGAACACAGAGTTTACTGGTTCAAAGACTCTGGAGACTCTCATCCAGGACTCATTTACACTCATGGAGGCAGGAATGATCAGTGTGAGAGAAAGAACAACACACAAACACACAGCTGTGTCTATGAGCTGCACATGGAGAACCTGACTGAGTCTCATTCTGGAATCTATTACTGTGCTGTTGCTTCATGTGGACACATACTGTTTGGAAACGGGACCAAACTGGACCTCACAGGTGAGTCACAGCAATAATATTTATGGACTGTTAACACAAAGTTTGTGTAAGAAAAAATCAAATCAGAAATGTGTTTGTCTGACTCTGCAGGTCAGCCGAACTCTTTGTTGGTGTTTTTCTTAACTGGATCTTTGACCTTCATGATCATCCTTGTTGTTTTTCTGGTTTACAAGATTAAGAAACAAAATTTCTGCCAGTCTAAAGGTACAGAAACTATGATTCTCAGTCTCTCACAGTTCTTTGAACATGCTGTTTGTTAAATGAACATTTTGTCTTTTAAAACCAGATGAAAGCTCAGCAGCCGCCTGTACATCACACTCAGAGGTTAGATTTGATCTTAATATTATAACAAATGTTATCATCACACAGTTTAATGTAAAGTTTATCTTTTCAGGCTGAGAACAAAGACACAGAAAGTCTTCATTACGCTGCTGTTAATGTTCAGAAGTCCAACAGATCAAGAAGACAGAAGAACGACTTAAACACAGACTGTGTTTATGCCAGTGTGAGACAACACAACTGAACCTGTTTCACATTAAATAAGAAAAAGTTATTTTCTACAAATATTTTATCAACTTTTTGACGTTTGTATCATAGATACATTTTTGTTTTCTACCACAAACATTTGAATATTTGAAGTGAATTTTTGCTCTCATGAACTCTGGACACTCAGATGTTTTCATTTTTGTGAAAGAAAAGGAAGTAAATGAATGAATGTTTTATTGTGATGATTTTGTAAGAAAATAAATTATGAACAAGAAGTGTTAATGTATTTCAACCTGTTTTACAATGTTTTGCCTTGTTTTGAATCATAGTTTTTTTTTACTGACAATAATTAATAAATTCACATTTTTGATTTTTTAAAACTTGAACACAACATTCAACACTAAATACACTGGTTTTGAAATTCAACATAATTGGAAAAAAAACACAAAAAATAACTGATTTAACTGAAGTTCCTCCCGGAATTAAATTAAGAAAATCAGGTTTTATTCAAAAGATGGCTTTGGTTCAACTGTGAATCTAATTTCTTTAACTTACAAGGCAACAAATAAACCATTTAATCTTTATTTAATTTAAGAATATATTTTTTTCTAGTTTTGTATTTAAGCTTTATTGAAAACGGACTAATAATGTTCAGAGGCCGTCTTTAAACCTGTATCTATTTGAACAGCTGTCTTTTATCTATTTTTCTGAATATCTCTATGTTAAAGTTCAACTCAGATGGAGGAAAATGGGATGAAGACAGACATGGAGAGAGCAGTCAACAGTAAAATATTAAACTTGTGGCTCAGTCACAACTGTTTTAAGAGGGGATACGGGCTGTCCGTGAGTGAAACGTGCAAACCTGAACATTGTACACAGGTGGCTCACATGTAATAGCAAGATCATAGACAGCTGGAGAAAATGTTCATGCACATTTTTCTGCAGGCATGTATAGCCTGTGAGCGTAAGGTCAGAGTCAACACTCATACAACACGCAAGATTAACTTAAGGTAAGTGAGACACAGGCATGCCCCCCCCCCTGGTGTTGTTTACATAAGTGCGTGTTCCTTATGCCCCATGTACAGTTTTACTCTGCAGACGGCTCATTTCTAGCCATGAGGGCATTGGTGACAAATGCTGTACTCATTATTAGAGTGATAATTCGTTTTTCTATGAACCTCAAGGGAACGGTGAGACACACCTGTGCTTCCCCTTCAGACGGGCAGACGGGCCTTGAATCAGCTGGTCCTCCCTACAACCACCGGCCTGAGCTATCCAAAAACCAGCACCCATATGGGGTAACGCCTGTACAGGTAAATGTGACCGTACATTTAAAGTAAAAACTCAAAAAAACATGCAGCAAAACGTAACATACTTTTTCTGTTCTAAAGTGTGAAATGAGCAGAGCTGAGGGCAGATTACAGTGAAGCTAATTCTTGAGGACTGGAAGGCCACATAGAGATTAAAAAGCTGTGGTCCAATCGACAGGAACACCAGTCCATTACCACACCTGGAAACACAGAAAGACACACAAAAATTCACAGAAAAACATCGACATAAAGCAGACACAACACAGAATAAAAAAAGCAGCCACAGCAGCATTAGTTTACATACCTCCAATACGTGACATGAGGTTGCTCTGTGTCACTTCTCCAAGCTAAAAACGTTTCTGCTTTACATGTTAGGACCCAACTTTTGACTTCCCAACCATCACTGATGATGCTTCCAGTTCTCTTGGCCTGTGCTGTGGCCTGTGTTAGCAGCCAGAGGGAGAGGACACAGTTGTGTACGTTTTGACAAAGTTTTCACTATGACTTCAAAGTAAGCCATTGACTCAAGAATCAAGTTGTGAGGAGGATATTAAATGCTTAGCATTTAGTTTTTTCACTATTGCTGGCCAAGGTTATGCTAATCAACAACATGGAAGACTTCAAAAAGTGTTTGCCCAAAGAAATCTGAACAAGAGAAATACAGCTAAATAATAAAGTTAACAATTAAAATATAAGCTCAAGAAAACCGCTAAGACAACTGAGATCTTCATCATCTCCAAAACCCCACTTTGACCAGGATTTTGAACAGAGAGCTCTGACCGGCAGTCCACTTGACCTCCATGTACTCAGTTACACTAATAACAACTTGAAGAAGGACGGGAACCTGTGACCTGCACATATTACAGGGTTATGTCATGCAAAATCAACACTTTCAACTTTTATATGTATTATAATGTTAATTACAAACAACCCCAAAACGGTATTTTTATCTGTTCATACATCTCTATGTTTTCCCCTATAACCCTATTCTCTAAGCCCCCCAATCCACAAAAACAAGTGATAAGTGGGGGTAACAGCCCCTTCCAGGAAGAGTCTTCGCTGCCAGCACCGCCCCCAGGCTAACACACACACAAGCTAACGGTGATCAGCAAAACACTTTCATTTTATATGCACAATATGCACATCTATCTTTGCGAAAGATTGAATGTTGTTTGCTTTCACAGGTAAAACTCTGACACATTGCTGAGGCAGACTCTAGGAAAATGTCATGCAATGGATGGCACCCACAAGGAGCAAAAGCAGTGACTCAAAGATTGAGGCGTGTTACTTCTGAGATGTGTTGGAAATCTTACTTTAAAAAGTTTATTAGTTACATTACACAAAAAGTAATTGAGTTAGTAACTCAGTCACTGCATATTAAAATTAATTAGTTATACTCAATTTACTTCACTTTACTTACAAATTACTTCTTTAGTAACTTTGCCAGTTAGAAATATGACAAAATAACCATTGTTTTTCATCAGCTGCCCGCAAACAAGATAAAGCATTAAAATTGAATAAGTTACATTTTAATTAAATGTCTGGTGTAGTGGTTTAGTTCTATCAATGAAATGTTGTTTAGTTACAATAGAGAAAGACAGGAATAAAGTGTAGAAATGTAAATGTTTCTTTATTAGAAATATCACACAACAACAATGCAACAAGCTATACATATTTATAATAATTTAACAAAAACTGAATGTAAAGGTTTAAAAATCAACTACTTTTACTTCTACTTCACTGGAGCACAAACACTAGCTTGTTAGGAAGAAAAATGTTGGGGTTGGTGCTTCTTTAGATTTCAAGAGCTTCACACAAACCTTAGTAATGGGTTTGTACGGAGACACAACATGAATCTGACAAACATTTGTACATTTTCAATTAAAGTTAAATAGTGTCTATCGTCAGCCTGAAAACGCGACCTTTGTCACTGACACTTCCTGCACATCTTGGAGCATGCCCCCGCCCACTTCCCTAGCCAATCATGATCTTGAATAGACTCCTCCCCAAACACAAACACCCTGCTTCACACAGAAGACAGACAGGCCCAATCCGAATTCTTCCCTGTGCCCTACTACTTCACCTTTCCCCAACATTTAGCCCTTCAAGCGTAGATTTATGGAAAAATAGTTTCCCTGAATTCGAAGGTCAATACCACACGATGACGTAATCAATAGTCGTCAGTTAGCTACGTTTGCGCGGAGCTTCCAGCACTTGAATGTACACAAAAACAGCAGTTTTATAACTTTAAAAAGGTCATGCTAAAACAAAAGTCAAATTTAAATGTAAATGTCTTTGCTTTAGAGCACACTGAAGAAATGAAGTCTAAATAAACAAATACTTATGTGTGTGTCATAATAATTCAGTGTTAACCAGTATGAACATTTAGTGTTAAAAGTGATAAACTTGGTAGACATTGAATACTTAAACAAAAAGGTTTTTCATGGTTTAAGCTTTGCAGACATTTTTATGATTGTGTGAATGAATGATAGGATAGTTTCTCACAGCATACAAGGTTAGTTGACATAGGGAGTATGCTGCTTTGAAACAAATGTGTGCAGGCGGGAGTGAACGGAGAGCTGATAAGGAGTTAACGAGGAGCAGAGGCACCTGCGAAAGAATGGGAAAAGGCCGACGGTGGGAAAATGCATCTCCAGGGAGAAGATCCAACCTCTTATTTTGATCCAACCTTCTTTTTGCATATTGTGTATAAAACTCTGGGCCAAAGGGAAAAAGAGTGTCTCTATTCTTCGTGCACGGAGAAGAGCATCCGCTAGATGCGTTCCTAGGGAGAGCTGGAGACCCTAAATTCATGTATTAGATATTTTGGTGTCAGGAATAAATCTTTTGGTGGAAAACCTCAAAATCATTCCAGACCTCGATTTTTGAACACACCCTATAGGCATAATCGGCGAATTATAGCCTACACACACCCACGTGAAGAAAAGCCCTTCTTCTCTGCGGCATAGCTCAAAGCGAAAACCCTCTCGCTACGGAGGGCTCTGTATCACTCCGCCTCGAGGGTAGCCCTTAAAAAAACTATTTTTGGACACCACAAATGTCCCTACAAATGGAGTGGTAGGGAGAAGTGGTAGGGAAGAATTCGGATTGGGCCAGTCTTGCTGTGAGGCGCTCAGGAAAAAGTGCTTGAGGCTGATTAAACCACATCAATAAACTGAAGTAACCTGCCATGACTTTTACTAAATAATGAAAGCGGCGTTGTAGCGAGGATATAAGTAATTAGATTACTTCGTTACTTAACTTCTAACCCCATTAGTAACGCAGTTAAATGCTGTTCTGCCAACACTGATCCTAGATAGGAAAAGAGCTCACAAAAATAACTCCTATTTCTTTAAAAAATTGGATCTTTAGTGTGCCAAGGGAAATATATTATCATATATATGGACATAGTTTATTCTGAAAGGCTAAAGAAAAGCATAATATAGGCTCTTTAAAGCATAGAGAGCTTAAAAAACTCTATGAACCCAGAAGGAAGATGGTCATTTTGACAGCAGTAGAAATAATACCGACCATGAAGCCACCGTTAACCATCGACAAAATACCAACATTTCATTAAGCATCAACATTTCTTCATAACAAAGAAAAAGTGCACCGGTCTCCTCAAAATCATGGAAAAATATAAGTCTGGCTCCCCCTTAACCAAGATTTGGTTTATGACACTGGACTCCCAACATGGAGGATAAATCAATCTCTGATTTGTTGGTGAAGATTAGAGGTTTTAGGTTCTATCAAATACACCACCTTCTTATCCCACTTTTTAAGCCAACCTATAAAATAATCTATTACAGTTTTTCTATTTTGTGCTTACTGCAGTTGGGGGAGGGGACATTTCTGACAATTTTTTTTTAAACAAAAGTTTTATATTTATTAGAACTCAGATCTCTACACTATTAGATGTTCCTTTGATTGACAGGTGGGTGGACTTATTGGTGAACTTTAGACTTCCTCATCTTTAGAACAGCAAAGTTTTAGTTTAGAACACATGAGACAAGCTTTGGTGTGATAGCTGAGCAGCTACTGTTGGATGTGGTTACATTGCAGTGAGCTGAAGTGTCTGACAAAAACACCCCCACAATGGAAAATAAAAAAATGGGGGGTGGGGTCAGAGGACCCTCTGTTTGCTTTGTCTTTCATGCAAACGTTTATGTCTGCAAAATATGCAGCTACTTAAGGAGTTTCATAAACTGCCCAGTGAATCC
The DNA here is from genome assembly GCA_016861445.1 of Oryzias woworae. Taxonomy (NCBI): domain Eukaryota; kingdom Metazoa; phylum Chordata; class Actinopteri; order Beloniformes; family Adrianichthyidae; genus Oryzias; species Oryzias woworae. The sequence goes on along the minus strand of BOLG01001346.1, from coordinate 213,196 downwards.
AAGATGTCTTAGTAAGTCAAATTCATCAAACCTCTCAATGTTTGTTCAGCAAAGACAAAACAAAATGTCCAAAAGACACTTTAGGAATTCCAAATGGAACGTTGAAAACTGAAGTCTGGAAGAAAATGTGTGCTTTTAGTTCAATCAAACAATCTGTTACAAGAAACTATATTTAAAAGTCTTTCTCTGAATTCCTGTTTTAAGCAGCATTGTTGCTGTTAGTAACTGAAGTCTTTTATACGGCAGCTTCAACCACACCCTGCTACTCCTGGGGGGTTTCAGAGTTCTGTGGTTCTTCACACCTCACACTGCTGCTCCTGTTCAGACAGCGTCATAGTGTCAACAACAGAACATGAACTGAATGAAACTGTAGCATCAAATCACACATTCTGATATCTTTTCAACCAACATAAAACATTACCAAGACCTTCATGACTTTAAATATATTTTAAGGTTTGTAGAGTTTGAAAATGTTACCTTTTATGTAAAAGTTCAGAAAAAGGTTCGTTGTCAGAAGTGAAGTCCTAAACGCAGCAGCTTCATGAATCATTCAGAAGCTCAGTCTCTGTATCATGAACACACTGACACAGTCACATCTTCCATCCTCTGAGAGGATAAGGTTCATTCTGCAGTTCCACAAGCTTCCTTACTGGACCTGGTGGCATCATACAGCACGTGTGTGCAGCTCTCTCCTTCTGATGGAAACCTGCTTCCTCTTTGATAGTAGTAGTTCAGATCATTCAAATTCAGATACTATAAAGAACAACATTTAGTCTAAACATGTGAGAACACTGTTTCTGAATGAGACAAACAACAGGAGAAAAATGGATCATTTTAGCAGCAAACTTTGTTTTGGGGGGGTGGGGGTGGGGTAAGAATTTGGATTCGGCCTCACTCAGACCGACTCGTACCAATCACTCTGGGCTGGCTCCAAATGGGAATGCCCATATCTCAGGAAAAAAACTGGCTTTATTTTGCTGCATAAGGAATTTCATGTATGTGACATCACAGCCGGCTTTGTTCATCTCCATTCACGGTCTATGGTGGGGTCAGACCACATAAGATCTTGTATTAATACCACATTTCAACATCTCTCTCTTCTGACTTTGACAGTTAGCACAGTTAAAAATGTGTCCTATGAATTTGCAGTCCAGTTACATTCCTTCTTAGAAATGTAATTTTGCATAAAAACAAATTAGAACCTCCTTACAGTCACTTTGCAACTTCTACAGCAGAGAAAAATTCTGGAACTGCCCCAGTTGTGGTTACTCAGTTTTATCCAAATTATGTATAGATTAACTGAACGTTTACCTGTATTTGACCAAGAAAAGAAATGAATATTGTTGTCAAACAGCTGCCACTCACAAGTTGAATAGATTCTGACGGGAAATGACATACAGAAACGTTTTCTCTGGAATTTATGGAATTGCCTCATGAACTTTGCTATGGATATGTAAGGAGGAGTCGGAGGCGCTGGGTTCCATATGCAGAGTTTATTATGAACCAAGGAGAGAAGGAGGGGTCAGGCTGACAGTGGTCAGGCAGGCCAAGGTCAGAGCTGGAAGAGGAATGTTAGAGGCAGAGCAGACTTTAATCTGGGGCAGGTGACGGTCAGGACCGGCAGAGGTATGTCAAAGGCAGAACAAATGTAGGTCAAGGGCAGGCAGGAGTCAAAACAGGCGGCTGGCAGGAATAGGATCAGGTTAAAGACAAGAATTTCAAGAGACGCACTCAGGATTGATACTGAATATTCAATAATTCATGTAGAAATGAGCAGGAGGCTCTGCTTATAAACTTTGGTGGATAATGACTGATGACGAGCAGCTGTGAGGTCTGGGAGTGTCAATACTCAGGAGACTGTGTATGCAGACGACCAGAGGGGAAGACAGAGGGCAAATTCCTGACTATAAAGAGAACTTTGTTGTTTAAAGGGCCTACTCAGGGCAAAAAAAGTATTTAATCATCCAGGTTTTCCCACTTAAAAAGATGAGAGAGAACTATAACTTTCATTGTAGGTATACCTCAACGGTGAGAGACAAAATGAGAAGTAAAATAAAAAGAACACATTGTCTGATTTTAAATAATTTATTTGTAAAAAATGGTGGAAAATAAGTATTTGCTCCCCCACAAACCACCAGGATTTCTGGCTCTCATAGACCTGTAACTTCTTCTGTAAGTGGATCTTCTGTCCTCCACTCATTACCTGTATTAATGGACCTGTTTGAACTGGTTATTCAAATAAAACACACCTGTCCACAACCTCAAAGAGTAACACTCCAAACCCCACTATGGCCAAGACCAAAGAGCTTTCTTAGGACACCAGAAACCAAATTGTTGCCCTGCACCAGGCTGGGATGACTGAATCTGCAATAAGTAAGCAGCTTGGTGAGAAGAAATCAAGTGTGGGAGAAATAACTAGGAAATGGAAGACATGCAAGAACTGTAATAATCTCCCTCAATTTGGGGCTCCCCACAAGCTCTCACCCTACAGGGTCAAAATGATCACAAGAACAGTGAGAAAAAAATCCAAGAAACACACGGGGGGATCTAGTGAATGACGTGCAGAAAGCTGGGACCAAAGTAACAAAGGCTTCCGTCAGTAACACACTACACTGCACAGAGACTCAAATCCTGCAGTGCCAGGAAAAAGGAAAAAATGAATTCAACCATGTATTGTCAGATTCACAGTAAAAACCTCTTTACATCAGCAACAGCTTTGAAGATGAAACGTGGCTGGTCTTTCATCAAGACAACGATCCCAAACACACTACCAGGGTGACGAACCAGAGGTTTCGTAAGAAGCATTTCAGGGTCCTGGAGTGTCCTGGCCAGTCTCTAGATCTCAACTCAGCCCTCCAGCCGCCCTTCACCCCCTGCTTTCCTGCCACCCCCATTCACTGGACTGCACTGGACTGGCGATATAAAATACTTACTATTTACTTTTTCTTAAAATCTCCATGGCCACCACACGGTGTGTAAAAATGCAACTGCTATGGCAACTGACTCTGTGAACCTAACCTGGTCTGGAGCAGGTTTCCTTCAGGAAAGTCAGTTTCCTGTGGTCTCCGCCCCTTTTTAAAGTGAAGGTTGGTCAAAATAGGACTTCCTCATTTAAGATTTGAGATTATTCACATTACAGACTGCACGTTTCCCCCACACTGAAACCAAAATGGCATGCCCATTTATAGAGGATTAGTCCGGAGGGAATGTCATATATGTCGGGAGAGGATTTCAAGACCACGAGTCGATTGCCTGGCGTTTCCCAATTCATTCTAATTTTAGCATCACCGTTTTTCCCCGTTTTTCCAGGGACTCTGTATTATACATTTACAATCGCATCAGCCCATACAACAAACACGCCATCCATTGTGTTCAGTGGCGTAAAATAAAGAATTGTATGTTTCTGCCTCGAGTTGCATTGATCTAAGAACTTGCTCAGGGTGAATGTGGCTAAAAAAAAGCTGGCAGATTAGTTGTAATAAACTAAGAGAAGAGCTGACAATGGCCTTTACTCAAAACAGCCGGAGAAGTTTTCATAAGAGAACTAGAATAAGTTTTTATTTACCTTTTTTTTTTTTTTTTTTTTTTTACAGTAAATAAACCATAAATGAAAATACAGAAATAATATTGTAAAAGAAAGCACAGTACAATTCCTGTAGGAACATTTTCGGTTACACTGTCAGCTGGATGCCAGTAACTACTGTATTTCTGTAAAATGCATTTCAATAATTACTCCATCCATCTGACAGTAGATTACTATAAAATCTACAGCAACTATTTTACAGTGTGGCTAAACCCTGGACAGTTCATCAATCCATCACAAGGCCAATTAGAGACAGACAACCAAACATAATCACATTTAATGAACAATTTAGATATTTAGTACTGAAAATATCAAGCATGTTTTTAAACTGAGAGAAGAAGCCAAAGCGCAAAAAGAAAACCCCACACCGTTAGGAACTGATGAAGAATGACTATTATTATGTCTTTGATTAAGACTTGTTCCTTCCTTCTGCTCTGATACTCTACTGTAACACAATGACTTAAGATGTTAAAGCATGTGATTGTTCAGTCTCTTCTGATTGGTCGATCACAGTCAGTCCTGTCAGTTAAAAGTAGAGAACTAACTAGCTTGTCTCAGTGAGTCTCAGCAGATTCAGTAAAATGTCTACTCTGGTGTTTGCTGGCTGTGTGACATGTCTGCTCCTGGGAACAGCGGGTGAGTTTCATCTTTTTTAAGAGCTATGATAAATATTTGTTAAATTGTACTGCAAAACCTAAAAAAGTTAAAATAAAACAGTGTGATTTCATTTTCTCCTCAGCTTATTCTTGGGCTCAGAAACCGTCTGTATCTTTACATTTTCAATCAATTCTTGTTGGTCAGGAAGTGATTTTAAAATGTTTTCATCGAAACAATCAGGCAGACTTCTTTTTTTGGTATAAACAACCTCTGGGACAGAAACCACAACTCATGTCTGAATATTTTGATCATAAGAAAAATGGATCTTTTGTGGATAGTTTCAAGAATGATCCACGGTTTAAACTAGAAACAGACAAAGACAGAAATCACTTGAAGATCTCAAATGTGAAAATATCAGATTCTGCTACTTACTACTGCATCGGCTCAAACACTTATACACTTACATTTTTGGAGGGTTATAGTGTCCATGTGAAGGACTCTTCTTCTTACATCCAGACTTCAGTGGTTCAGTCGTCCTCTAAGAACATCCATGCAGGAGACTCTGTGACTCTGAACTGTACAGTACACACTGGAAGCTGTGATGGAGAACACAGTTTACTGGTTCAAAGACTCTGGAGACTCTCATCCAGGACTCATTTACACTCATGGAGGCAGGAATGATCAGTGCGAGAGAAAGAACAACACACAAACACACAGCTGTGTCTATGACCTGAACATGGAGAACCTGACTGAGTCTCATTCTGGAATCTATTACTGTGCTGTTGCTTCATGTGGAAACATACTGCTTGGAAACGGGACCAAACTGGATCTCACAGGTAAGTCACAGCAATAATATTTATGGACTGTTAACACAAAGTTTGTGTAGGAAAAAATCCAATCAGAAATGTGTTTGTCTGACTCTGCAGGTCAGCCGAACTCTTTGTTGGTGTTTTTCTTAACTGGATCTTTGACCTTCATGATCATCCTTGTTGTTTTTCTGGTTTACATGATTAAGAAACAAAATTTATGCCAGTCTAAAGGTACAGAAACTATGAATCTCAGTTCTCTCACAGTTCATTGAACATGCTGTTTGTAAAATGAACATTTTGTCTTTTAAAACCAGACGAAAGCTCAGCAGCCGCCTGTACATCACACTCAGAGGTTAGATTTGATCTTAATATTATAACAAATGTTATCATCACACAGTTTAATGTAAAGTTTACCATTTCAGGCTGAGAAGAAAGACACAGAAAGTCTTCATTACGCTGCTGTTAATGTTCAGAAGTCCAACAGATCAAGAAGACAGAAGAACGACTTAAACACAGACTGTGTTTATGCCAGTGTGAGACAACACAACTGAACCTGTTTCACATTAATATAGAAAAAGTTATTTTCTACAAATCTTTTATCAACATTTTGATGTTTTCATCATAGATACATTTTAGTTTTTTTCCACAAACATTTGAATATGTGAAGCGTTTCTTTTTGCTCTCATGAACTCTGGACACTCAAATGTTTTCATTTTTGTGAAGGAAGTGAATGAATGAATGTTTTATTGTGATTATTTTGTAAGAAATTAAATTCAGAGGATCCTCTTTGTTAATGTATTCCAATGTGTTTTGCTTTTTTTTTTTTTTTTTGGCTTTTTTTGATTTATATTTTATTGACAATAAATAGTAACTTAACATTTCCTTGAATTTTAAATCTGAATACAGTATGCAGCACTATATCATTACTCATCACTGTATAACATCAGAAATGACTCTTTTTAAACACAAAATTAACTTCATTTCCTCCTGTGAAAAAATTAAAGCATGACGATTAAAGGTTTATTCAAAAGATGTTCATGTTTCAACTGTAAATCTAATTTATCTAACTTACAAAGCAATACAGAAACCAGTAAATCTTTGTAATTCAAGGATGTTTTTTCTGGTTTTAAAGTTCTTCTCAAAACATTTTTTTGGCTTTTGTAAAATCTTTCCCAGTAGTCTTTTAATTGACTGGCTGTTTTTAGCTAAATATCCAAAAGCCTTAGTGGTGTTTTTAAGACATCTTTTATGCCCAGCGGCAGTAGGAGACTGTTGGCTTGGAGCAACCCCTTTCCCCTTCCGTCTCTGGTATGGCGTCACATCTCTGCCATTAATCTAAGGGTGCGTATTTTATAACCTGAGCGCGCAAAGCTCTCACCGCGCACGCTCAGTTTTTTTTCGCCCTAACTGAGCGCACGCGATTAGAGCTCTGCGCGCTCAGTTAGAGCGAAAAAAAAAAAAATGAGCGGGCGTGCAGAGCTCTGACTGCGTGCGCTCAGTTTTTTTTCGCCCTAACGTGCGCGGTGAGATCTCTGCGAGCTCAGTTATAAAATACGCGCCCTTCGATTAATGGCAGAGATGTGACGCCATACTCTTGGAGCTCTGGCTGCTCGCTTACGTGTGATCTTATAGCCTTAAACTAGCATTAGCGGCACAAAAATAGTGACGAGCAATATTGGCTCAATCCAGTTGTAAAGGTTTTAGCCAATGAATGCGTGCAAGAGGGCGGAGGAGCAGAGTGCTAAGAGAAACTTTGACAGGTCCATCGTGTAGCTCCAGGTTAGCTCCATTAGCCCCAGATTTTTTTAGCATTCTCCAATGCAATTTGAATTAAGAAGTACTCAGAAACGCAGTTTTAATTGTCAATTATTTTATATAGGTCCTCTATTATGAAAACAAAATGCTACAAACAAATGCTACAAACAATGATTTTCTTTGGATCTTTAAGCCTCAGGGTTTATTCCCTCATAGTGTTTACAGAATGGTGATGGATCATTGGTTCATTTTACAGTAACATTCTGTCACAAAATGCCACAACACCAGATGAACATTTTAAGGTTTACTGAAATGATGAGAACATTGTATTATGTCCTGATTAGCACTGGCTATAAATGTTTCTTTTGTCTTTAAAACATCATTAATCTATCCATTAATCCATCTTCTTCCGCTCATCCTGGACCGAGTTGCGAGGGCAGCAGTCTGAGCAGAGATGCCCAGACTTCCCTGTACCAGGCCATCTGAGAGATGTAGTCTCTCCAGTGTGTCCTGGGCCTCCCCAGGACCTCCACCCAGTGGGACATGCCCGAACACCTCCCCAGGGAGGCGTCCAGGAGGCATGCGAACCAGATGCCTGAGCCACCTTAACTGGCTTCTCTCGATGTGGAGGATCAGCAGCTTTACTCCGAGCTTCTCCCGGGTGGCTGAGCTCCTCCTTTTATCTCTAAGGGAACGCCCAGCCACCCTACGGAGGAAGCTCATTTCAGCTGCTTGTATCTGAGACCACGTTCTTTAGGTCATGACCAAGAGTTCATGACCAAAGGTGAGGAATGGAATGAAATTTGACCGGTAAATTGAGAGCCTTGCTTTCTGGCTTAGCTCTCTCTTCACCACGAAGGACCGGTACAGCGACCGCATAACGGTGGACGCAGCACCAATCCGCCTGTCGATCTCACACTCAGATCTTCCCTCACTCGTGAACAAGACCCCAAGATACTTAAACTCCTCCACTTGGGGAAGGACACTCCACCCTCCCTGAGAGGGCACACTATCTTTCTCTGGTCAAGAACCATGGCCTCAGAGGCAGCGGTGCTGACCCTCATCCCAGTTGCTCGGCTACAAACCATTCCAATGCTGAAATCATGCATTAATCTCCGCATCAAAAATCCTGTTTGCTTTCATGTCAATCATTTTCCTGGAGACAAGCACACCTTTCTTTTTGTGCTCACTAATCCATGTGCAAGCCAGTAGTGCTATTTCGACACTCGCTGCACCACCACCATTTTGTTTTCTGCATCCGTCTTCTCCATGTCACCCGTCTGCTTGCCCCATTCACGGATACGTTTAGGATGCAGCCCAAAATGTGGTGCAGATTCCTCATCGGAATGTTCTTTGGTGAATGCCACCACGTGAAGTTTAAATGCTAAGTCAAAGGGGGGTTTCTTGACCATCCATCCCAGCACTGGCTCACAAAAGTGAGCCGAGCCACAAACACACGGTGTCTGCACAACAGTACACTTCGCGATCATCTGAGCTGATTGTCTATGTCTATGTTGAGGCTGAAGTCAGATGGAGGAAATGTTTGGGATTGGGAGGTGGAAAAATGAGATGAAGACAGGCATGGAGAGAGCAGATAACGATAAAATATTAAACTTGTGGATATTCACAACTACCCCAAGGGGGGATACGGGCTGTCTGTGAGTGAAAAATTTGCCAACCTGAACGGAGTGCACAGGTGACTCACATGTAATAAGAAAGTCCTGGACCACTGGGTGAGTGAAAATGTGAAAATGCACATAATTCTCCAGGCATGCTGCGGGCAACAGGTCATAGTGAACTATCATACAAAACTCAAGAAAAGTTAGGGGAAATAAGGTGAGATGACCTCATATAGGATGATTTAGTGAATAACAAATACATATAAAGCTATACAAATACCTTTTATTACAAAAGACACTGTCATGGCTGATTTATTGGTTGACCCCAAACAAATACACACCAAAACATACTCAGGAATGATACAGACACACATTCAGTGGATGACAGGTTCCACAGTGTTAAACGAAGTCTGGATGAAGGTTTTTGTTCAGACTCTGCAATTTCGAGCAGACCGGAACCTCCGAACCGAAGGGCTCAGAATACAAAAGCATTTAAATAAGATCAGTAAAATATGACTTCAATGAACAACATGTAGTTGTTCATTTAAAAATGTAGCTGTTATTCAAACATGTACGTAGAGTCAAATAATCTCATTCTTCTTTAACCGATCTGGCACATCGCCTGTCCATCCTGGGAGAGGATCCCTCCTTCATGTGGGCATCCCTGAGGTTTCTTATTATTTTCCCAAAATAGAGTTTTTTTAAAGAGTTTTTCCTCACTGAGAAGAAGGGTCTAAGGGCAGGGATGTTAGTTAATGTTAGTTTGTTTAGTTTAGTTCAGCAACCAGCAATTGTTTATATTTTATGACTGACTTTTTGTTCTTTACATAAATACTGGTGTGAAACCCATTGAGACAGCTATGGTTGTGATATTGGGCTTAATAAATACAATTGAATTGAATTTCTATTACTTTGATATCCACTTGAAAATGTATTTTATATTCATTCATTTTCTGAACCGCTTTATCCCTTTTTGGGTCAGGGGGCTGCCGGAGCCTAACCCGGCTACTCATGGGCGAAGGCAAGGGACACCCCTGGACTGGTCGTCAGTCTGTCGCATGTATTTTACATTCATATCTATTATTTTAGTTCTGGTCCTCTCCTTCTGTCCAGTTTCATTCTTTAGGTCATCTGGATCTGACCTGTGAGGAGGGGTTTCTTTGAGGATTGATGCTGTTTTAAGTTTATTTTCTGATCTTTAATCATGTTTTATGTTCAGTTATGTTTAAAGTTTTGCTTTGTGTTTTACATGTGTGAAGTTGTCTCACTTTTATGGAAATAGCAGTGATGATAATTCTTTCTGACTCTTTTGAGAGGGACAAATGTTATACATGCAGTTGGGAAAAATGATGGACATCAAAGATAAACTATTTTAAAAATAAATGAGGGACATTTTGTTTTGTAAATCATATATACTTAGTTCTTTTTTGTTTATTGAGGTCCAAGATGCTTTACAGTCAAAAGTCCAATTCACACAATGTGGGGTTCTGTAAGGACACAGGCATGACTGGTGGTAAATGACTCTGTGACCTCCTAATTAAAGGTCAACGTTTTCTACCTCTGCACTACATCTGCCCCATCTTTACATACAAATATGACTTGCATTTTGGACCTCCAGCATAGATATTTCTGACATTTTTACTGAGCTGCTGTTATCATCAGTGTGTGCAGAAAAAATAGAAATGACAAAAAAATGACAGAAAACTCAGTTGAAACTTCCAGTTAAAAACTGGAGACCACAAAGGGAGCAGAGTTCAAGTCTGATAAATAGTGTTGACCACAGATTAACTGAAAAGATATTGTATAGATGTATTTGTGAATAGTTTTGTTAATGTAGTAAAAAAAAAAAAAAACAATGTAAAAAAATAGTAAAAGTTCACAATCAGTATCATTGGTTTAAATCTTTAATAGAGAAGGCAGGCATACATTGAAAAAATGTGTCTGAATGCTCAAATGTTAAGAAGAGTATAGCTATCAAAAACTAAAATGCAAAGCAATCATTGTGCCATGTGCTAAAGCTCATACAAAACAAATATATTTAGCTTTGCTGTTTTGTTCTGAAATACACACACTGACTCCAGGTATCCTCCATCTGCCTTTTGGATCCGCTCATCTTGTTTCCCATTAGAGCAGAGTAACAGTGATGTTCTTCATCCTAGAAAATGTAAAAATAACAAAAAATGTTATTAAAAATGATCATGGTAGTAATTTTTTTCATTCTTTTATTCTGTGTAACCTGCACAGAACAGTGTCTTTTTAAAGTTTCTGAGTCACAACACCAGATCTTCTTACCTTTAAAGAAGAAGCTGCTGATCTCTCATCTGATTTTTGTTAAACAGCCCATTTAAAGCCAAAAATGAAAAAAAGTCATTAGAAATAACTGGAATTATACTAAACAGCATCTATTCATCCATACCATTTCTATTGTATACGTTAAACTAATAACATGTTCACCCACCGTTGGATTTACAGCTCTGTGTCTTGTGTATTATGCAAGATATGAGGAAGATCAGAAAGGCTGTCAGAGCTCCGCTCAGCAAATACACGCATGTGGAAAAATGGGATTCTTGTGCTGAGACAAATTTTTAAGAAAACATTGATGAAACAAATGTAATTTACATCAAATACAAACTCTTGTCAAGTACATCGCTTTAAAAGAGTTTCTTACCAGTAAAGTCCAGCTTAGTCCCGTTTCCAAACAGTATGTGTCCACATGAGGCAACAGCACAGTAGTAGATTCCAGAATGAGACTCAGTCAGGTCATCCATGTTCAGCTCATAGACACAGCTGTGTGTTTGTGTGTTGTTCTTTCTCTCACACTGATCATTCCTGCCTCCATGAGTGTAAATGAGTCCTGGATGAGAGTCTCCAGAGTCTTTGAACCGGTAAACTCTGTGTTCTCCATCACAGCTCCCAGTGTGTACTGTACAGTTCAGAGTCACAGAGTCTCCTGCATGGATGTTCTTAGAGGATGACTGAACTACTGAAGTCTGGATGTAAGAAGAAGAGTCCTTCACATGGACACTAAAACTCTTAAAAAATGTAAGTGTGTAACTATCAGAATGGATGCAGTAGTAAGTAGCCGAGTCTGAAACTTTCAAATTAAAAATCTTCAAGTGATTACTATATATTTTTTTATCCAGTTTGAAGCGTGTTTTTTTCTTGGATTCATCAAGAAATGTATTTTCTGGGCTGTGCACATAGAAATTGTATATAAGTTCAGGTTTTTGTCCCAAACTTTGCTTGAACCAGAAGATTCGTTTTAATGTCTGACCTTCATAAGGACATTCTAAAGTAACAGTTTCACCAACGTTGACAGATTGAAAATCACTTTTCTGCTGTGCAGAGGAGGATTTTAGATCCATTTTTTGATCTGGAGTAAAACAAAAACCACAACATTGTTAAAGAAAGTCATGAAGATGCTCAGAAATGATTAAACCACAACTTACCATTTGCTCCAACAAACAAACATGTCAGAAAGAAAACAAAGAGCTTAGAAATCATCATGTCTGGATTCTCGTGTCGAATGAAAAAACAACTGACGATTTTTCACATTTATAGTGACAAGACAGCTTTTGATTGGTTCTCTGAACTGACAACAGCATTAGGAAACATGATCACATGGTCAAAGCCACAATCAGGTTTTTGTCAGTACAACTGTGATGGGAGTGTCTACCGCCACACAGGAAAAAAAAAGACTGACTTCTGCTCACTCTCCAATATAATTCCAAAACTAAATGTTTGATACAATACAGAAATACAGAAACTTTAAACAGTTTATTTTATCAAAGATGTATTCATGAAACCTGCTCACGTTGTTCAGCTGTTTTTCTTTTGGGTGTTAAGATTTGTTTTTATTTAAATGTCATGAGTTCTGCGTCCTGGTACTAACAGCTGACTGAGAGTTGACCTTCTACTTGTGCTGGAGATTCAGGAGCCAGCCACTGCTGACAGAGGAAGGACAAGGAAATCTTAATTTGATCACTTTGACGGTCCAGTTTCATAAGCTGGGAAGCAGCACACACACACACACACATAGACACACACACTTCTCCCCACCCTCCAGCCAAATACGTTTAATGGTTTCATCATAAAAGTCCTGAAGTCACAGCCAATATTTGTGGTGTCTACACTGACTTTTAAGCTATAAAACGTATAAAACCCACTGTCAGCTGTCAGAGGGAATTCAACAGTGGGCTGCATGATGCTGGGGCTCATGGAGGTCAAAGGTCACTAGCTTTCTGGGGCACTTCATTGCGGACCTTCAAACTTAATGTGGTCTTCAGAGAGAGTTTCATGAAGATATTTTTCATGACGATAAGCTGCATCCATCAATCCATCACCAAGTTCTGCAAAATGTGGATGCAGGGGTCAATGCGACACCTGCAGAAATATTCTCTGCAGAAATATTATTTGCAGGAAGAAATCCCACATGATGAGAGAGGTAGGAAGTAGACTTTGCAAGCAGAGCAGTACTGGCCTAATTGTAAGTACCCCAACCCCAAAGTTGCCAAATTTGTGACATTGTTTTGCTGGGCTTGTTCCAGTGAAAATACGTTTCAAATCTTTCAGCTGACCAAGAGATTGGGAACAATTCCATGCTTCTAGCTTTGTTGGAAAAGTTTGATGACCATCACTTCCTGTTCTAACATGGCCACACAGCACAAGGAAATTATAGAGAGCCACAGATGAGCCCGTGTGATGTAAAAGAACTCCGCTGGTCTGTACAGAGTCTTAATCTCAACCTAACAGAAGATTTTTGGGATGAACTAAAGTATTTATTTGCATTTCATTGAGGAACATATGTATTTCATCCCCTAGTAACCATTACAGACCGGTTAAACTCTCCTAATCAATCTGTCACCTGAACGGAAGTTACCTGTTTAACCAGTCACCTGCATAACAACCTAACCCACAGAATCAGTCCATCAGTCAGGCTCCAAACTCTCCAACATGGAAAGACTTAAGAACTTTCAGTGGATTTAGAAGAGAAGATTGTCGACCTGCAGAAGACTGGGACAACCAAACCAAACCAAACCATCAGCACCAAGCTGGGGGTCAAGGTCACAACTGTTGGTGCAATTGTGCCAAAATAAAATGTGTGACCCCAGTGTTCCTAAATATCCATCAGTTTGGAGGATAAAAGTCAAGCTTTGCTGATAAAGTTGAGTAGCTTGTGTCCAAAAGACTTATCAAAAGAAGAAAAAAAAGAAAAATATTAAAACATTTTTGAAGCATCAATGTTATTGTTGGTAACATGGAGTAAAGACAGCAGCTTCAACCATACACACTGCTGCTCCTTGGGGGTTTTCAGTGTTCCTCTGTGCACGACATCCATGGTGAAGGTAGAGCGGTCAATCATCTAATCTAATGTCTGAGTGGAGGCACTGGTTGGAGGGGGCATCTCAACCATTCCTGGTTCTGACTGACCACAAGAACCTGGAGTACATCAGGGCGCCCAAACGTCTGCATCCTCGTCAGGAGCGATTGGCTCTGTTTTTCTCTGTGTTCTCGGTTCTCAGTTCATGTCTCCTGTCAGCATCTGGTCGGCTTGATCCCTCTCCCACCACCAGAGGGAGCCATCGCTAGAATACTAACAGCCTCTGTTGTCTGAAGACTCCAACTCCCAGCATGCACTGGACCTCAGCCATCTTGTCTGCACCAGTTGCTTCTCATCAGCTCATCACCACCACTGCATATATGTCTGCTCCCCTCTCTGTTCCATATGTAGTCTTGAATCTCCTATTGACTGGTCAGTCTAAGCGCTTCTCTGTATCTGCCTTGCCAGTTTGGTTTTTGAACCTTGCCTGTTCCTTTGTCTCTTTCCTTGCTTCCTATTTTGACCCTCGCCTGGCTCAACCATGCCTTGCCTCATCCTCCTGTGCTGTTCGTTAAACTCTGTTTGCACATGGATCCAAATGCCTTAGCTTCGTTCTTACATCTCCCTGCTGAAGCCCGCCGATGGACCTCCAGACAGGGGTTCTCAGACCAAGCCCTCTGAGGTCGATGCTCCCCACCCCCTAGTCGTTGATGGTGAGGCAGCGGTTTTTCATGTTGTCTTTCAAATATGATTATGCATTTTTTGGCTGCAATAGAAAAAGAAATGTAATTTTCAAGAACAAAAATTGTGCAGTGCAACAAGAGTTCCAAAAATGCAAGATGAAGCTATCCAGGCATAAAGCTATGAGTCAACTCAGACAGAAAAACAAGGACACTGATATGTTGACCAAATTACCAGAAGTATGGGTCACCCATCCAAATGATCAGAATCAGGTGTCCTAATCACTTGGTCTGGCCACAGGTGTATGAAATCAAGCCCTCAGGCATGCAAACTCTTTTCACAAACATTTGTAAAAGAATAGGCCATTCTCAGGAGCTCAGTGAATTTCAGCACGAAACTGTCATAGGATGACACATGTGCAACAAATCCAGTCATAAAATGTCCTCAATCCTAAATGTTCCAGTCAACTGTCAGCTCTATCATTACAAAAGGGAAGAGTTTGGGAACAACAACAACTCAGCAAGTGGTAGGCCATGTAAACTGATGGACAAGGGTCAGTGGATGTTGAGGCTCATAGAGGTCGCCAACTTTCTGCACAGTCAGTTGCAACAGAGCTAATAACCATATGTGACTTTCAGATTAGCCCGAGTACAGTACACAGAGAGCTTCATGGAATGGGTTTCCATGGCCATTCATGGTGTGAGGTTTTCTATATTTTTGTTCAGTGTATTTACCATAACCATTTATCTGGTATTGTTTCCTGTTCTTTTTTTTTTTTTTATTCCAGCCTCATTCATGCTCTCTTTAGTACTTATAGCTGCTCTGCTTTTTCTTAAGGCCCTTTCATTTTTAATCTTGTTCATTTTAACAACATTTTTGAGGATGATGTATAAAAATGTTTCTACTAATACTTCTATATTTAGACTCCAACATTATTAAACCACCTTCATTTTGGAGGACAAGAGTTAAGCTTTGGTGTGAAAGGTGAGCAGCTTCTGTTAGATGTGGTTTTAGTAAGATGAAGTGTTGCATCGCAATGCAAAGCTGCCCTTGTCTGCAACAGAATCAGCTGACTTACATTGGTTTGGTAAACATGTAATTGTTGTGCAGTGTTGCACATCATCACAAAGCTTCTTTTCTATGCTTCAGGATCGTCTGGAAATACGTTAATTGCATAAACGGTTGAAAAGTTACGATAGTCAAAAAAATATTAAATCAACACTGGAGCGAAAGCTCTGGTGTAAAAGAGTTAAACCACATTCAGTTTAGAGGACAAGAGTCAAGCTTTGGTGTGAAAGTTGATCAGCTTCTGTTATTTGTGGTTTTAGTGAGCAAAGGTGTGAGAAAAATGTCCCTCTGATGGAAATTATGGGGTGAGGGGTCAGAGGACCTTTTTGTTTACTCTGTTTTTCATGCAAACTATTTTCCGCACATGATGCAACAACTATAATTTTCATAAACTGTCCAGTAAATCATAAACGTTTTGAGTTAATAAAAACTATTTAAGAACATTTAAAAGGTTGATTTCAACAAGCAGCAGCAATACTGTTTTGACATGAAGTAAAGCCAGCAGGTTCAACCACACGCTGCTGCTTCTGGGGGGTTTCAGTGTTTCTTTGCATGGCACCCATGCTGCGGTGGTAGAGCGCACAACATCTGATTGAAGGCTGGGCTCCACCCATCCACCCCTTGTGAACCGAATCGCACATTACTCATACCATGCAGTGCCCCCACCCCCCCACCACCTCCACCCACACCACCACAATCCACGTTTCAGTATGAGTGAGTTTTTGAGTCATCAGTGAACAGACATTTGCAGATAAAAAGAGTTAAAACAGAAAAACACAACATTTCTTCACCATTGAAACATAAATTCAGGTCCATCTTTTGAAGAAAAAAACAGCATCAGCATCCAGGTCTCCATCTTGTACCAAGCTGGAACCTTTTCTGTCTATTGTGGAACTTCAGAACTGCAAAGTTCTGGTTGATAGAACCTTCAGACTGAAACCCAGAATCTAGTCTGCACGCATCGCTGTGCATGAAGGTCTCTGTGGTTTCATCACAGTCTCAAGTTTGTCTCATCAGCCTCCACATCTGTACAGAAGTTCTGAATGCAGCAGCTTCATGGATCATTCAGAAGTGCAGTCTCTGTTTCTTGAATATACAGTCTCATCTTCCGTTGCTCTGAAATGATTAAGTTCATGAAGCTAAGCTGCAGTTCCAGCAGCTTCCTGACTCTTAGTGGTGGCGGTATAAAGCATTGGTGTCTGACGCTCTCTCTGATGATGATGATGATGACTGCCTCTTTGCCTTCAGCCAGAAAGAGCGGCTTATAGTTCAGATTATCTGAGTCCTGATTATGAAAACCAGAAGTTTCTGTTAAAACCTGTGAAATACTGTTTCTGATATAAGGGGAAAAAAAACAAAAAAAGATCATTTAATGAAGTTTAAGGATGCAGTCTTTTGCCACAGCACGGCTCACCTTTTGCAATCTTGCTGTTTTGTGGTCAATTTACATTGTTTTTTTTGCATTCCTTTCTTTTTTTTCTTCCTCTCTTTAACAGCACATTTTGTTCTGCGTCCTGATTGGCTTTAGACCTTTGTCAAGCAATCTCCTCTGTGCCATGTTTTACGTACACATTGTGTTCATCTTGCAAAGATGTTTTTTTTTTTTTTTTCTTTTCTTTCAAACTTTCAAACTCTTCTCTAACTTTCAAAAACTGAACTTTTTTTGTGAACATGTTAATGCCTATCTGAGAAAAGAGCATAAAGTGTGTTGTGAGAGTTTTTGCAGCTAAAAAACATATATAATTGTGCAACAAAGTTTACTATGTAAATTTAGTTTCTCACAGGTTAATTTTTTAAACATCATGCTACGTTCACACTGAATGCAAAAGCGGATCCAATTCTATAAGATTAGTCCACTGCCACGTATGGGCCAGTCTGATCACTTGTCCCTACTGCTAATCCCAGTGTACACACCCTCATTAAAAAGGTACCTCCCCACACACAACAACTGTTAAGATATGGTCAGAGGACACCACCCAATAGCTATCGAGGGAACACATTGGGACATTTTTGAAAATACAGACCTGAAAGACCCCACCCCACCCCACATGTCAGAGTCTTGCTGAAGGAGAGGAACCAGGCCTTCAGAAGTGGAGATGCAGCACAGTACAGTGCTGCCAGAGCTAACTTGAAAAGAGACATCAAAGAGGCAAAGGCAGCATAGAAGACGAAGATTAAGGACCATCTCAGCAGCAACAACATGAGGTAGGTGTGGTGGAGGAGTGGAGCAAATCATCAGCTACAAAACCAACAGCCCTGTGGTTAATGGTGATGCCCTGTGGGTGGAGGAACGGAACAAACTTTTAGGTGAAGCACCTGACCATAGCCACATCACATCCCTCTGTCTGCGACGGGCCAGTCCTGATGCTGGAGGAGCACGAGGTAAACGTACACTGAGGAGGGTGAAGCTGAGAAAAGCTGCGAGGCCGGACGGTCTAACAGAATGTGTCTTAAAAACTTGTGCCGACCAGCTGGCCAGAGTCTTAACCAAGACTTTTAACCAATCTTTGTCCCAGCACACTGTTCCACCCTGTTTGAAGTCCTCTCTCGTGGTTCCTGTGCCCAAAAAGACCATCAGCAGCCATAATGGTTACCGCCAGTGACACTTACACCAATTGCTATGAAGTGTTATGAAACACTGGTCCAGAGTCATATCAGCTCAATGCAGCCACCTGGATTGGACTCTTTTCAGTTTGCCTACAGAGCTAACTGATTGATGGAGGATACTATTGCTATGGCCCTCCATACTGCTCTGAAACACCTCGAGCAGCAGGGGAATTATACAGGGTTGCTCTTGGTTGACTTTAACTCTGCATCTCTCCAATCCTTCCCCACAGACTGGTGGCCAAATTATCAGGATTGTGTCTGTCTTCTTTCATCTGGTGTTGGATTCTGGATTTTTTTTAACAAATCAACGTCAGAGAGTGCGTGCAGGCTCCCACATCTCAGGCAATATTAGACATAGCACAGGCTCTCCACAGAGCTGGGTGCTGAGCCCTCTCTTGTACACCCTTTATGCACACGACTGCACCCGTCCCACTCCAGTAACCCCATAATAAAATTGCTGATGACACCACCTTGTTTGGAGATTCATTTCAGACAGAAATGAGTCTCCATACAAGGTGGAGGTGGAGCAGTTGACTGGGTGGTGTGAGGAGAACAACCTGATCCTAGAAGCTGATTGTGGATTTCAGAAGGAAGAGGCCTAAAAGCATACAGCCACTGTACATCTGTGGGGACGGTGTGGAGAGGGTAGCTTTTCGGGCATACAGATTAAAGAGGACTTGTCATGGAGCATGAATATTTCCGTGATTAATAAAAAAAGCACAACAGGGACTCTACTTCCTGAGACTTCTCACTAAGAACCATCTGTCACAGAAACTGCTTGTGTCATTTTACCACTGTTCACTAGAGAGTACGCTGACCTACTATATGTGTGTGTGCGCGTGCGTGTGTGTGTGTTTGTGTTGTGTGTGGGTGTGTGCGTGTGTGTGTGTGTGTGTGGTATCACAGCTCCACTGCCACAGAGAAAAAAACAGTCCAGAGTGTTGGCTCCAGCGCCCAGAAAATTAGTTGGATGTGCTCTCCCTTCCATGGATGATCTATACAATGAACGTTGCAACAAGAAAGCTAAAAATATCATCAGGGACTCATCATACCCAGGACACAAACTGTTTGAACTGCTGCCCTCCAAAAAGAGATACCAGACAATAAAGTGTAGAAACAATAGATTCAAGAACAGTTTTCATCCAAGAGCAATCTAGCACGAGCACTTTGTTTTTATACTGAATATTTATGTTTATCTGGTATGTTTTTATACTTATGTTTTTTTTATTTATTTATACTGTTTTTATTTTTACTTTACATTTTTACTGCCCTCTGCACTTAAGAAAGGGGAGTGCTTCCTTAATTATGTTGTACAAGTGCACAATGACAAAGATTATTCTATCCTCTTATATTCACTCGAAATTGTATCTAACACAATTTATAGTGAATTTATATTAAAAATAAAGTGTAAACGGATTAAAAAGTTGTCACTTTTTTCAAATACTACTTGAACTAAATGCACCTTCTCAATGTAAACTCTTTCCACTTAGGTCATTTCTTCCTGTCATAAAAGGGTGGGTAGGTTGTGACATGAAACGGGCCAATCAGACACCGTTTCTTCTCAGCAATAAAGGAGAGACTCCAACTGTCTGCAATTCAGCGCGAGAATGCAAACATGAAGACATCTGCTCAGTTTGTCTTATTTCTGACAGGTTTCCTCTCAGGTGGGTTCTTTTTCTATAACTTGAGATACAAATGTTGGACGCTTTTCTCATAATCTGATGGAAATGTCATCATGCTACAAACTTAGTTCTTCATTTTTCTTTTGTTTCCCTTCAGTTGAAAAGAGTCTTCTAACATCATCCTCATTGGTGAATCAACAGACTGTTTTCATATCAGCTCACAAAGGAGAAACTGTGTCTTTACCATGTTTCTATAAAGTGATTGATCTAATATAGGTTTCCTGGTACAAACAAACTCTGGGACACAAACCAAAGCTCATCTCTACATTTTTTAGATATTTAAAGGAATATAATTTCTACCATGAATACAATGATAATCCACGCTTCAGACTGAATCCAGAAAATCAAAATAATCAGCTGATAATTTTAGATCTACAATATTCAGATTCTGCTACTTACTTATGTGTAGAAAACTTTGGAAGAGAAGTAAACTTCACAGCAGCTATTACAGTTGATGTAAAAGGTTCAGGTTTAACCATCCAGACATCAGTGATTCAGTCGTCCTCTAAGAACATCCATGCAGGAGACTCTGTGACTCTGAACTGTACAGTACACACTGGGAGCTGTGATGGAGAACACAGAGTTTACTGGTTCAAAGACTCTAAAGACTCTCATCCAGGACTCATTTACACTCATGGAGGCATGAATGATCAGTGTGAGAGAAAGAACAACACACAAACACACAGCTGTGTCTATGAGCTGAACATGGACGACCTGACTGAGTCTCATTCTGGAATCTATTACTGTGCTGTTGTCTCATGTGGACACATACTGTTTGGAAACGGGACCAAACTGGACTTCACAGGTGAGAAGCTCCTGTAAACTGATGTATTTGAAAAAAGTCTGAATCGGTTGTACATTTTATTTTGTTTCATTCATGCTTTGTTACATTTAGTCTCAGCACAAGAATCTCATTTTTCTACATGCATGTATTTGCTGAGCGGAGCTCTGACAGCTTCACTGATCTTCTTCACATCTTTCGCAATTCATAAGATACAGAGCTGCAAATCCAAGGGTGGGTAAGCTTAATGTTTTACATGTCATTAGCATACATTCAACAGTTTTGCTTGATAGATCATGTTTAAGATCATTTGAGCTGTTTTTATTTCTTTTTTATAATGTTTTTAAATGTGCTGTTCAAGTACCAGTAACAAAAAAAACACTTGTGTTTTTTAACCAGAGGAGAGATCAGCAACTACTTCCTCTACAAGAACCAAGGTAAGTCCTGGTTTGGTGACGTTTTAAACTTTGTGATACTTCAATGCTACTCTGCCATTACATGGTAGTGCAGTGGTTAGCGCCCTCGCCTCACTGGAAAACGGTCATTGGTGAAATTCCTTCTGGGCCCTCTCTGCAGAGTTTACATGCTGTCCATGTACAGGCGTGGGTTTTGTCTGGGTGCTTTGGTATCATGCCACAGACCAAAAACAAAGTTCATGGGTTAATTGGTGACTCTGGATTGCCTCTAGCTGTGATTGTGTGGCCCTGCTACAGTCTGGCAACCTGTTCAGGGTGCACCCCACCTTCACCCAAACAGCGGGTTAAGAAAATGGATGAATGAAAGTTAAACAGTGCAATAAAAATGTTTTTTTGTTGTTAACTTTACATTTGCTAGGAAGAAGAAGATCACTGTTACTCTGCTTTAAGGGGAAACGAGATGAGCAGGACCAGAATGCAGATGGAGGATACCTGGAGTGTGTGTGTGTATTTCAGAACAAAGCAGCAAAGCTAAATGAATTTGTTTTGTTTGAGTTTTAGCACATCAAAGAATGTTTTTCTGCTGATATAGATCATTTCTTTGCATTTTAAAGTTGAATTTTGTAGTCAGTTTTATTGTCATAAAAAACGTACTGTATGTCTGCCTTCCTGTATTAAAGATTTAGCCTTCTTTTTGGCAATTGTCAACAACGCTTTTGACAATGTTGTGTCCGACAAAATAAAGAAGTTTGTCCCAGAAATCTCATCAAGATTTTAATTTTTGATTCATGAACTGTTTGTGTTCTCTAACATAGCACCTTTCTTTAATATCTAATTTTTTAAAGTTAGCTATTAGTATTAGAAGCTATTAGCAGGGGTCCTTGGGCAAGACCCTTAACGCTACCTCATAACTCACAAGAGACACGAAAACTCGTCATGCTGGCTAAGAAGTCGCCCAGCCAAACAAGGTCTGCGTTAGGTGCCGTATGAACTAGAGCACCTCAATGGAAAGTGGGCTACTGGAACAAGATGGAAATGGACTAGATGTGAGAACAAGGCGCTGCTGGAATGCTACTACTCAAGCAATACTACTATGGAGTGAATGGATGCTTCGGAACCCATAATCAAGGCTAACTGCCAACTGCTTAATGTTCTAACATCCGGCAAACGGCAACTTTTATCTCAACTTGAGACTGATAAAGTACAACACAATTGTAACACCACGAGAGAGACACAACATCAGGTCAGAGATGTGGCTATAATCACACTCCCAACCAGAACTTGGGAACTCAGCCCCAATAACCACCGTTAAGCTGAGTGAGGCGGCAACTGACCTAAAAGACAAGATCATCTCTAGAATGGAGACCAGGCAACTCCGACACCAACTACAGTTAAGTGAAGAACCACCTGAAAGTCTCCTGGAAACTGTAAATGAAGCATTGAGGGCATTTCCTACCGCAACAATCACAGAAACCAATGAACTGGTTTACACTTCAGCAGCAGTGATCCCTGAGATGATTGACTATATGGTGGCTGTGCCAAAAGTGCAGAAAAAAACATCCTGAAAGTGATGTAACTTCGTCTTTGGTTTCATTGATGTTTGTGTCTGCTCATTACTGACTGTAATATCTGCCCCTGAAGGGTTGCAGCATCAGTCAGAGGTCACCACTGACAGTCAGGTGAGTTTCCTTCCTTCTCTCTTCCTTAACTGACATGTTTGTTGGAGGCGAGTCCATAACGCCGCTCTGTGGTTTCCCTCAGAATCAGGCCTCTGTTGTGCAGTACGTCACTCTGGACTTCAAACAGAGACGACAGACGTGCCGCAGACAGAGGAGCACAGAGGAGAGCGTGTGCTCTGCAGTCAGAGGCTCACACTGAAGCTCAGCATGATTTCCTTTTTTAAAGGGCCTTTTTTATTTCTAGAGTTATAAAAAGGCAAATAAATCAGGTGAGAAAAAAAATTAGAAGAAAATTCCAAAATTAAAAGTTTAAATTAAGAGATTATCAGTGTGAGAATAACATCTGTATTTTTCAACAGAAATATTCACCAAGTCTGCCACTAATAACAGATCCAGATGAAAAAACCCACAATCGCACACATGTAGCTGAGGCTGGAAAAGTGAAATGTTTAAAAAAAGGGAGAAATCATGAATTGCATTAACTTTAATTTATTAGTATAAACCTGCATGAAATTAAAATAACAATAAAGAGAATCTTTCTCAGACTCACTGGCGACCAGTCCAGGGGTGTCCCCTGCCTTCACCCATGAGTAGCTGGGTTTGGCTCTGGCAGCCCCGTGACCCCGAAAGGGACAAACACGTTCTAGAAAATGAATGATGAATAAAAAATGAAATCTTTCTCAAAGGAGTACCGGCCACAAAGTTGCAGCAGGTTGTAGAAACAACTGATATTCAAGCATCTCCTAAAGGTGCATTCACACTGAATGCAATTTGCGAGGCCAATTCGCGTAGCCCGCCCCTCTCTCGCCACGCCATGAATTTGCTTCTTGGAATGGAAGTATTATTCCTCACATACTAATAATTATGCTTAGTAGCATAACAGTAAGCAGTTAGTCCTATGTAATATTATTATTTTTATTATGCTGAGTATTTAGCAGGTCTAAAGCCTAAAGTCTCAAAAAACGTCTTTATAGCTATTTTTGTGCAGAGGTGTGTGTGTGCTTCACTTCCCTTTACAGGCAGTGTGATGAGGCCACATCATGTTAAAACAATTGGCTTCTTTCTCTCAGTCAGCCTGAGGTCAACCCTCCTCCAAAAAAAAACCACAAGAAAATATCTAAAGGCACATAATGCAACATTCTTGCTACACTTTAAGTGATAAAATAGCCATCTGTTTGCTTTCTTCTACTTTTAGGTTTGGGGGTTTGGCTCTGTGAGGGCTTAGCTGTCCAGTGCAGGGTTCTAAAACTGGCGACCTGCGGGTAAATTGCATCCCCCAAGACCCTATTTTGCAGCCTAAATCTTGATATGAAGGTGTAATGATAGTGCGGCCTGTCAGCGGTTCTGCTTCGATGACCGTGTGACCACTGCGACTACAGCGATTATAAGTCACTTGGAAGTATAAAGCAGCCCTTAAAATACGTGCTGACAATGCAGCACCGTGCAACTTTTTTTTTTTTATTTTATAACATGTCATGTCCAACAGCTGAGCAAACAGATGTGAGCTGAGAGCCTTTTGCATTTGACAGATTTTACTCTTTCAATCGGGGGTTATAAATCATAGGGAACACAAAATGTATGTTGGTATAAGCCCCTTTTGTAATTTAAACAAAACTTTATTTATATTAAGTTTGTTTGTGTTTTTTTTGTTGGACTGGACGGAAAAAGAGATGCAGTTGTGTGTGTGTGGGGTGTGGGGGGTGTGGTGGGGGGGTGATTATAGAAGTTAGAGGATGACTACTGGGAAGGGAGGGTAGAGTCGTAAAACTACAGGCAACAAAATGCTGGATCTTATACCCATTACAATAGTGAGTTTTGGTCTAAAATGGGCAGGGCCTGTCCACACACTCAGCTGTTACAAACATACCTGCTGGCTCCAAGAGTGTTCACAAACTTGTCCACATCCAGTTCACACGCACACTTGTGCATACCAACCGACACATGTAAAGCATTACATTCTGACACGCACACTATTTGAAGGTGCAAAGGTGAGCCGACACCTGTGCTCAGGTGAATGTTATGTTAAGATGAAGTGGATGAAGGAATGTAAAAAAAAAAGGAGGGAGACCTCCCAGATATCCCCACACCAAGACCCCCGCTGAGGCAGCAGCCCCGACCAGGGCCTGCCCCCGCACCCATACTGTGGGGCCAACGGAGGAGATCCACCCGCCAGGCAGCCCGGCCAAGCACCCAGACCAGCGCCCGCAGGACCACCACATGGGCCCCCAACACCCGAGAGCAGTGAGGTACGGAAGCGCAGAGTGCAAGGCCCGAAGAGCAGCCCCCCCCACGGTGACAGGGGCCCAGCGTGGGGCCTCGCCCCAGGAGAGCCCCACCACCCCAGACAAGCCGCCCACCACCACCATGGAGTTCTGAGCATCCCCCCACCCCAGCCCCGGGTACGAGCCAGGGCCCCCCAAGGGAGACCCGCTCCAAAGCTCTAGGCAGCCGCGGAGATCCAAGAGAGCACAGCAGGGGTCAGCTACCCCCTCCAAGAGGAGGGATGACGAAGAGAAGTGGGGGTCCCCGAAGGTGTAGAATAAAATCAATACATACCCTGACTAGACTCTCCTAATGTTGTAATTTAGAAGGGGCCCGTCACCCGAGGGTAAGGACCAGAACCCACACCACAAGGACACAGACACCCAGACACAGTTAAAACTGTACAAATGATTCTATGAGGCTCCAAACAAGTAGCTGTAACGCTCCCACAATTCATGAAGCAGCAGTTTACCAAACTTTGAAGTTCATCAAAGCTCTTGTAAAAAAATGTGATGCATTTTTGAGTGTGATGTGTCACAGAAAAAACAGTTAGCCATGTGCATTTGTCTGTGTGGATCTGCATCAATGTGTGTGTCATGTGTGAACAGGGTTGTGCAGAAACAGGCTAAATGTGTGTTCCTTTATGTGTGGAGATATTAAAAGTGCACTTGTGTGTTGTTTCGTACTACATATAAACAAAAACAAGGAGAAAATGAAAAGTTAAAAACTTCATAAAAGTGTAAAGTCTTAAATTTAAAAGAAAATGGTGGATTGGAAATAAAGATTTTTTTATTGAATCCATTTATTCATAGTTTTCAAAAAACAAAAAGACATTTTCTCCACAAAAGTAAAACAGGAATCTATTTGTTATTCTGTTCATCTTATGATTTCTAAGATTTTCATTTTTTTGTCTGATGTATTTGCATGTTATGTTCTTCACATACACAGTATCTGCATTTCTTAATTCAAACATTTTAGAATTTCATTTTTGGCAACAAAAAGAGGCTAAACTGTTTAAAGGTTAATCTAACAACCAAGTCTGAGTTTGAACTTCATCTAATTTCTAATTGCCTTCAATGTAAACGAAAAAAAAAAAACCAAAAAATTAGATTCAGGAACCCAATGAAGAACATATTTATGATTTCTCAGACTAATAAAACATACTTTAATGATGGTACAACAGAGATGAGACTCCTTTAAAGTCCATTTGTGTGTCGAGGTAAAGTCAGCAAGATCTGGTCAAACATGTCACCTCTGCTGGTTTCATGTCAGAAAAAAAAAAAAAAAGAGTTTTGAAGAAATGTATGTTTAATTTTCAGATTTTTTATAATACTCAAACTCTAGTTATGGATCAAAACTCTGATAATTTGTTAGGACAGTGGATGAGCTGTATAGTAATTCAATCATCAAAACACTTTAATGTCCACAGCAGCTTCAATCACAATCATTTAAATGTTTTTTATTTCTTCTCTGTCATTGAGCAGTTATTAAAGGAATATTTTGGACATTTTGGAGTTTCCGAAAGGATTCCTAGTGATTAAAAAAAAACAAAAACAGTTTTATTTCGTGTCAAATGAGAAAGTGAATTTATGATCACGTTTCTGTTGATCTCATAATGCAGGCTGACAAAGTGTAAACTCACTATCCGTTTGTTATCACAAAAGAAAACTGAGCTTTACAAATGTAATTAAAAGCTGAGAGTATTTAAACACATTGATATCTGTTTTTACAAAATCTTTTCTTTTTAGAAGACAATTGGATCATTTATACAACTAATTTTGGGCTCTACTATAAACACTTTAAAAACATTTTTCAGTAAAACTGAGTAGGAAACATTTACTGTTCTGAGCTGCTGTCTTTGGTGATCTACTTCGCAGTTGCATAAACCACATTTGTCCCGTCTTCACTCTCTGCTGCATCTTTTGTACTGTTCTTTGCTTTTGGTCGGAAACGGAGAGCTGCATAGTTCATATTATCAGAGTCCAGGTTCTGTAAATGTAATTAAGTTACAGTTGAAACAACTCGATTATAAAAGAAATGATTAAATATTTTTTTTTTATTTACCTCTTTGAGTTGTCTTTCAGCTGAAGCTAAAATAAATAAAAAAGAATTGTTAAAAACAATAAATCGTTTGGACATTTTTTTTCTTTTATATTTATATAAATTCAACTAAATGTACCTTTTGGAAAAAAACTGATTTTAATGAGCAGCACGACGATGACGATCATAAGAAAACCAATAATGCTTCCCAGAATTATGGTCTGCAGTTCTGGTAATCTGGACATTTCTAAATAGCAAAACATGAATAAAGTATGTTAATTAAAGGAGCTTTTAACAAACATTTGCTAATATTTTTCCGAAAGATCTTACCATAAACCAGCAGATATGTTGCATCAACAATGACTGTGCCTTTATTCTTTTTAAGTCCACAGAAATACAGTCCAGAGTCAGAGAAGTTCACATTTGTGATGTTGAGAAAAAGATGTGTGTTGTTAGACGTCATTAAAAATCTTTCTTTGAATCCGTCCAGCATGGTGGCGCTGGAATCTGAGGTTGTCATTGATGAGATGACAGTAGGATTGGGTCCATCATTCAGTTTGAACCAGAAAATATTAGAGACTAAGCTGCTGAAGTTTGAGCACTTCAGTGTAACTTCTCCTTTAAGTTCAACCTTCACTGTCTGAAACTCAGAGGATGAAAAAGAGATCAGACCTGAAACACAAAAGAGAAATTTCAATCTAACAAAAACACAACCGTCTCTGAGAGCGATCCAACCAGAGAATCGTCGGTGGTTTACGCACAGAAAACCAACAGTTATTGTATTGAGATGAAAATGTAGGAGCACTTACTGAAGGTGCAGAGTAAAGCCAGAACCAAGGTAAGGTTCACCATTGTGTGCACAACAGATCTCCACCCTTGCAGTGCTTGCTATTGAACTGTGCTCCAGATACAATGATCTGAAGGTAAGGAGGTGGCTTGTCTATTGACTGATGCAAGTGGTTCCTTCAATCTCATAGTTTACCTGCCAGTGCTACAACTTCTTGTTCTTTCCGTCCGTTACAACTGAACTTTTCACAGTTTCTAAGGAGGAGGGGTCATTTTTAGAGAGACATTGTGGCTAAAATGTTACAAATATTGTTGTTAGAGATGCTGCTGTTTAGAAATGTTTCTGTATCTTGTGTATACTTGGTTTTCACAGGTTTTGCTGTGTTCAAACTCATTTATTTGGTTTCATTTTCCTATAAAATAATGTTCTTGTGTAATCCTTTTTCTCTAATAACATCTGAAACAGACCGAATATTGCCAAATAATCTGTAGTTATTTTTAATGAATCTTTGGTAATAACATAGAATAAACCGTTTTAAAACCCTTAGAGTGCTGTGTGAGACTTTTTGTCAACATTTAATGTAATATAAGGTTCAAAGAACAGCTTGTTTTGATCCTGCCCCGAAACAAAACTATCAGCCTCATCAAAACGAAGACAGCTCAAACTTTAACATGCTGTGGTTATTGCATCTCTTTGCAGCAAGGCAGCATGCTTTGATTTGTTCTGGTTCAAGTGTTCACTTCATTAAAGCAGGTTTTTCAGCTTTGACTTTACATCTGTACTAAGCTACAGAGCTTCTGTAAAAAGAAACTATTGAGTCTTAGTATTAAACTGCCGCAGACCAGAGTTTTCAAACAGGAAATTTTGCTAAGAGTTGAAGATCTAATCTGAGGTCAACACATACAAAATGGTGATTAGAAACATTAGTAGTGAATATAATTCTACCACAGTAAGTTTGATTCTCAAAACCCATTTAGTTTGGTGAGTGTGATCCATTTGTTCTCTAAACCAGCTTCATTTAGGGTCAGACAGAGACAAACAACCACACACATTCACATCTAAGTGACAACTTAGAAGCGTCAATGAACCTGGTAAGCAAGTTGCTGGCTGGAAAAAATAAACAATCTCACCTTCTACTTGCAAAGATGTAGCATCAAAAACGATAGAGTTTTGATATTGGTATAATCCACAGAAATACAGTCCAGAATCAGATAAATTGACCTGACTGATGTTTAGAGAAACATGGGTGGCGTTGGAGGACATTTGGAATCTTCCATTTTTAAATTCTTCCTCTACTGTAGTATCAGATTTAGCATTGGACATGGATGCGATTCGGCTGATTTTGGCTCTTTTGTCCATCTTGAACCAGAAAATGTTGGTGATGATGCTGCTGAGGTTGGAGCACAGCAGTGAGGCTTCTTCTCCATGTTGAACCTTTGCGATGACAAATGTGATCAGACTCACTGAACCTGGAGAGAAAAACCAGTATGGACGTTATGTGCACCATTTTGATGTCCTTTTTCTCTGTCTTCTAACAGTGCCAGTTTAGTTCTGAGTAGGAAGTGTGGTTTTCAAACCTCATCACTCAGACTCTCTCACTCTGAAATTGGTTAAACCATTTAGTTTTATTTATAACTTTATTTATAACACTGACCATAACCCACTTGCGTTTCTCTCGTGATTGTACAATCACAACAGTGTCAAATGTGCTGGGTTTTTGTTGATGCAGAACTACAACTTTGTTTAACTCAAGACAGGCTCAAAAATATCCTAGCTGTAGCCTTTTCCATTTACCCATGAGTCCACCTGAGGTCATGCCTTACTGAGCAACTTTTGTTCCCACACCAACATACTTTTTTTTGGTTGGTTTACGAAACAGAAAATCGTTTTGTTTTAGTTTTGTAACTTTAAAGGGGTGGGGTTATGGTCCTGTACTCTGTGTGTGTGTGAGCATGTGTGTGTTTTGTCATCTGGCTTGTAACAGTCTAATCCTCCTGTTGATGACAGTATGACCAGACCACCTTCGGCCAACAGTAGAATTTTGCTGCTGTGGCTCTGTCATCACTGCAGTTCAAGCCATGCCATGTCACACCACACCAGAAAGTTACGTATAGTCATGTCATGCCATTCCAAGTCCTGCCAGTCCGTCCCTGAGGGGACTAGCAAAGACCATCATTTAAGTTTCGGCCTGCTCTTTTTCATGTGTCTGTCCCTGAGGAGGGTCACCGAAGCTGCTTCTTCATGTTCCCTGTTCCAGTCCTGAGGAGGGTCGCTGGGGCTGCTCCTCTTCATGTGTCTTTTCGTGAGGATGGTCGATGTTTACTTTATGTTTCCTTTTCCAGTGGAGGGTCATCAGGCTGCTTCCCTTCATGCTTCCGTCACTGGGGAGTATGCTTAGAACTGCTCTTCTTGGTGTCTGTTCCTGAGGACTGCTATTGTACTGTAAGAATCAGAACTTTTTTCTAGTTTACTTTTGTTTGTTGTTCCTCCAGATCCCTCTTCCCAAATGTTGTGCTAGGTTTGGGCATCTGGGATCTGCTCTTTTGGAGAAGGGTACCACAAGGATTCTGCTATTTTGCTTGACTTGTAACTTTGTAACTTTATTGTAGCTAAATTTTAGTCATCTACAGCTGTTTTCATTTCTGTTAATATTTCCTAAGTCTATTTAAAAAATGTTTGTTTTCAGTTTTCATCGTCAGCTCATCTGCTTTGTCACTTATTTGTTGCTTCCTTAGTTTTGTCATGTTTAAGTTTATATAATAAATGTTTAAGTTTGTGCTGCCAAGCCTGGTCTCCTGCATATTGGGTCGTACACCACCAGTTTGTGACACCATCACACAAACACACACACACACACACAAATACAAACCCGTTATTACATTGTGTTTGTCATTTGGATATTTCATTTTAAAAGCAATAGAAGTATTATTCAACACATACTAAATATTATACTTTGTTAAAAAAGAGTAACTAGTTATCCTTATGTAATATATATATTTTTTTTACTATGTTGATATATTTAACACATTATTTACAGGTGTACAGTCTAGGTTTATCTGTATATATTTCTTTTAAGAGAACACTACTTTTTAGTTTGTTTCATGAAGTTTTTAGCACAACAAAGGTTGGCCAGTAAAGTGTGCACCTGCTTATTTCTGTTATTTAGAAGTCTAAAACTGCCATATTACAAATGAGCATACTGTGGTTTATATATGGTGGTATTTTGCCTGTGTGAGCAATCTAAGTTGATCAGTAGCAAGCAACTCCTTAATATTGCTTTGATAGCTATTTTTAGTGTAGTGGTGTGCATTTGTTTGGGCTGTCTAGTGAACTTATTTGGGGGCCTTAGACCGCCTCTATATCACAGGCGTTTGCAACTTAAGGCTCTGGAAACAGCATGTGGCTCTATGGTTGAAGAACATTTTCAGATTTTTAATTTTAACTCTTGTGCATGTTAAAGCATGTTAAAGTTTGGAGTGGGGTCATCCATCTGGAACCCACTGTCAGCATCCGGTCAGCCGGTTTCCTCTCCAACCACCAGAGGGAGGCATCGCTAAAATACTAACAGCACTTTTCTCGGAGCACTCCATTTCCCAGCATGCTTTGGACCTCAGCCATCTTGTCTGCACCAGCTGCTTCTTATCAGCTCATCACCACCACTGCATATATGCCAGGTCACCTCTTTGTTGTAGTCTTGAACTTTCTAGTCGCTGTTCAGTCTAAGCGGGTCCCTGTATTCGCCTGCTTGTGTTTTTCAAACTTGCCTATTCCTTCATCTCCCGCCTTGCTTCCTATTTTGACCCTCGCCTGTCTTGACTACGCTTTGCCTTGTCCTCCTGTGCTGTTCATTAAACTGTTTGCATATGGATCCTCACGCCTCAGCTTCGTCCTTACACCCACAAGACAGCGCACTGAGCTAAAAAAGAAAATTCACTGGTGTTCCTGGCAGACATCAAATCTTGTTCACCTTTTGTCATGGGAATACAACAGGTCATCTGGACCTCACAGCACTTAAAAAGTAGCATGGTTTTGACTACAGGGTGCATTAAGCAAAGGAAACAGATCAATCAAAGTTTATTCAAAGTCAAATCACAGTCCTAAAAGCTCCATGAGGTTTCTATCTGCAGTAGTTGTGATGTTCCTACAATTTATCAAGCAGTGTTGCTTTCTAGTTTACCAAAGTTGCACTAAACATCTTGATGAATCTTTGAGTTCTGTGTGCCACAGAATAACATGGAATTTGTCTGTGTGGGTCTGTATTAGTGTGCATGTGTGAACACGGTTGTGCAGAGAATGGTGTGTATATGTGTGCTTCCCCGTGTTTGTGGATTTGTGCAGTTGTCTGTGGTTGCATGCTACAAACACACACAAATGTGGATTGAAGAAAATATTTAATTATTGAATCCATGTACGGCGTTTTCACAAAACAAAAATACTATAGTTCCAAAAAATTAAAGCAGGTCTCTATTTTTGTTTCTAATCATCTTTTAATTTCTCAATGTATTTTTGTATGAATTAATTTGCATGCTATGTCCTTCATATACACAATGTTTGTGTTTCTTAATTTGTACATTTTATAATTTCAAATTTGGCAATAAAAAAGGGGAAACAGTTTTAAAGGTTAATCCAACAGCTACATTTGAGTTTTGAGATCTTCTGCTTTTCTGATTGCCTTCTGTGAAAAAAAAAGCCAAGATTTATATTCAGTAACCAAAATGAAGACCACATTTATGGTGTCTCAGACTTACTAATACTTGAATGATAGCACAACAGAGATGAGACTGATCTAAAGATCTTTAACTTAAAGAGTCTATTTGTGAGTCCAGGTGAGTAGGGTTATCTGAAAGCCCTACTCAGCACTACTCTGTGAAACATTGGAGTTGCCTATCCATTGCACCCATTGCCCTGTCCAATGTTATCACAAAGGAAAACTTAGATCTGTCCACAAATGCGACTTTCTTTTTAAATGTAATTAAAAGCTGAGAGTATGTTTACACATTGATGTCTCTTCTGAAATATTTCTTTTTAGGAGACACCTGAATAATTGACCAATTTTGGGCTCTACTGCAAACACTTTAAAAGCACTTTAAAAGCATTTTTTTAGTAAAACCGAAAAAATGGCGTTTACTTATATAGTGCTTTTCTATCTTCATTGAAGGTCCAAAGCGCTTTACAGTCACAGACCCATTCACACACACATTCACACACTGATGGTGGCTCTGCTACTGAACACTGGCACCAGCCTTCCATCAGAGGCAATGTGGGGTTCAGTGTCTTGCCCAAGGACACTTCGACACATGTGCGGGCAAGATGGGAATTGAACCTGCAATCCTTTGATCACAGGCAGACTGCCGTTTCCACTGCTCCACATCCGCCCCTCAGAAGATTCAAAGGAACTGCGAAAGCCGGGTGCGAGGTTCGAAACCGTGATTCTGTGTAACAGCATGTTGGTTATATGTTTGAACACTTAAACATGAAAACGTCACATTATTTTATGAGTTTTAAGTAGCTGGCACTTGATCTAGAGGCTCTCTGGGTATAGTGAGCTTCAGTCCCGCTTTGTCTGGATGACGGCCGCTTCCGCTGTCGGCCAACAGAAGCAGGAAGGGTTCAGGAAACCCTGCTGTCCCAAAAGGGACACATGGAAAGTGAATGGAAGTTCAGGAGATCCGATCCACCGTATTGGATGTGTATTCTACCTGCTGTCACTGAAACCGCCAACCCAGAGTTGAGTCCCTGGATGATGGACACAGACGTCAGTCTATCTGTGTCTATGTCTATCAGTGGAATGACCAGATTTAAGGAATTTATCTCCAAATATCATTAATTGTTTATACTCACTACTAAGCTGAGGCATGGAATTGGTACATTTTTTATTATCTCCCTTTTTTTTAGAAGGGAGCGATAATATTTCTAATTGGAGACCATAAGAGTTTACAACAATCATGAGTGAGCTAATTTCTGACCAGACAAAATGATTTAGGGCCAGGAGAAGATTTTCCTCCCGACACTTTGGTATAAAAAACATTTGTTTAGAATGATTGTTTTTGTGCTTAAAATGCTTTTTTTTTGTAAGTTTGCTCGACATACAAAGATTGCATTGTGATCTGACCGACCAGCTAAAAAGCTATGAGTTTTTGTTATTCTTTCTGGCTGGTTTGAAAAAATCAGATCTGTTTTTGTTTGAGAGCAAGTTGTTATTCTAGTTGGTTATATTATCATCTGTGTTAAACTAAAGTGATCTGTAACCTCCTTCAGCCTTTTCTTATCTCTTTTACCATCCCAATTTCCACTGAGGTCTCCCAGCAAAAGAACTTTGTTAAAATCACAACAGTTTAGAACGGCTTTGAGTTGGTCATGAAAATGTGCTTTTGCAGAGGGTGGACGATCTGAACGTATCACAGTAAAATGCATTTCTGCTGTCAGCGACATATTAACCCAAACACATTCAACTGGGACTCATTTGATTAAACTTAATAGTATCCCTGACAACAAACTGTTCACATGCCACAAACGGAGTAGTTTGAAGGTATTCCAAAGCACATTTGAACAAGCCAGCTTCATTTTGGAATAAAATGCTGTGGACTGAAACTAAAATTGAGTTATGTGTTCATAA
Organism: Oryzias woworae; assembly: GCA_016861445.1. NCBI lineage: Eukaryota > Metazoa > Chordata > Actinopteri > Beloniformes > Adrianichthyidae > Oryzias > Oryzias woworae. The sequence goes on along the minus strand of BOLG01001346.1, from coordinate 178,894 downwards.
CAAGGAGCCATATTCGTGGCGGAAAAAGAGCACAGCATTCAAGGACAAACACTAGCTACCCATAGTACAATTTGGTTGTGGTTCTATCACACTGTGTGGCCAGTGCAGGTACTGGAAATCTTGTTAAAGTTGAAAGTCATATGGATTTCAGTCAGTATCAGCAGGTTTTTGCAAACAATAATCAATTATTCTTTCAAGAATCAGTAACAAATTTGAAGTTGCGCTGGGGCTGCATATTTCAACAAGACAGCACTCCTTACAACCATGTTCCAACTCTACTAAGGCATACATGCAGAGAAACAAGTACAGCGTTCTGGAATGGCCATCTCAGTCACCAGACCTGAATATCATTGAAAATCTGTGGTGCGATTTAAAGTGAGCTGTTCATCAAACTTGACTGAACTGGAGATGTTTTGTAATGAATGGTTTTTGTGTAATCCTTTTTCTCTAATAACATCTGAAACAGACCAGATGTTGCCTCAATCAGACCTGTGCTTCTTTTAAATGAGTCGCTTTGAGTTCATTCGCATTAGTACGATTTAATGGAAACAGTGCGAAATTGTGTTTTTTCATCATTTCTAGAATGTCAATAAAGTTTTGCGCATCTGTGTAATGGAAAGGCAGCTTACACACGTGGACAAAATTGTTGGTACCCCTCAGTTAAAGAAGGAAAAACCCACAATTCTCATTGAAATCACTTGAAACTTACAAAAGTAACAATAAATAAAAATTTATTGAAAATTAAATAATCAACATCAGCCATCCCTTTTGAATTGCTGATTACATAATTATTAAAAAAAACAAACTAATGAAACAGGCCTGGACAAAAATGATGGTACCCATAACTTAACTTTTTGTTGCACAACCTTTTGAGGCAATCACTGCAATGAAGCGATTTCTGTATTTGTCAATGAGCGTTCTGCAGCTGTCAACAGGTATTTTGGCCCACTCCTCATGAGCAAACTGCTCCAGTTGTCTCAGGTTTGATGGGTGTCTTCTCCAAATGGCATGTTTCAGCTCCTTCCACAGATGTTCAATGGGATTCAGATCTGGGCTCATGAAAGGCCACTTTAGAATAGTCCAACGCTTTTCTCTCAGCTATTCTTGGGTGTTTTTGGCTGTGTGTTTTGGATCGTTGTCCTGTTGGAAGACCCATGACCTGCGACTGAGACCAAGCTTTCTGACACAAGGCAGCACATTTCTCTCCAGAATGCCTTGATAGTCTACAGATTTCATTGTACCTTGCACACATTCAAGACACCCTGTGCCAGATGCAGCAAAGCAGCCCCAAAACATGACTGAGCCTCCTCCATGTTTCACCGTAGGGACAGTGTTCTTTTCTTCGTATGCTTGGTTTTTGAGTCTATGAACATAGAGTTGATGTGCCTTACCAAAAAGCTCCAGTTTGGTCTCATCTGTCCAAAGGACATTCTCCCAGAAGCTTTGGGGCTTGTCAACATGCATTTTTGCAAATTCCAGTCTGGCTTTTTTGATTGTTTTTTCAGTAGTGGTGTCCTCCTAGGTCGTCTCCCATGAAGTCCACTTTGGCTCAAACGATGACGAATGGTGCGATCTGACACTGATGTACCTTGGCCTTGGAGTTCACCTTTAATTTTTTTGGAGGTTGTTCTAGGCTCTTTGGATACAATTCGAACGATCCGTCTCTTCAATTTGTCATCAATTTTCCTCTTGCGGCCACGTCCAGAGAGGTTGGCTACTGTCCCGTGGGTCTTGAACTTCTGAATAATATGAGCCACTGTTGTCACAGGAAGTTCAAGCTGTTTAGAGATGGTGTTATAGCCTTTACCTTTAAGATGTTTATCTATAATTTTTTTTTTCGGATGTCCTGGGACAATTCTCTCCTTCGCTTTCTGTTGTCCATGTTCAGTGTGGTACACACCTTTTCACCAAACAGCAGAGTGACTACTTGTCTCCCTTTAAACAGGCAGACTGACTGATTATGAGTTTGGTAACACCTGTGATGTCAATTAAAGGACACACCTGAGTTAATCTGTCAGTCTGGTCAAATAGTTTTCAATCTTTCTCTGACATTTTTGTCCAGGCCTGTTTCATTAGTTTGTTTTTTTTTACCGCAGCAGACCAGAGTTTTCAAACAGGAAATTTAGCTAAACGCTGAAGATCTAATCTAAGGTCAACACATACACACTAGTGATGAGAAAACATTTAGTAGTGAACCTAATTCTACCACAATAAGTTTGACTCTCAAAGCAACCACACACCCACATATAAGTGACAATTCAGAAGCATCAATTGATTCAGTAAGCAATTTTTGGATTTTATGAAGATGCCATAGTGGGGAAGATCTGTGCATACAGTTGGAGAACAGCTCTTCAAAGAAAGCACCCAGCTGTAAATTGAACCAGAACTTTCTTACTTTGAGGCAAGAGTCATATCTTCTCAGCACCATGCACTATGGTGAGACTAATGGCAGTCATAGTCTAAAATGTATGTTTCAAAATATATTTGAAAACTTTTTTGTGCGTTCTTTACTTGAACGCAACCTTTATTATCACAAGTATAGTTTTATTTTTTCATTACAGACAGCCACAAAAAGCTCTCATCACCGTAAAAACAGGGGTTCAATTCTTAGAAATGAATGGACATTTATAAGGGCTCCACTCCACTTTGCACTATAAACGACTTATGGCTACACTTATTTTCTGATAATGGACACCTGATCGAACATGATCCCTTTCTTCATATTTTGCTCTATTTATGCTAGAATACTTCAAGAAAGTCATGTTTCTCATTTCAGCCTCTAGTTTTAAAAAGCTTGTCTGTTTTTCCTGCCATTCATCTGACACACAGCAGAGGTTAGGTGTTTCTATGGGTGACGTCACACCTCACTTTATCCATTGTTTCTATGTAAGCGATCATATCTTTTTAAGAGCGTACTGTGGAGGAGAATGGGCGACAATTCGGCAGAATCAATAGTGGTAGGAAAGGTTTACCTTCAGAGAAGGTAAAGTGCTATTCAACTATATGCCATTTACCAATTTACCTGTGGGATGCTCAGAAAAATGTTTGAAATGTTAAATGTCATCATTAATCTGTTGTTTCTAAATAATATGAATGAGAAGTTCTGAATCAGCAAAACAAAGCTAGCATCCATGCATTGTGTGGACAACAGGACTGAGCCAGCTCATTGGTTAACAGTGAAATGTGGTTGTTTTACATTGGTTTTACTGCGGGGGGAAGGGTGGATTTTCTATTCATCAGAAATTTGGGTTTAAGCTTTAATCTTCTGACTTGGTCAAAATAATTTTTATTTTTAAAAACTTTGACAGTTAATTGTTGCTTAAATTCAATCAGCTTTTGATTATATTTGTCATTTTGCTATCCTTCGTTCTGAAGTGGTTGCCCACAGGAAAAAAGCTTCAGACTGCAATGGCCTGATCCTCTCCAACCGCTTAGGCTGTTGGTTTTTGGCTCCAGAATCTGACAGGTTCTCTCCAGCTATTAATCCGCCTGCCACTGCTTCTTTCACTAGAAAAGAAGCCCAACCCATATATAAACAGCTCCTGAGAGACTCAGTGAGTAGATGTCCTGACACCAACATCATCCAGGTGGAGTGTACGCCTCTGTGGTAACTGCTCATCACTGAACAAGCACCTAATGACAGAAATATTTCAGTTTGTGTTTTACGTACCAGTAAAATCTTGTTGTAAAAACATGATTGAATAGAAATGTTACCTGTTTGAAAGAATCTGATTTTGACTGCATGAATAAGTCAGACGTTTGAGATGTTGGATGTCATCATGAGTCTGTTGTTCCCAAATCCCTCATGAAATAAAACATTGGACTCTGAGCTAAGCGTGGATGAAATAGGGCTGGTTTTTGTCTACTTTAAACCAGGAAAGGGAACTGATCTTTTAGAGGAGTTGGAGCACAGAATTGTGACAATGACAAACTCAGAAAAGGTCAAATACATTAAACCTGAAACCCAAAAAAAAGAGACAGATTTGAAAAATGATTTACATGAAGCTTCTGCGACAGACTGGCGACCTGTCCAGGGGTGTCCCCCGCCTTCCCCCATGAGTGGGCGGGTTGGGCTCCAGCAGCCCCGTGACCCCGAAAGGAATAAAGCGGTTCAGAAAATGAATGAATGATTGAATGATTTACATGAATTTTTGTAGAAGTAACGTGAGATTTTCTAGAGGATTTTAGAAGGACTTTAGAGGATTTTAGAGGACTTAACATCTGTGTAGATGTTAAGTGTACTCCTTTCCATCTTTGCTCAAACGGCACCCGAAGCAGTGCAACTTGATTCACATCGTTCTTGTTAATGAGACGTTCAGAAGACTTGGTTGATTTGTGAACGTCACAACTCTAGGTTTCACTTAGGTCACCCATCTTTATCCATTGTCTCGTGATACCCTCCTCCTCCAAATTTGGATTCTTTAGAGTTCAAATTATAAAGAAGACTTTAAAAAAATGAGGCATTAATGCCAAAGAGGCAAAACAAACTCTGATAACAGAAAGAGCAGACTGAAACAGATCCGAACTGAAACCACAAAAGTATCATGATGTGAAAGACAAATGTGGCAAAGACCATGTCTGACCATAGAGTGAAGAAAAGAGAAAAACAAGAGATGAAACCAATAACGGGCAATAATAAAAACTTTTAGGAGAACAGACCTTCACATTCTTCACACAACAATCTAAACTAAAATTAATCATTTGTGAACTAAGTAATATCAAAACAAAGGTAAAAAGGGTCTTGGATCTTTGCAAGCCTTCATGTCAAAGTAGAAGAACTTTTGTGACGTGGTTTCACTGCAGAAAGCTGAAGGCTCAGTTCTCCGTGGTCAAATGCTCCCACCACAGTGGAAAATAACATGAAAGCTGCTGTCTACAAATGTAAGAAAACAGATAAATACCTTAATATTATTATAATAGTTCATTTTTGAATCATTTATATGATCTATATATATGATTTAGTGTTCAGATATTTGTTTTGGGTTATACCTACAGTAACTGTATTATTACTGTTTTGTTTTGTTGGAAATATAAAAAATGTAAAATATGGCAGATTTGGTTTGGAAGTAAAAGAACGGAATTATTTGTGATATATTAATTATGATGGTAAAAGGAACATCCACATCTTGGGCTTTTGCTGTTCTCCCAGAAATCCCGTTAACGAGACGTGTATCTGAAATCCCCCCCAAAAAAACACAGTATTTGAGCTCAGTTCATCTCTTGCTACAAGTTATCAGACACGAAAGCTGCTGTGTTTGTAATATCTGTCAAAAAAAGAAAACTAAAACTCTTTCCTCCTAAATCTAAAAAAAAAAAAAAAAAAAACTTTTTTTTTTTTCTTTTTAAGTTTAGTGTCATTGTGGTCAGTTGTGTTAAAAAGTGTCCCCGCCCTCCAACCATCAGATTGGTATTATTGAGACATAGTTCACAGATAATTCACCACAGCAGTGCAGATCGGATCTGCACAGACAGAATGAAGCCCACCTTTAAGATGACTTCACTCTGCGTCCTCGGTAGGTTTGAAAAACATTTTCTCTGTTAGATTTTTCTTGAAAACATTGGCGACAGAATTTCCTACCAGCTGAAGATAATGAATCCATGATGTGTTTCAGGTTTGATCTCTGCGTCGGCGAAGTAGAAGGTGAGATCTATTCATTTTTTAAGTTTTATATGAAGAATTTTGCATGAAATTGTTTTTCTCATTTTTAATTTCTGTAGAACTGTCTAGAAAAATATAAAACCTGCTGAGAATAATCCAAGGAAGTGTTTTAACTCTCATTACCATTATCTTTATCGTCATTGTGTTTGTCAAAATCAGAAAACTTCTTTAACACCTTATTGAAGTTTTCTATATGACATGGAAATAGTCCTATTCAGAGATGAGCAGAATAAGGAAAACTGTACTTAACTGTGTTTAAACATTCAAAAGATTTAAGACATTAAATGTACTGTGACCCAATAAAATACTGTTAAAGTTAAAAAGTAATTGAGAAAAGAATACCATCTAAGTACAGAGAAACCGTTCTGAGTGCACTTTCTCAACTACTCTTCTGAAGTAGTAGAATCAAACAGAAAACAGGAAATTTGCAAATTCTGATATTAGAAATAATAAATTGCATAAAAATGTCCCATTTAAAAAAAATAGACTTATTTTGGACATATTCTTTAAAAGTAATAGGACAAGTAATGCAAATATACAAGATAAATCCAAGAGAAAGTGAGAAATACAAGGTTTAAATCCCCCCCCACCCCCCCACCCATGCCCTAAAGTATATTCACTACCACAGCCAGTGGACAAACTATTTATTATAGTCCTGTTCCCTGTATAATAGGTTCATATTCAGTTTTAAATGTACACACATATTTACTACCCAACAATACACATATAGAAACAAACGAACACAGATTTTCCGATAAGCATTTGACATACCTTTCCTGCTTAGCCTACTGCCACCATGACCCGGTCCCAGATGAGCGGAAGAAGATTTTTCATGCATAAACAGTCATTTAGTTCCATTTACATTTTATTCCCCAACACGCCCGTTGCATCCCCACACAGTTCTAATGTATATTCATAATTATTTACAGATAAATCCCAGTTTTAATTATTTACTTTTTGTATATTTACATGGAAATCAAAAATCCTTTTTTCTATATTGTTTTTTTCACTTCTTTATGTTTGGACATTGCTTTAAATGTGAACTGGTTCTGTTCCACAGCCTTGCTCCAAAAATGCATACATACAATCTTTTTCTGTCTGAATGTGCCCAGTGTATGATAAATTCAACATTTTCTCTGAAATGTAATTTTTTTTCCCTCTATTTTAATGAATAAATGTTGCGTAATTGTGGTAGTAAAATTGTTTTCTGCATTGAAAATACTTCATGCTGTACAGTTTTCCACCAAATCATAAAGTTTGAGTTCTTTTGACTTTAAAAATGAGTTGTTTGTTTGATCAAGGCATTTTTTTATGAAAAATGTGTATTGTTCTTGGAAGGGAAAGTAATGTTGAGTTATAATTATTCCCCAAAACTTCTGTGCAGTAAGACAAACATGGGACAACCAATATTTTGTTCAGAACTACTTTACGTTTGTTTCAACTGAAATTCCTCGTAGCAATTTAACTTAAGAACATGTGCTTTCCAGTTTAGTTTGTCATGAACGATATCCCCAAGAAAATTATTCTCACGAATTATTTCAAGTTTGACCCATTAATGTGTATTTCTTTTTTTTTTTTTTTTGGATTCACAATGGTTACAGAACAGCATCCTTTTTTTGTCACTTGTTTGGTGAAAGTTTATTTGCATCAAGTCATATTTTCAGTTTGTCCATTTCTCTTGTGTTAGCTTTTGCTTCGTTGCTGTATTTAGTAAAAGGAACTCATGACATAGTTCAGTCCTGCTCTTTTTTCTCCACTCTGATGCTCCAGCTGCGTTCACAATATTTAAGCTGCTCTATTTGACTTCCACACTGCCACTTTGTTGGGTCAGTTCACGATCAAGAATGAAAACTGACTATGAAGAAAACATTCATAACTGCAGTTTGTGGCCAGAATTCTCTGACACCAAGTATTTCATATATCAGAATAGAGCTGTGAAAGAAAAAGCCTGAAGCAAGATTCATGAGATTTGCACCACTTTGACATTATGCACCAAGCTTCTTCCAACTGTAAGTGCATGTGTGAGTATTGTGTGGTCCAAGGTGAACACCATATGCTAAGAGCTCGTCTAAACCGCTCAGCGTGCTGTTGTATATGCATCACATGTCAGGTGTGTGGCATTACAGTTGTCTCATAATAATTAAATATCTCATTTTTAAAGTTTAAAATGTAATTTAAAAATCTTCTTTGCTTTCATGAAAGCCTCATGAGTGTCTCTGTGGAGATTATAATAATCAGAAGCTCAACCTGAGAAACAAGAACACCTACAGGCTCACCTAAAGGGTGAGTTTCCTTCCTCATCTCCTCCTGAACTGACATGTTTGTTGGAGGCAAGTCCATAACGCCGCTCTGTGGTTTCCCTCAGAATCAGGCCTCTGTTGTGCAGTCTGGACTTCAAACAGAGCCGACAGACGAGCTGCAGACAGAAGCACAGAGGAGAGCGTCTCCTCTGCAGTCAGAGGCTCACACTGAAGCTCAACTTTCTCACTTCTGCCATTTTCCTCATTTTCACCACCTGTGGCAGCACCCATCTGATGTAGTTTCCTTCATGTGTTTACCTAAATTAAAGTAATTAAATTGTAATAAGGGTCTTTTCATCATCAAGAACAAACATCAAGAATGTCAGCTTTTTTTTTTGTTCATTTTTCTCATTTTTTTCTTCTATTTAAAAAATCCTCCAAACCTTTTTTATTTATATATATTTTTTACTAAATAGAAAATGATGAAGAAGGGTCAAACACAAGGAAGATAAACTTGGACAAGGCTGTTCCGTGACCAAATTTCATGATGTTACTAATCATAAATACTGGTGTGAAGTTCACTGAGACGGCTATGGTTGGGATATTGAGCTTTATAAAAAAATTGACTTGGATCGTATGGAATTGAACATACTTTTCTAAACCTTTTCTGATAGTCTGACATGCAGGTGGGAAATGTGACTTCTGTTTTGATGTGACATTCTGTACTGATGCTTTGAAGCTTGTGCTGAGCAGTAGAGGAGGCCTTTCCTTGAAACGTGTATCAAGGCTTGCTTCATGTAGGGGAGGAGCGGAAAAAAACTATGGCTTCACTAACTGAGTGACTGATTCAGGAAGTGGTTTGAATTGTGCTGTGAGTTGTGACTGTGGTATGAACCCTGCAGGCTCCATTTAAAATGTGGTTGTTTGATTTAGAGTTGTGGTTACTGAGAGTTTGGACACAGAGGTAGAAATAGTTCAGAGATTAAGGAGAAACTGTAGTTTAAAAAGAAAGTATTGTGTTCCCTTCACAATCCCCTTAACAATCACCACCCTGATCTTAATGCTACAAAAACACAATCATTGTCCAAACTCCAAATAGCCTCACAGGGATAGGTGCCAAAACTTGATGCAAAGTCAGTAGTGCCGTATAAAAACCTAGATCTTGATGCTTCATTTTGATGCTTGTATTCTGTTCAGTTTTGCTGTTCAGTTTTAGCCAGTCGTTTCATCGTTACAGCAATTGTGGGCGGGCTCATGTAAGAATGGGTGGAGCCATGAGGGTGCACAGAGCTTCAGTGAAAAGTTTCAGACCAACACTGTGGTGATGTGCGGTGAAATGGATATTAACTTCATCCGGTGTAAAAACTAAGATGCAGCACTGTAGAGCAGACAGAAAGAATCAAATAAAGCATTTTAGACACATTCATGCTTTCTTCACCTTGTGACACTATTTCATCTTATTTTTATCAATACAAAAAGAAAAAAGGTCCCCTAATTTGATTCTTGTTTGTAATTTTTCCCTCTTGTGTTAATGCGGGACTGCAAGCCTTCAAACTTGGTCAGATCGAGACAGAAAGATCGCAGTAGCAGCCGTCACTCAGACAGGAGTGGAGCTCACTGTTATCTGAATCTGTGAATGATCTGATGAACCCAAACTTGGAGACGTGATCACCAATGTTTTTGGAGAGCTCCGCAAAAGAAATAAACCTGATCTCTAAACATCCTCTGTGCCTTCCATGCGTTGTACATAAGATAAACACAGACAACGCTCCATAGGGATCAGGCCAAAAACATTAGCTGGTAGCTCCTCCCACATGCGGCTGGTGTGAATGCAGTATTAGGAACACATGGACAGGTGGTGAGCAGCAAATTCATCGCATGGCGAAGGATGTGCAGATCGCGTTCGGTGTGAACACAGCTTAAGACACTGAACTACACATTTGCTCATGAATAGTGCATTAAATATCGTCTTGGTAGCATTTTAAATGAGTGTAAGTATTGCCAAATGAAATATTGCAATATTTCACTGTATGGATTTTTTTCCCTACTCCCCTAAAGTGAACTATTGTCAGATTCATCTTGTGCTTTGACATATTTAGATGTTTTTGTGCAGGTGCTGGCCTGCAGGAGGCAGTATAATGGTTTGGTTGTGAGAACGATCCCACAACAGTCAGATGTGGTTTTAGTTTGAAGAGATGAGTTCCTTCAGACAGAAGGCTGCAGCTGAACTTTTTAAAATGAAAAACGTTTCCTTTGCTATCTTTTTGACTGTGTGGACGCATCCCCATCTATTTCAGCAGAGTCCACAGGACCAGCACGACAGCCAGGCAGAGCATCAGTATGCAGGACAGATGGTTTTACAGTTCATTTGTGTTCTGGGTTACTCTAATGAGTGAAACATATGCTTGCAATGACTTATAGTTGTAGTAATATCCTGCTTATGTGAGGATCATTGATTTCATTAGCTCAAAAGCATTAAACAAGATGAGTCATTTATCTTTGGAACATTTTTCTTTTAACTTTTTCTTTGCTAAACCAGGTACATTTGATGGGAGTAGTGAATTATTTCAATTACTTTCATATATTTTATTTGGAACATTTCTTATGCTTTAAATACATGTCTTATTGTGAGGTTTGATCTTGTCATGTAACGAAGAGCAGCATGAGCTTGTCAGAGTTATCCCTGCTTCCTGTTTTACAGCTACGTGACCTGATTTGCAGTTATCACACCACACTTGAGTTTTGATTTTCCATTTCAGCTTTGACTCCTTCTTTGAACAGGGGAGAATGACGCACCCCCGCCTCACTCTGCACACACAGGAAACGTAGCTGTTGGTCAGTGAGGACACAAACAGCAGTCATATAAGATTTACCACAGCTGTACTCTGCACACAAACCTCAAGCACGATAAGAGAATTGTTTCACAGGCAGCTGTTTGCTTCTGCAGGTACAACAAGAGACGGGCACAGAGCGCACACACTGTAGACAAAGTTCAAACGTTTCCCTGCTGCGCTCCTCTTTTCTGGATGCCACCCTCTAGCTCACAGTCTGAATGGTCAGCTGGTCATTCTTGCTGTTCAAAAATTGTGGATGAATTCAATTTTAATGTATTTATATAGCATTCATTTCACAACAGAGGTTATTTTAGGTATTGAACAAAAAATATGGAGCTTTTGTATCAGGGACTTTCAGATTGTTGCACAATGACATCCACATGTTAAGCAGGAATTATTCTTTAATCTTTAAATCCTTCTTGAGGAATACTCACAATGCATCTCCTAGTCTGACTTCTCCTTGTTCAGATGAGTGCAGATGTTTACTCTAAAAACCAGGTAGCAAAATGCCTCCTTTCATTTATCGGCAATCATGTTGTTATTATATTTGAGTCTTAGAGAGCAAAAAAAAATATTTATATATATGCCTTTCCGTTTTCTACCCCATCATATTTTGGATCAGGTGCATGGATGCTGCAATGTGCCTGTGTACCCAGCAAGGCAGGATAGACTGTTAACCAATTCATCTCAGAGTCGCACAGAGACAAGTCACCAACAACACAAAATTAACATCTATGGGACCATTTAGATTCTCCAATGAATCTAAGAAGCCTGTTAATCAACTGTAGGTGAAAGCCAGAGTTGAACCAGGGCCTTCTTGCTGTGAGGTGAGAACGCTGACCACAACACCATGCAGCTCACAGCAACACGTGCTTGACATTTTTCTTTCTGGTCTGACTTTCAGAGCACAGCGTTGTTTGCAGTTTTGCGGGATTTTGCTGTGAAAAACTGTGATTACTTTAATGAAATAGATTTTTAAAAAACATTGTGAAATAATTTATGCTTCTAAGGGATGAAATGGTGAATTTTGTGGTTTATTTACAGACTCGTGTTAACCCGGTTCACAGAGATAACAAATTAGGGATTTTAGTGTGGAACATTTTCCCTGTAAAACATCTCTGTCTGACTGCTATTAACAGCTTCCCCTCACGGAGCTATTTCTTTCTTTCTGTTTTTTATTATTACAAAACAATCAGTCAAACCTAGAAGTTAAGCAGCATCTCTGTCACCTACCATTCAAAGCAAAAGTCTTCTTAAAGAAGATTCCATCTGGAGAGATTTAATTCAGTTTCCTGCTAATTGATCACGTTGAATGAAAAGATGTAAAACTACCCTTGCATGCAGTGTTGCCGGATAGTTCATAGCTCATGATGCACTGGAGTCCCATGCATCTCTGTATCACAGAACACAAAAGCTGTGGTTTTGGTAAAGCCCCCATCATCTGTTTACGCTTTTATCAAGATTCATCTCTCAGAAAAGTAGGGTCTCTCAGTTTAACCTCTAAACTTGCGGTAAAGTTCTGTGAAGTACAGTGAAACGTTTCCACCAGTGGAAATGGCTCTGAGAGCTTTGGAACAAAGATTTGCCTAAAATGAGGCCATGGTTAGCCTAAGAACACACGGGGACAACATGCAAACTCTGCACAGAAAGGCTCTAACTGTGAACACTACACCACCATGCAGCCTAAAATGTCATGCAAGCAAACAAAATCCACACACAAATGAAAACACTTTGCCTTATGACACCCACGCCTACTTGAAAGTTAGCAGTCCCTGCAGTCTGTCGGGAGTCTGCAACAAACTGGAGAGTGACCAAGGTTTCTTCTTGTCAATCAATGTGGAGTACAGGTATCATTCTCATCTTATGGTTCTCCCACTGTTGGGAATAACCCTCAAAACATAACAGGCTTAGTTGCATGGTCTCTGGGATGAGTTGATACAGTTTTGTTAGCCTACAGAGGGGAGCAGCTCATACTTTTTGAGACTTTATTTACATTCCCAGTTTACATCCACCCCTCTAACCACATTTTATACACCGGTCCCTATTTTCTCAACAGTCTTACCATCACATGAGGCTGTGAATTTCATTAGGCGCTCAACTTGCCTCTGCCCATCACTGTTTCTTACCTAAACCTTCCTCTCCAGTTCAAATGGCAAACTACTGGCTTTTCTATCATTCATGTGCGTTTCGTGAAAGGCTGGATTGCATACTTTTTGTTTAGCCAATTGGTGTGGCGCTTAAAGCCAGTGTTGGTGTTTGCAGGCCCACCCTCCCACATCATGGCAACTCTGCTGAGGGCCTGTTCCTAAATCTACATCAACAGGAAGTCAAAGATGGCAAAATGTTGCTGTTGGCAGTGCAAGTAGTGGCAGACATTTGTTTTAATAGATTAGATCCATAACTGGGACCCTGGTCAACATGAAACTTAGGTCAACCAAAGGACTACAGAAGACATGTCCACGGTGCTTAACTGTAGTCTGTGCTGTTTGGTTTCAGTTTATTTATTAAATGTTTTAAGCCTGGTCTTCTGCATTTCGGGTCCTTCACCACCAATTCCTGACAAAGGCAAGACATTGAACCCCACAATGTCTAGAGCAGGGGTCTCCAACCCTGGTCCTTGAGGGCTACCACCCTGCATGTTGGTCTAGAGGATGTGGGGCCAAAACAGGCATCAACACAATGTTCCATCTGCAATTTGCAACAACACAATGATTTTGGAATTGTCGTACCTCAGGCCAGTAAAACCTCTTCAGAATGTGAGACAGGGTTCATTCAGTCACCCTCTAATCAGAGTAAAAGGTGTTCTCAACACCTGCTCTTCAGCATCAGGGCTGCTAATGTAGCATATTTAATAAAACATGAGCCAGTTAAATTGTTAAATACATTTTTTTAGCACCAAATTAACATTTTGCAAAATAAATGTTTCTTTCTTCTTATGATTAAAAAAAAAACAGTTTTTAATACGTAAGTAAGCAGCCCCTATTGCATGCAATGATCACAGACATGTCTGTTATGGAAATATTAAAATTAAGCTCTGCAACACTGCTCAGCCTGATGCTCTTGAAGCCTATCAGGATCCAGGCCCGCCCTGTACCCTGTAGGTCAGAACAGCAAATGATTGTGTGGTGAAACTTGGCACTCTTAACACAGTTTGGGCTCTAAACCCCATCTCCCTGAGAGGAGCTGGACTGACTTCCACTCTGGAGTTTCCCATTGTTAGAGGCGGCAGGGTTGGTTTAAAGTTTTCCAGTACAGAAAGTCTACTCCAAGGTACTGGAAGTGACAATTTGATGACCGTCAAAGCTCTGATCCGGAAGGAACACTGCAGTTTTTGAGACAACAAATCAGTGGCTACACCTTTCACAAAATGGTCAATGGTCCATGCTAAAACACCCAAGCAATCCACACTTGTTTTTTTTTATTTGATGAAACTATTGATCTTGACCCTCACACTTCTCTGTTGGAGGTGGATTAACTCCTTTAACACTGGAGCTTTAGCTTCATTGTTTACATAATTTCAATTACCGTAACTCTTCACATGTTGACGCAGATAATGTAATTTCAGCAGATTCTGAAGATGATAATAGCAGGCCAATAGCAGGCGTACACTGATATATCACACTTTTTAGTAGTGAAGTGCTCAAGCAATCCGTGTAAGTCAGCTGATTCTGTTGTGGAGAAAAGTGGCGTTTGTGCCATTATCCAGCACTGTAAGTTAGTAATGTGTTGGGAATTGGAAAAAAGCCGATATGAAAAACCACTTTTCACTGCATCAGAATCAGCTGATTCATGTTGATTGCATAAAAGGTTAAAGATTTACTGTATGTTAGAGAGCATGTGTTATTTAGGTGTCAATAACCCTTTAACATGTGACATTTCAAGTGTTAAAGGGTTAATAATATAATGTCCTTTTTAGACTCTATAAGAACCAGAGCAAGAGTTTTGATTGTATCGCTGGCTGTAAGTCAAATCTGTTCCTTGTGTTTGCTGGACTCCACTAGGGATGCCCTTTGTCACTGGTTCTGTTCACAATTTATTTCAAGGGGCAGTAAGGGGTCAGAAGGAATTTTAATTTGGCAAACGCAAAGTTTCTTCTCTGTTTTTTTTTTTTTGCATCTGATACTATAAATCTGCCAATTGGCCTGTGTCTTAGTAATGCTAGTTTCAAATATCTAACAGATGTTTGTTACTGTTAGACGCCAGTCTCCAATAGCGAGCTCTTTTTGGGATTTGCTCAATCTCCTGGGTCGTGCAGATGCTGGGTGTCTGATATTTGATTTGTGAGCCAGTGTAGCAATGACCAGGAAACGCTTCATGCAGTGACATACGTCAAAGAACATTCTGGTGATGAATCTGCACATCTGAGAATGTCGCAAGCAGATGGGTGATACTGAGAAGACGGCAGCAGAAAAAGGAGCAACAAGCAAACAATTTCCTGCTGGTGCAAAGGAAGAGAGCGACGATTTAGAGAAACTGCTTTGTATATGGATTATTGAGCAAGGACGGAAAAGAGCGCGTTTCTGCAGGAAAATGATTAACATGAAAGCAAAGAAGATTTTTGTTACAGAGATTGATGATTTTCAAAGAGGAAAGAAACATTCACATACAGTGCTAATCAAAACAGAATACAACGTTCTCATCATTTCAATAAATCCTGAAATGTTCATTTCGTGTTGTTTTCCATATTTGCAAAATGTGAACCCATTAGCCATCATTCTGTCTGCAATGGAATAAAAGCCTGTCTCTAATAATAGCCGAGCTAGCTGCCAAGTATTGGAGTGAACACCAGAGCTACTAAAGGTTGATATTTTCACATTTTCCATTTTAAACGTTTCTCATCTAGTAAATATCTGTACTTTTGAGGTTTAAAAGAAGTCCTTGTTCTCATGAGTTTGTTTGAGCAGCACATCTTGAATGTATTTCTCCTTACAGCTTCATAGCCCTAATAGCTTCTCTTCATTAGAACTGTTCCTGATTGTTTTTCCTGGTTTTCCTCCAGGAAAAAGTCTGTGGTTTGTCTTGTCCAGTATATGAAGCGGCTCTGGGAGTTTTGATTTGATTTGTTAGTTTATATGAAGCAAAAGCATACTATTTGTCAAGTAACAAAATGCAGTGCTTTTTGGAAAGCTTCCTTAACTGATTTTGTTTGTGAAAAAAAGCTCTCACGTTATTGTTAAAAAAAAAAAATAAATAAATATGAGAAAAAAAATGGCAGTAAAGAAAAAACTGGAACCACTGCAAAAACAGTTCAAAAGGCGGTGCATTTTAAAGGTCAAAGAGGAGGGGTGTTAATCATCTGATCATCTGTCACCACCCCTCTTCATAAAATAGTCTTTAGAGCAGTTTGTTACCTTCAAACCTTCAGGGATTTTAATGTTTTCAGCTTCAGTGATTTTTACACATTTTACATGTGGTTTTTATTTTCTTTTTTTTTTTAATGAAAATGACTTTTCTTTGCTCTTTCTCCTGTCTGCTTTTGGCAACACTCGGTAGGTTTGCCCTAATTTTAACTGCAGTTTTAGTATTCTAGTAAACATAGTCTTTTTTTTTATTGAATCCCTCTTGTGTGCATGTTTTTCTTTTCAGCTTGTTCGCAGACTCTCAAACTGTCTTCATCTCTGCGTTTTGAGTCGCTAGCGGCTGGTCAGGATGTGACTCTGAAATGTCTCAGTGAACATAGTCTGACTGTGGTCTTTTATTGGTACAAGCAAGATCTGGGACAGAGACCGAGACTTTTGTCTGAATTCTATAAGCACGAGAGTAACGGAAGTTTGAAAGAAGACTTTAAGAATGATCCGAGGTTCAAACTGGAGAACGGGGTTGGTAAAAACCACCTGAAGATCTCAAATGCACAGACATCAGACTCAGCTACTTACTACTGTGTTGGTGGACATTCATATGTTTATGAATTTTTAGAGGGTTATAGTGTCCATGTGAAGGACTCTTCTTCTTACATCCAGGCTTCAGTGGTTCAGTCGTCCTCTAAGAACATCCATGCAGGAGACTCTGTGACTCTGAACTGTACAGTACACACTGGAAGCTGTGATGGAGAACACAGAGTTTACTGGTTCAAAGACTCTGGAGACTCTCATCCAGGACTCATTTACACTCATGGAGGCAGGAATGATCAGTGTGAGAGAAAGAACAACACACAAACACACAGCTGTGTCTATGAGCTGAATATGGAGAACCTGACTGAGTCTCATTCTGGAATCTATTACTGTGCTGTTGCCTCATGTGGACACATACTGTTTGGAAACGGGACCAAACTGGACCTCAAGAGTAAGTTTTACCTTTATAGGATAAAAACTGTGGATGAAATAATATTTAGATGAACTTAAAGTTAAATATGTTTTTTCATGTTACCAGACCCTGTACTTTTGCTGAACTCTGTGATTCTACACACTTTGGTTGGATTATTGACCATCATGAGCGTCCTCGTTGTTTTTCTGCTGTGGAAGATCAACAAGAGCAACAACTGCACCTCCACAGGTACACAACACTTTTTTCATTGTTTATCAAATCTGTTCTTGAAGTAAAGCTATTTTTTGTGTTTAATATTTAGATAAAAGATCTTCTGCTGCCTCCTTAAGAAGCTCAGAGGTGAGACTCAACTCTCTTCAGTTTTCGTGTTAATCTTGGATTCCCACAAAGTTCTCACTGTGATTCTCTTCTGTCTATTTGGTTTCAGGCTGAGAACAAAGACACAGAAAGTCTCCATTACGCCGCTATAAATGTTAAGAAATCCAACAGATCAAGAAGACAGAAGAACGACTTAAACACAGACTGTGTTTATGCCAGTGTGAGGCAACAGAACTGAACCATGAAGTCACTGAAGAGATTAAAAAAAACATTTTTTGAGACAAAGCTTAAAAAAATCTTAAAATTAACCCTTTTCTTTAAAAAATTATGGTTATAAAAGAAACACTGGTTTCAGAATTAATTTATTTTGTAATCTTTTTTCTGTGTTTTCATTTAGGTTTTAGTTTTATAGTCGTTTTGTATAGAAATGTATTTTAATACCAGACATATTTTAAGGCTGATATAACCTTACTGATATGATAAAAAAAATGTACAACTAAAATGAACAAGCACAGGAGTTTGTCATCCACTGCTGTTTTGCTGTCAGATGTTTGTATTTTTCTTATAAAATTTTTTTTATGTTCATAAAACATTTGAACTCACAAACAGACAAAACAAAGTCTACATTATTGGGAAGGAAGGCTGCAAAATGGGATTAAAGTGAAGAATTCAATGATTCTCATGAATATTTACATGTGGAAAAATGTGAAAACTGATCACAGATGAGTAGGCAGGTTACAGTTTCATTGGTCTATCGTCCTGTTTACTCATGAGTATTGAGTCATCTTGCACAAAAGTGTTGGTCATAAGTGTTGCTGGAGAAGGCGAGGTGCGCGATACGTCAACATCGTCCCCAGGGTTGGCTTTGGTGGAGGAGGTGCAACAGTCTGGCAGGCATCACCAGGCATAGTTAAACCATTTTGGTTATTGTTGATGGCCCAGTCACTGCATGTACTTAACTCAGAGACATAGAGGAACCCATAATCCACCCCGAATCCTACCAGTCCACCCCTAACTTTCTGATCACGGATGATGATGCTACACCACACTGAGGCAGAATTGTCACAGCTGGACTTCAAGAAGTATGCATGCCTTATTTGATTTGGCCAGGAATGTCACCTGACCTGAACCACATATAGCAGGTCTGGACCAGCTGAAGCTGAGACTGGATGATTGTACACCAAACCCCATTGGACCTGTAGAACTGCACGCAGCACTTGTGGAAGAGTGGAACACATTGCCTCAGAACAACATCATAAGTTTAGTGAGGAGCATGAGACGTCACTGTCAAGCTTTCATTGTAGTAAATAGTGGAAATAGCTGCTATTGTATCTCATTGTATTTTAGTGCTTTTATTACTGTTATTTATTATTGCATTTTATCACTATTTTGTATCTATTATTATTATTATTATTGCTGTCCTGCAACCTGTGACGCTGCTTCATCACATAATCCCCCTCCTCTTCAAGGTTGGCGCTGTATGGCAACCATGACAAATAATCTGCCACTATGTTCATCTTGCTGGATCGGTGATGAACATTGAACCTAAATGGTTGCAGGGACAGATAACATCGGGTGAGTCGACTGTTTCTGACTTTCATAGAGTTGATCCATGTCAGGGCTCGGCGGTCAGTCTCTAGGTCAAATTCTCGTCCTAAAAGGTAATATTTCAGGCGTTCCAATGCCCACTTGATGGCAAGACCTTCTTTCTCTACAGTAGAGTACCTTGTCTCCCTTGGCAGAAGCTTTCGGCTTAGGTAGAGGATAGGATGTTCTTGTCCTGGTTCTCCTTGTGCCAAGACAGCTCCAAGACCCACTGCAGAGGAGTCCACCTGAACCAGGAATCGCTTGTTGAAATCTGGGCTTCTGAGGACAGGAGCAGAACATAAATATGCTTTCAATTCATTAAAGGCTTGCTCACATTCCTTTGTCCAACAAAGTGGGCTCTTCTGGCCTTTAGCGGTTAACGCAGTGAGTGGTTCTGCAATAGTGGCAAAGTCTGGGAAAAACCGACTGTACCAACCAGCTAGTCCAAGAAAAGATCAGAGCTCTTTCTTGGTTTTTGGCCGTGGGCAATGTCGGACAGCTTCCACCTTGTCCAACTGTGGCCACACCTCACCTTTACCTTTATTTTTGTAACATTCTTTTCAATGTTTGATTAAATCTTTCAACAAGACCGTCAGTTTGTGAATGGTGTGGTGTGTTCTTGATTGTGGTGATGCCCAGCTGTTTATGGAAGAGCTGCATTAACCTTGATGTGAAGTTTGTACCTTGATCAATTAGGATCTCATCCGGGATCCCTGTTCTAGAGAACAATTGGACCAAACATTGCATTACAGATGATGTGGTGATATTACGTAGAGGGAAGGCCTCAGGGGAGTGTGTTGCATAGTCACAGATGACCAAGATATATTGATGTCCCTGGCTGCTTTTCACCAGTGGTCCAACGATGTCCATCGCCAGCCTCCGGAATGGAGTAGATATAATGCACTTGCCACATTTTGTTAATCAACAAGCCATCAGTATCTGAACCTGTGAGGTTTAGATTCCTCTCAAAACGACGTTGACTTTTTGATTTTTTAAGCTTCTGGATGCTGTTTTCACACAGACTTACTGTCCAAGTCTGGCAGAGGTTGGACCCCCATTTTTTCCTTGGATCGTGTAATTACTGGAGCTGAAACATGAGTTTAATTTACATACTCCTCACCTCGTAACAAACCCAATAACATTGGAAAATCTCTACCCAAAAGGATACCAACTGGTAAATGCTCAAGTACACCACAGTTATTAGATAGGGTTGATCATCAATAACAACAGTTAGTTCTGCACTTGGATATGTATGCTTGTCACCATGAACACACAAAACGACTGTTTTGCCCATACTACTGATAGGTACACCACTTTTCTTTGCAAGAGATGTAAAGCTACCGGTGTCCAGTAAGTCAGTAACTTTCTGTCCATGCACAGTCACAGTTTAATGAGTATTCTGTTGTAGTTCTTCCTGCTTCACATGTTCCTTTTCATCACGAGGTGTGTAGCAGGAAACAGTCACTTTCGTCTTACGTTGGGTACACAGTGAAGCCTTGTGGCCCGGCTGTTGACAGTAATAGCAAATAAAGATCTTACCAGAATCATGCTGGTCTCGGCTACCGGTTGTGGTACCTGGACGTGCTGGCTGGCGTCCTCCCCTTGACAAATGAACAGGTGGTGCTGGTTGTCCTGAACGAGCTGCACTGCTGGTTCCTCGAAGCTGCAGAGATCCCTTCTGTGCATGCAGGTACTGTAGAGCAAGCTTGGCGGCTGTCATCCCATCAGTTGGCTCATGCTCCTTCACCCAAGTCCGGACATCAGGAGGAAACACACGCAGAAGCTGCTCCAGGATGATCTTCTCACCGATCTCCTCCTTTGAATGCTGCTGTGGTCGTATCCATCGACGAAAAAAGCCTTTGAGACGGTAGTAAGTCTCTGTAGGTGTTTCACCTGCTGGCAGTGAAACTGCTCGGAACTGCTGCCTGTTGGTTTCAGGTGAAATGTCAAAGTTTTCTAACAAAGCAGCTTTGAGGTCAGTGTATGAGTCTGCTTTGTCCTCATCCATAGCTGTATAGGCCTCCAATGCCTTTCCTGAAAGGAGTGGAATGAGTCTGCAGGCCCACTCGACCTCTGGCCACCTCCATGTTTTCACAATGTGCTCGAAACGCAATAAATAGTTCTCAATGTCCTCACCCGCTTGAAAAGGCAGTATATTAGGCTCTGAGTTAAATCGTCTGTCTGATCCCCTGTTATTGGCTGAAGACTGTGGTGAGGCCTGAACTGACCTCTGGGACTGCTGTGTAGCTGGGGTTGGTAGCAACCTTCTCACGCTGCCGATACTCACTGGACTTGGAGTGACACCCCCTGCTTGTTGTGATGTTGATGGTGCATCTGGTTGAGGCTGAAGGGACATCCTTAGGTTTCGCAGTTCCTCCAGAACTCCCTCCTCTCTTTGCTGCTGTGCAGTTAGAAAGTCTCTCATCAGGGTCACCAGCTCCCCATCTGCTGCACCTGATGAGACAGATTTGGGCTTTTGCGCCCCTCTCCTTCCGACGATAAAGAAGACGAATTGGGTGGCACTGATTCAGAGGTCTCACCCTGGTCTGAAGCGTCATTTGGATCACCTTTCTCCAATTTTTCCTGGGAATGAAGTCCACTCCTCCACTTTGCAAGGCGATTACCTCCACGGCTGGCCATCTTATCCCACTTCTGACATCATATGTGACGGGGTTCTTCACAGTGTCAAATGCACACTCAGAAACACATAAGATGACCAAGCCAGCAGACATTTAAAGTGGAAACTATTGGATTGTATTGTCCCCAAAAAACAACAATGTCACCATACAACAGAGAGAGCTTGTTGCCACCACTGCAACCAAGACTGCGCTCTCCCTATACTGCTAGATATTCCCTACTTATAAAGGCTTAGCCCCTCCCACAGGCCAATTAACCAAACAAATTCCTGCCTTTAAACCTGTGAAATAAATAATACATAATCCAAAGGAGAAATAATTAAACATTTTTTTAACCTGTGAAATACAGGACAGAGCATGAAACAAAAATTAAATAGACAGAAGAAAAAAAAAAAACCTTTAACTCAGACATGAGGTCACTTCCTGTTTCCTATGTTCATGATGGTGTGTACAAATGCTCTGGTTTGAATGTTTTGACCTAGATGGTGAGTAGAACTCTATTTAAAACTAAGTATGCACCTTTAGAAATAAACAGAATTTGGGCTATGATGTTGTGAATGATTTGTTTGCCTGTATGTGTGCATGTGTCTGGTGCAAACTATAAACTAAAGGACTATGAGATGACAGGAAAAAAAAGGAAACAAAAACTGAGACTGGTGTTCAGGTGCTGCTCCTCTGTCCTTCATCTTCCTCAACACTAGTCATTCAACACACCACCATACAGAATGCAGTTTTCTGGCTACATTGTCCCCTGACACAAATTTCTAGCCACTGATCTTGTGATGGGATTACATCTGCTGCACAAGATAAATCAACTTGTGAACTCCTCCCTCCACTTTTGGATGTCATTCTGGGTTACTCTCTTCTTTATATCATCTCTGCCAACTCTGTGAAAAGTCCCCAGTTCATACAAACTCCTTCTCTAATTATTTTGCCAACAGTAGTCCAATTTCTAATAATATAGTCAACACCACGGTGGGGGGGGGGGGTGGGGATACTAAGGCTAGTCCAGCATGAAAGTTCTTTTTGAGATTGTCATTTTTGAATTAGCTCTGGTGTTACTTCACATGCTCTTCCTGACAACTCTCTGAATTTGACTCCTCTGGAACTTGCACACAAAACTACCGGATTGTCACCTCTTGTGATTGCATTATATATTTTCTAGCAAACAACCCATTGTAAAATACAGAGGAAACAGTTTGGACACTGTAAGACTGTCTGTAAGACATCAGCAAGGTAAAAAAAAAAAAAAGAAACATTCGTAGTACAGACTTCAAAGAGTTGGTGATAACATTATCTTTTGTTTTTGAAAATGAGGACTGAAGCAGCAGCAAACTTCACAAGCAGGACAAAAGATTTCTAACTGCCAATATAAAGAGAAAGGACAGCAGGAGGAAAACATCAAATATCTCTTCAAAGCTCTCATACCACATACATCTTTCAAATGTGCATTTGATATGTTGTAGATTATGAAATACCACGCCCAGTAGAAACGCCCTCTTGACTATAAAGTGTCTCGATTGTGAAATCTTGTTCAACACAGAATGAGGAGCCTCATCGTAATAACAGCTGTTCTTCTCTGCAGCCGCAGTAAGTACTCTGATTAAGTCTGCAGCAGAAAAAGCTGCTGTTTCTTTTAAATAAAGAATATTTATTTACAGTGAGTCTCATGTCGTGTCTGCTGTCTGGTTTCAGGCTGCATCAGTGTTTTTCAGACTGTTGAGGTCCAGTCTGGAGAGAACGCCACTCTGCTCTGTTCTGACTTTACCACAAACAGATGGCAGACTGACTGGTTCAGAGTGGTCAACAGCTCCAAAGTCAGCTGTATCTCCTCCATGTTTGGTTCTGATGGTGATCCTTCCTTCTGTCCTGGATTTGAAGATGGAAAATTTGCGATGAGCTCCAACAGCAGCTTTGTGTCTCTGAAAATCAGTGGAGTAAATGAGTCTGACTCTGGGCTGTATTTCTGTGGATTCTACATAAAAAGACATACAGTCCTTGGAGATGTTACACAGTTGATCATTAAAGGTAAGATCATGATCATTTCTGATCTCTTCCATGTTTTTGAATAGAAAAACTTACTTCATGTATTTGCGTTACAGGAGATGATGAGTCCAATGATAAAGTAAAGGGTAAGGATTACAGTAAGGTTCCTGTTCCTCAAAAAACTATCTTCTTATAACTGTGGTATTTTGAAAATCAGATGTATTTCAAACAAACACAAATTTTTCTTTAAGCCTTAAATTGATACTGTCTTAGTTTTTACAATTTAATTGTTTTATTTTTATATATCTGAGGGTTAAAAAAAAAAAACACATTAAAAAAGCTGTATGAAAATGTCAAATCAAACAGAACTTTATGATCTTTTTCAGACTTTACAGACTCTGTGGTTGATACACATTACAGCCACTGGCCTGGGATTTTGGCTGTTTCAATGGCGATTTTCATAGCAGCTGCTCTTGGTTTGGTTGTTGTTTTTAGACACTGTTGTGCAGGTATGATCAGCAAGAGAGTTTGAGGCACTATTTTATATTTTTAATGTGTATATTTCTTCTGAAACTTTACATATTCCCTTTATGTCCCATTTTTAACAAAAGAGAAACTGCACACTGAAAACATGAAGGTAAAGCTTTTTTTTCTTTTTAGTTTGTGGCTCCTATTAGTTTTCTGGTGACATTAATTTTTTATTCTGATTATCTGCATTTCAGACTCCAGGCTCTTCTGACCTAAACTCTGCAGCTCTGATGTTACCAAAATCCCAAAGAAGTGGACAACCTGCAGAAAGCAGAGAGTTGGAGACCTGTGTGATGTATTCTCTGAGAAGATAGACTTGCTGCTCTGTATGACTCATGTAATAAAGCTCAGTTTTTATTTCAACTGCTGTCAGTCTGCATCTCTGAGGAACAAAGACATATTTGTTAGGGAGACTCTCACACAGGGCTCTGGTGGTTTGAATGATCAGGATAAGAATCGGAGGCTTTGCTTGAGAATGGTGAGAAGAGACATTTTACAGGAAGAGACAGAATGTTGCAGTCTGAGCTCAGCGCACATCATCAGTATCTTCATTCAACATAGTGAGTCTGAAAAGGAGCAGTGCAACTAAGCGTCACTGTCTTAAACACAGTTGTTTTTATTTAAGAAGAATTAATTCACGCAAAACGGCAATGCGATGTTTGATCATTCTGTGATGTCATGTTGTACTTCGGTATGTAACAGGAAAACTTCAATAATGGCCACAAACAGCAAATAACTTGGGAGAAGAATAGTTGAGAGAATTGCTGGAAAATGAACAAAAGACCTGATGGATTCAGAGCTCTGATGGACAAAAAGATATTTTAATCATTCATTTATTCATTTTCTATGCCAGTTTTGTCCCTTTTGGGCTCACGGTGCTGCCGGAGCCTAAACCGGGGCCACAATCACACACTTGGATTCACATCTAGGGACAATATAGAGTGACCGATTAACCTATGAAGCATGTTGTTGGACGGTGGGAGGAAGCCGGAGTCCTCAGAGAAAACCCATGGTGCATGGTGAGAACATGTAAACTCCACACAGAAATTTCCCCACTGGTGACGCTGGTTCAAGTCCCGCAGCTGGGACTTGAACTGGGGGCCTTCTTGATGTGGGGCAAGAGCCCTAACAACTGTGCCACCGTGCAGCCCCTCATTCAGTGATGGCATGAAAAAACAAGAGAACATTATAATAGAGAAGCAAAAAACATCACATGGAGCAGGATCATTCATTATTATAGAGCTATGTGATCTTTATAAGCTTCAACCAACTAACTTCACTTCTCCCTTATTAATATTCTAAATGTAACAGAGTGAGGTTTTTCTCTTGCCATTGTCTCTCACTGATGGATGTTGGCGATCTCTTTGGTCATATAGAAAGTTATGTGAATTGAAGCTTTATGTTGTCGCAGCTACACTATTGGTGGTTTTTTTCTTTTACATTCAGTGGCATCTACTGCTGGGTACAATACTGTTCTGCAACAACTTGCTGACCACCAAGCAACAATGCAATTTACTTTCTAATCAGATTCACAGTGTGATGGCTGCCTATGCTGCCACCCTATCAGGTCAGTAATCTGCACCATACACTCACCTGACATTATGCACACACCTGTAGATGTTTCTCTCAAAACAAGACATTTGTTTGGATTAAAATTTACATTTATTTACACATATTTTAAGCTTTTTATTTACTTTCATTAATTAAATGTTGTGTTATTTTTGAGTTACCGATCCTGGGAGGGACCATTGTGGCTGCTGCTGCCCTCTGCTGCTGGAACCACCAAGTCAGGCCTGACACAAGAATGTATGCTAGTCAGCAGAGGCTTTATGTGCAGTGAGCCGCTAATTGGACTGAACCAAAAGCTGCTCCCTTCATAATTATTTATCGCCCTTCCTTTGAATTTTTAACGGAGTTTCTATCAACTATTGTTTTAGATTCTGATAAAATAATAATAGTAGGGGATTTTAATATTCATGTTGATGATTCTAGTGACTGTCTAGGAAATGCTTTCTCAGCTTTACTAGAAAATGTTGGCTTCACACAAAATGTAAATGAACCTACTCACTGTCACAAGCACACCCTGGACCCTGTTTTAATTCATGGTATAGAGATCAGTCAGCTCCCTCATAACCCCATACTCTAAGATCACTTTCTAATGACATTCTGAATTTAAACTTACAGTGCAACCAATGTATTTAGTAACATGCTGAGCAAACACTCAGAGCAGCTGCCATAGTTTCAGTCTCAATAAAAATGATCAGTTTGTTGATGACTCCATGGAGGCCCTCAGAAGAACACTTGATGTTGTTGGTCCTTTGAAACCTAAACTTATTAGACAAAATCAAGTATCACCGTGATACAACGCTGAAACATATCTCCTTAAACGAGTAACCCGTAAGTTAGAGAGAGAATGGCACTGCTCAGAGAAGTCCCTGAATAACTGGAAATTTAGCCTTATAAATTATAAAAAATCTCTGTGTAAAGCAAAGACCTAATAATATTCAACTGCAAAGAATGGAAATAATCAGATATTTCTTTTTAGTACTTTAACCAGACTGACCAGCAGTCACAGCTCAGTAGAACCCCATATTCCTGCTACTCTCAGCTCTGAGGAATTTCATACATTTTTCAATAGTAAAATCCTAAATATTAGACAAAAGCTGAACAAAGTTATCCCTACTATCAGCCAAGAGCAGGCTAAAACAGTATAAACAAAGGCATCTATATAAATGTCTGTAACATTTGACTGCTTCACTGCTGTAGATCTAGCAGAATTAACATCAGTTATTACATCCTCCAAAAGCTCAACTTGTCTTTTAGACCCAATCCCCACTAAGCTTTTTAAAGAAACCTTGCCCTTAATTAATGAATCAATTTTAACTGTTATAAATACTTCTCTAGAAACAGGTTATGTACCACAGTCTTTTAAATATGCAGTTGTTAAACCTCTTCTGAAAAAGCCCAGTTTAGATCCTGGCATTCTGGCCAACTATAGACCAATATCAAATCTCCCCTTTATTTCAAAGATCTTAGAAAGAGTTGTAGTTAAGCAACTATACTGCCACCTACAGGACAATAGCCTCTTTGAATATTTCCAGTCAGGGTTTAGACCTCACCATAGCACTGAAACTGCACTAGTTAGAGTCACTAATGGCTTGTTACTGGCCACAGAAAAGGGACTAATCTCTATTCTGGTCCTGTTAGATCTTAGCGCAGCCTTTGAAACTATAGACCACAGCATCTCACTCCAGAGACTAGAGCATGTCATAGGAATCAGAGGATCTGCCCTTCAATGGTTTAAATCCTACTTATCTGATAGGTACCAGTTTGTTTTTGTAAATGGACAGTCCTCTCATTACAGTTGAGTTAGCCACGGAGTCCAACAGGGCTCAGTTCTAGGACCCATCCTGTTTCTGCTTAAATGCAGCCTCTAGGAAACATAATCACGAAACACTGTATTAATTTTCACTGTTATGCGGATGATACACAGTTGTAGATATCCATAATACCTGACCAGACTGACCACATAGAGAAATTCAATGCCTGCATTAGTGACAACAAGACTTGGATGATAACTAATAACCTCCTCCTAAACCCAGAAAAAACCGAGGTCATTATACTAGGTCCAAAATACCTCAGAGATACCCCACCTGTTCAGATGGTATCCCTGGATGGTGTAAATATAGCCTCCAATCCGACAGTTAGAAACCTGGGGGTTTTATTTGACCAGGGTTTATCTGTTGTGCCCTGGAGGTGTTCTTTCCCCCTCGTTAAGTGACGGCACCTGTTCCTAATCATCTCCACCTGATCTTCATCACCATGGCTTTTTAAGCAGCATCAAACCTCCAGCCATTGTCAGATCGTTATGCTGCTTGTGTGTCAGCCAGCCCGCTCTGTCAGCTCACCCGTCTGCCAGCCAGCCTGCCCGCTCCTTCAGCTAGGCTTGCCTGCCTACCTGCCAGCTCAGTCATCCTGCTCCACTATTCGCTTAATCAATAAACATAACCTTCTCACCTTTTAAAACGTGTCTGCTCTTGTTACGTCCCCCTGCTGCTGCCACCACATCCTGTCATGCTGCCTCACCCGGCAGGTGAAGCCAATCATCCTAATCAGCACCTGCTGGGTATTTATGACCAAGAGGGCCACACCAAAAGAGGGCAGAAGGCAGAGGCTGAGAGCAAGAGGCTGAGAGCAAGAGGCTGAGAGCAAGAGGCTGAGAGCAAGAGGCTGAGAGCAAGAGGCTGAGAGCAAGAGGCTGAGAGCAAGAGGCTGAGAGCAAGAGGCTGAGAGCAAGAGGCTGAGAGCAAGAGGCTGAGAGCAAGAGGCTGAGAGCAAGAGGCTGAGAGCAAGAGGCTGAGAGCAAGAGGCTGAGAGCAAGAGGCTGAGAACAGTCTTATACTGTTGGGTTTTGTTATTTTAATTTGGGTTTGGAACCTTGGTAGTCTTAGTTTTGCGGGCTTTGTTTCTGTTTTTAGGTAGTTTTGATTAGGCAGCCCTTAGCAGGGAGCTGCTGACTTCGACGGCCAGCATTGCTGGGTCAGCTGTCTCCTTGACCTTTTGTTATGTTTGGCCAAGGATCCAGTTCCCTTTGGTTCGTCTTTTTGTTTTAAACCAGCACTTGAATTATTTTGCTTTTTATGTTTCCAGGACACAGAGTTTTGTTTATTTAATAAACTGTGTTCTTTTTAATTCTCTTGTGTCCAAGCATTTTCTTATGTTGCAACCCCATCTTGTCTACCCCTAGACCTGAGCCATGTTGGGGTCATAACAGGGTCCCACCCACCTCCTTCGTCACAACATTATCATTTAAGGCTCACATATCACAGACTTGTAAAACTGCATTTCTTTTACACCTATGCAACATTTCTAGGATCAGAAACATATTATCTAGAAGTGATGCTGAAAAACACACCCATGCATTTGTTACATCTAGGCTGGATTACTGTAACTCTTTGCTAGCAGCTTGTCCTAAAAGTTCTTTAAAAAGTCTTCAGCTTGTTCAAAATGCAGCAGCTAGACTGTTAGTAGGAACCAGCAGAAGAGACCACATTACTCCTGTGTTAGCTTCACTTCACTGGCTCCCAGTTGAATCTAGAATCAAGTTTAAAATCTTCCTGCTAACCTATAAGGCCTTAAATGGGATAGCCTCATCCTATATTAAAGATCTCATTGTGCCTTACCAACCGAACAGAACACTTCACTCACTAAATGCAGGACTGCTTGTGGTTCCTAGAATCTGTTAAAGCACAGTTGGAGGTAGAGCCTTTAGCCACCATGCTCCTGTTTTATGGAATAAGCTTCCAGCTCATGAAAGAGAGGCTGACACAGTTTCTAAATTCAAAGTTAGGCTTAAAACATTCCTCTTTGGACAGGCTTGTTTGCCAGGCTAGCTAGTAATCAGAGAATATTTAACTTGCTTCCCTCCCTCACTGTAAAGACGTTTGGGGGTATAATTATAATTTTCACAGCATCCATAAGAGGTTTTTGTGTGGAGCTAAGCAGTGGAGAGACGATTTCATAAACCGAGCCTGGGCAACCCATTTTCTCTGCTTAGCAAGCTTGGAATATTAGATTTTATTAATACAGATATGCAAAAATGTAGACTTTCTATGCACTATTTCCTCTATTCTTTATCATTTACCAGGGCTATATTTTTTATGTAGTTCATCATGCCTCTGTTTGGTGCAGTGCAATTCACATGTTGTCCCTCTTTCCCACTCCTCTATGGGGGAGAGGGAGAGATTCCTGATTCTAGGTAGATTGTCTGTGTTCCTGTCTTTGGCTGTGACTTCCATAGACATTAATAAAGAGTAGACGTCGCATCGACCGTTGCTATTGGCTTTGACGAGCCAATCGGGCCGCCATCAACGTTTTCTTTGTTGCAAACGTTTACATTTAGCTAAGAAACAGGACACATGGTTCAGTGTTTTTTAATGTTCATATTGGGCTTAGCAGTAATAGAATATTCTGATTCTGATGCAGCTTATTCAGCTATTCCATTTTAATAAATTAATAATATATACAATATAATTCATATATTTATAGAGCATCAATATAATTCATTTTTATAAAGAATCAATATAATTCAAATATTTATAGAGAATCAATATAATTCATATATTCATATAGCATCAATACAATTCATATATTTACAAAGAGTCATTATCATTCATATATTTATAGAGAATCAATATCATTCATATATTCATAGAGAATCAATACAATTCCTATATTTATAGAAATAAATATAGTATCAATATAATTCAGGAAGAGAGTTAGAATGAGAACAACCATAAATGACTAGTCCAGATAATAAGAACATGACAAATCATAAACCATATTTACATATGTACAAAGTTTCTCATGGAAACTTAGCATGAGCTAAAAACCCTCAAGGAAGACTGCTTTGCAGAGCTTTTTTTCTTGTGCTCCCTTTCTGCAGGTCAAGGGAGGTGAGTTTGGCAATGTAGTGTAGCCTTATCTTCAAAGACACAGACACAACCAATGACAAGTTGGATTGATGGTTTTCAATGCCAGATTGTGTCTCCTCAATGTGTTCCACAAGCAGAAAAACATCTTCTGTTCCAATCTCCTCACGGACGATGTGCGTAACTATTGACACCTTAGGAGCTTGCTTTGCTGAAGCCTAGCGAATCACTCTCTCAGCACCTTCACTGTGCCTAGAGATGGAATCACTAGCCCACCGTTATATTTATCCTGTTTACCTCTTCCTTTAAATTTCTTAGGACCTTTGTAAACATAAATAAATAAATAAAGTAAAATAAGCATTCTTGTGTCAGTTGTAAATCTAACGTTAAGTCTGTGTTACAAAATATATGATTTATAAAGTCTTATTTAACCTTCATAGCCGACTGAAAACCGGCACTATAGCTAGCGTTAGCTTGGCTAAGACTTTGCTGGTGGACATAAATACAGTACAATAATATTATATTTACAAAATACAACAAAAAAAAATGTCTTACTTGTGAATAGTAATCCGCAGAGCCCTACTCTCAATGGTCTGCCTGTTAGAACAAGAATACACCACACAGTGCTCAGGCATCGTAACAACTACCGCTGTTTTGTTTTGTGTATGTGGGGAGGACAGCCGGTCCAAGATGGCGGCCGCATTTCTAGCGGCCCATCAGCCAATGTGACGTCTACTCTTTATTAATGTCTATGGTGACTTCCCCTCTTGCTACTCCCACAACCCCAGCTGTTCCCCAGCTTCATCTTGATGATTCCCACCTGCTGCACTATTCAAACAGGTTGTTGTTTTTTTTTAACATTTAGCTGTTATTTTAACTTGTAGCTGTTTATGTAGACACGTGGTTGTTTATTAGACATAATCTTGTTATTCAGACATGTTGTAGAGTAAATTAAGCTCATTTTTCTCTAATAGTTCTAGTACATCACGGGGTTGAGGATCATTCCTTCATGTGGGCAACCCTGAGGTTTCTTAATTTTTCCCCAAAAAAGGGTTTTTTATGAGTTTTCCTCACTGAGAAGGAGGGTGTAAGGGCAGAGATGTTTGTTCGGTTTAGTCTGTTTAGCAACCAGCTACTGTCTACATTTCTATAACTGACCTTATGTTCGTTGCAAAAACTGTTGTAAACCCATTGAGACGGCTATGGTTTTGATTTTGGGCTATAGAAATTCTATTCAATTCAATTTTATTTATATAGCCCAATATCACAGCCATAGCTGTCTCATTGTGAATTGAAAAAGGAAATTTGAAATTATTGCCTGGGGAAGGAGAAATTCTTTTTGTGTTGAATATTGATTTAGCTTCAATTCTACTAGAAAATTATTAGTTTCATTAATTTTCTATGTTAATTTACCATAGGATGGAGAAGTAAATTTTGTGTTTGCTGTCACAAATTGTTGCTGTAACTTCCCACCTCCAGTAAACGCACCACTTGATTCTCTATCACATTCACCTGGTCCCTCCTGCTCTTATACTGCTGACTCTCACCACACCACTGCCAGATCGTCATTTGTGCCAACAGTGAGTTTCCAGCCCTCGCCAAGTGTTCTAGTCTCATGTGTATTTTGATCCTGCCTCGTTTTTGACCACATCTCTGCCTGAACCCCTCTGGATATTCCTAATTGATGCCTTTCTGCCTTTTTGGGTTTTTGGATTCTGGACTGTTTTTTGGATTACGCTTCTTATCACGCCCTTTTGGAGATTCCTGTTTGTGCCCGGACTGTCTGCTCGATTACTGGATCTTGGACTTACTACGGACTTTGATTTATGCTGCCCTGGATATAACCTTTAGAACTGAAAGAACTGAACTTTGAATAAAACCCCTTAAAAGACTGTTCTGATATTTTGGTCTTCTGTTGGATTTCTAAGGGTGCATG
Organism: Oryzias woworae; assembly: GCA_016861445.1. NCBI lineage: Eukaryota > Metazoa > Chordata > Actinopteri > Beloniformes > Adrianichthyidae > Oryzias > Oryzias woworae. The sequence continues at coordinate 146,475 of BOLG01001346.1, read as the reverse complement.
ACAGTTTGCTGTATTTTTGTAGTTTTTCTTAGTCTTTTTCAGTTTCCCCTTCTGTGTTTAGTTAGTTTGATCAGTCACCATAAATGTTCCCTTGTGTTTTCAATTAGTTACATAGGTCAGTTTATGCTTGTCCATCTGTTCAGTTGTCCTCTTTCCTCGTATTTAACTCTTCAGTTGTTTTTGTTTCTTTGACCTCTTTTAAGGGAGCTGGGAGGCTACAGGTTTTGTGGCAGCCGGATAGCCAGCTGGCTTGACTGCACGATAAGTAAATATCTACTGACAGTGGCTACCCATATCAAGAGTCACCAGTCACCTGGAGGATGTTTGAAAAGCAGGTCATTCTGCACGCCTCACCGTCACCTGAATTCTGCCAGACTGCCTCAGTCTACATTCCTCACCATGCCAGCAATTTACAAAAAATTAAGATGGAGGCATGAAATCTTAAAGAGTCTGCTGATGCCTTCCCATCCCATGGTGGCAGTTGTATTTGTGAGACCTCTAAATCTAAAAGGACTGCAGTTTTCAAGTTACCCCACTAGAAAATGACAAATGGGTAAACATATTATTTATTGTCCTGCAAAAGAGCTTAATTCAAAACTAACAAGAAAACTGTAAAACAAGTTTTAAAAAGCAACAGAAAGAATGTGTATTTTCAAAATGTCACTTGTTGCAGATATTTTACTTAAACATCCATTCAGTCACTTTCGTTACTTTCACACATCATTCTTTTAGGAAAACAAAACTAAGTTATGAGAGTTTTTCACAAAGTATAGCACTTGAATATACAAATATTAGAAAGGAATAATTCATAGCAAAATTAAAGTAAAAAGGTAAAAAAAAAAAAAACACATTCAAAAAGTTTCATGGAAAATAACTTTAGCTAATTAAATGTGACACAAGTTCAGGTTTGCCGTTTCACACTGGTATAAACACAATCAGTATTGGAGTCACTTTCCAGTCTTCTTGCTCTTTTGGACCTCTTAACATTCAAAGCAGCGTAATGAAGGCTTTCTGTGTCTTCATTCTCAATCTGGAGAGGAAAAAAAATTACTTCAATCTGCAAGAAAATATTATTTGGTGTTAAATTAAGTTAAAAACTAACCTCTGTGTGTGGTGTACAGGTGGCCGTTGACCTTTTATCTAGTTTAATGACAGAATGATTGTTTTTCATGCAGCATGTTCAGAAAACTGAGAGATACTGAGATTCTTAGTTTCTGTACCTTTAGACTGGCAGAAAATCCGTCTTTTAATCTTGTAAGCCAGAAAAACGACAAGGATGATCATGAAGGCCAAAGATCCAGTTAAGAAATACACCAACACAGAGTTTGAATGACCTGCAGAGTCAGAAAAACACATTTCTGATTTGATCTTTTCTTACACAAACTTTGTATTAACAGTCCACAAATATCATTGCTGTAACTCACCTGTGAGGTCCAGTTTGGTCCCGTTTCCAAACAGTATGTGTCCACATGAAGCAACAGCACAGTGATAGATTCCAGAATGAGACTCAGTGAGGTCCTCCATGTTGAGCTTGTAGACACAGCTGTGTGTTTGTGTGTTCTTGCTCTCACACTGATCATGAGTGTAAATGAGTCCTGGATGAGAGTCTCCAGAGTCTTTGAACCAGTAAACTCTGTGTTCTCCATCACAGCTCCCAGTGTGTACTGTACAGTTCAGAGTCACAGAGTCTCCTGCATGGATGTTCTTTGAGGACGACTGAACCACTGAAGTCTGGATGGTTAAACCTGAACCTTTCACATCAACTGTAATAGCTGCTGTGAAATTCAGGTGTGTTTGATAACCCGCAATACAAAAGTAAGTACCTGAGTCTGATTGTTTCAGATCTGAAATTGTCAAATTATTACTTTGGTTTCCTACGTTTAGACTGAAGCGTTGATTGTTCTTAAATTCATTGCAAAGAGTAACATTTGTATTATATTTAGTAGAATAAGAGATTTGTTTTGGTTTTTGTCCCAGAATATGTTTATACCATGAGACATGTTTTAAATAAAATGTTTTAAAGAAACATGGTAAAGTCACAGTTTCTCCAAAATGAGCTGATGTAAAGACACTGTCTTGAAGAAGAGATAAGGAATATCTTTGAGGAGGGCTCTGTGCTGAAATGAAGAATGGAAAAAAGTAGCATGAATATTCATAGCTATTCTTAAACTGCAGATTTAAAACTATTCAGTGATTTAAACATGAAATATCGGGACTCACCAGTGTTTCCTGAAAGCAAACATGTCAGAAGGAAGACCAACGGAGCAGGTGTCACCATTTTTGGATTCTTGCGCCAAATGACAAAAAGCTTGACTCTTTCTCTACTTTGAAGAGGAGAGACTGCATCTGATTGGTCCATTTGAGGTCACAAACCTTCCCTTCTTAGGAAGTATGATCACATGTTCATAGACACAAACCATTTTAAGATTTTATCTTGACAAGATCAGTGAAGGGATGGAAAACAACAGAGAGAAATACCATGTACCTTCAATCAAACTCATTTTGACAGGTGCCCCCATAACAATAAATCATACTTTTTGACAGATACAGTATGCATAATTTAATTAATGTAAATTTTATATTAAAGTGATATATTCATAAATTACAGTGTATGTATAATGTAAAATAAAAGAATGCAATGTTTATGATTGTAAAAATGTTTATTTGCATAATGAATCTTCTTACAGGCCGAAGCATCAGTGTTTATTTGAAAAAAAAAAAAAAAAAAGCAGTGAGCAGACTAGCAAGTCGTCACCCCCCCCCCCCCCCCCCCATTCCCCTTTTCATCTTTCCTGGGATACATTCCATCAAAGAGTGACAGGTCGATGACACAGAGAGTAGGGAAACGTGGAGAGTTCAAAATGTTCGGGGTCTTGGTTTCTAGTTAGGAAACTGGGAAAAAAAACTAAAAAAACCTAAAAAACACAAACTAAAAAGCGTTGTTATAAAGTCACCTGTTCGTAGTAGGTCTGATCCAACAAGCGAGACACGGCGCAGCAATGTGCCCCTTGCCGTCTGTAGGAGGCCCCCCGCTCACATCTGTTCACAGACCTACACGTTAGTTTATTTATTTATTTATTTATTTTTTTTAACTTGTCCTGTCCAACAGCTGAGCAAACAGATATGAGCTGAGAGCCTATTGTGTTTGACAGATTTTACTCTTACAATCGGGGGTTATAAATCATAGCGAACACAAAATGTATGTTGGTATAAGCCCCTTTTGTAATCTAAACGATAGATAATGGATTATAGAAGTCAGAGAAGGACTACTGGGAAGGGAAGGTAGAGTTGTTAATCTACTGGCAACAAAATGCTGGATCGTATACCCATTGCAATAGTGAGTGTTGGTCTACAATGGGCCGGGCCTGTCCACACACTCAGCTGTTACATACCTGCCGGCTCCAAGAGTGTTCACAAACTTGTCCACATCCAGTTCACACGCACACTTGTGCATACCAACCGAATCTGCATACCAAAGCATTGCATTCAGACACGCACACTATTTGAAGGTGCAAAGGTGAGCCGACACCTGTGCTCAGGTGAATGTTATGTTAAGATGAAGTGGATGAAGGAATGTAAAAAAAAAAAAGGAGGGAGACCTCCCAGATATCCCCACACCAAGACCCCCGCCGAGGCAGCAGCCCCGACCAGGGCCCGCCCCCGCACCCATACTGTGGGGCCAACGGAGGAGATCCACCCGCCAGGCATCCCGGCCAAGCACCCAGACCAGTGCCCGCAGGACCACCACATGGGCCCCCAACACCCGAGAGCAGTGAGGTACGGAAGCGCAGAGTGCAAGGCCCGAAGAGCAGCCCCCCCCACGGTGACAGGGGCCCAGCGTGGGGCCTCGCTCCGGAGAGCCCCACCACCCCAGACAAGCCGCCCACCACCACCAAGGAGTTCTGAGCATCCCCCCACCCCAGCCCCGGGTACGAGCCAGGGCCCCCCAAGGGAGACCCGCTCCAAAGCTCTAGGCAGCCGCGGAGATCCAAGAGAGCACTTTTACCCTAAATCCATTCTCGAGTTTTTGGAGAAGCGCTCAAACAAAATTTTGTACCATAGGCGTCAGCTTCAACACGTCCTATCGGCCGTTTGCGGGCATCACTGCATTTTTTATCTTCATCAGCGCGGGTGCGGGCTTTTAATCAGTTTTAATCAAGTCTTAAATCAATACGTAGGCGATGATGTGATAAAACATGATTTTATGGTGTTTGATTATGTGAAAAAATATAAACATTGTCGTAGAAATAGAATCTGTTCCGCTCTTAAACAGGGATGTTGCAGACTGGAATATTAAAGTTTTTATCTCTCATTAAGATGGATTTTGTGTTAAAGAAAAGACTGTGTACGCATAAAATGGATGAATTAACAAGACTGAGCATTTTTTTCAATTACATTGGCTTTTGGCTGCAGTTGTTCCGTACCCCGATCCGATGAGAAGAGCTATGCTTGGGGTGGGAAGTAATCCTCTCCCCCCGTTTTCACCCGTCCGTATTGAGCTCGAACATGGGGGTTATTCACCATAGAGGCTGGGATGTTCAGTTCAGAGAGCGTGCTTAAAAATTCACGCCCTCCCGTAGGTGGAGAGGATGATGATTTTTTGTAAGGTCGGGATAAGTATTACATTAAATCTATCATACGCGATCCATTCAAGGGTTTACCTCCGTAAACAAACTCCCCTTTTGAATTCCAACCATCATCCCCCGGGGATATTTTACTCAAAATGTACTTTGCATTCTTCCGATTGCGTAGGGGTAGACTAATTAAAATTTGTTCAACCTCCGAACCATCCTTTTGCTGTTTATCATCAAAGGTTCCCTCCGCTGCAGCTGCTGCTGCTGTAGCTCCATTTGTGAGTGCAGACTTTGAGGCAGGTGGTGATGACGCTGGATCTGGTGAGCATGCATCCCCCGTTCCTTCTCCTCTTGTTTCACCAGAGACAGATAGCGTTGCAGTAATTCCGTGTACTTTTTAATTTTCTCAAAAGAGGTCAGGCTATGATCGTTTAGCACGGTTCTCATGTTTCCATCTAAATCATCCGCAGCCTCTAATCTGATGGAGGGTTCAAAATGAGTTGCTGAGGAGAAACAAAGTACATTTTCTGTGCGTTTCTCATTTTTCGACTATTTATCCAATGATTACTTCCGAAAGGCCTTTCCCAACCCTAAAAGTAACTCAATGGCGGTAGGTATCACGCCGAGGAGGACGGGTATGAAAGACCCTCCTCGCACAGAGCTTGAATGAAATCCTTAGAGCAGTGTTTGAGAATGTCTTTACGCTTCTTCTGCGCAGCATGATACAAAGCCTGGAGTAAAGGCTTTTTGGGCAAAAACACACGTGGACAGGCCTGTTTCATTAGTTTGTTTTTTTTAAATAATTATGTTAATCAGCAATTTAAAAGTGATGGCTGATTTTGATTATTTAATTTTCAATAAATGTTTATTATTTATGTGTATATATACTTGTGTAAGTTTCAAGTGATTTCAGTGAGAATTGTGGGTTTTTCCTTCTTTAACTGAGGGGTACCCACAATTTTGTCCACGTGTGTAAACGGCAGGTCTTTGAGGTAGGATCCTCGTCCGCAGTTTCAAACGGTCTGGGCATGTGGGCGTGAGATCAACCATTAAATAACCATGGGGGTCCTGAGTAGTGTTTTCAAAGGCTTCTAAAAAGAAGGCCTTCTGCGTAGGAAACGCCTGATGTGCCAAAATATTAATATGTAATTTATCTCTGGGGTTTTTGAACAAAACCAAATAATTACTGTTTAACCCGATGGTTCGGCTGTATTTCCCCTTGTGAAATATGTCTGAGTCAGCATAAAAACGCTCATGTTTCTGTGATGTCTGTACTGCGTCAAAATTGTCACCACTTCGAGGTGATCGGTTGCTTGAAACATCCCATCATCCAAAAAGACCAAGTGGTTTAGACAAGGCGGGAACAGCTCGGGTGATCCTTCGACAAATTTAATGTTTTTATTCATTTTCATCAGATCAGAATACAGAGGTTGATGTTGATTATAAATCCACACAAGATTCTCCGGTACAAAATCCAAAACATATTCACACGTTTCCAAAACACTCTTTACAAAATATGTCTTTCCATATCCGCTGGGTCCTACAATCAGACATGAAAATGGACCCTTTATTCTGCAATCATAATTGACCTCCATTTCAAGGGTGTGACTTTTTTTCTATTTACAGTCAATAACCAAAAGGTAAAGTGGTCCCGTCTTCAAAGAGACGTCTTTTATCAAACACCACCTGAAACCGCTTGGAAAATACAGAGTTTTTCAGAAGAAACCCCTTTTTATCTCTTCTGATGTTTCGCTGAGGCGTCTGCAGCGTCTGACCTCTTGAACCCTGCAAAAATCCACCCACCAGCCCCTTGATGCTGTCAAAATGAACATGTTCGCTGCATTCTCGTGTCTGAGTGATGCCTTTGACACAGAGGACTGTTTTTTTACGATTCCTCATCTGATAAGCGTAACTCTTTGGTCCTGCAGCTGCAAATTCCTGAAAGACGTCACTGTTCAGTTCATCCGTCAGATCAACCAATAAATCAGACTGTCCGTATCCATGTACAAAACTCGATCTTGCAAAGGTTCAAGATAACCGTACAACTTTAGACGGGCGTAAGCCGTTGTGAAAGAAGCCACGTACACGTTGTTTGAATTTCCTGGCGGGATGAGGCATTTTTTGTTGCATTTCCACTGAACGAGAGCTGTTGTGTCGTTCCATCTCACACATCCCCGAAAATGTCAGACGAAAAAATTCCTCAGGGTCATTCCCCAAGGCTGTCTGAAGAAGATTTTTCTCTTTGTCCGAATTTGCCCCACAAACTGTTCAGACATAATTTTGAAACCTGTCAGCGAGCGGGGTTAAACCGGATATTCTCAGCATCCAGCTTAATGCCCTGCTTCAGTTCATAGTCGCGAATGTATTTTTCACGACTCTCCTGGTCTGTGGCATTCGGAGGAGATCCTGACGCTTCCTGCTTACCTTTGAGAAAGGTGTTCATGTACTCGGTAAAGATGGAATCGCTTTTATTTTGAAAATGCCACACTTTTCGAGCTCGACCGTTACCCACAGCCCCGTCAACGCTCTAGCCTCGTCGTCATGACAACACTCTCGGTCCTGATTGTTGATTTCGGCGCACGTCCTGCATAGGGTGAATATGAGCTTTTTCCCCAAAGTTCTGCAAGGCAGAACCAGGTGCAGGAGCCCTCTCGGGGGAAAGAACTTGGCTTTAATTAAACCAAAGTAATTTTGAGGATCGTCAAAATTTTCGTAAATGATGGTGGGGTGACCCACAGGGTAAGCCGAGGTGGTGTTAACATAAGGGTACAGAGAAGTCACGTCCACATAATGAACGGCTTCATTTTCAGCAGCAGTGTAACGCAGCTTGATGGGGCACGTTCTGCCTCCATACAAAGAGTCGCGTGGTTTCAGGGGCTCTGCCACTTCAAACGCTTCGAGAAAATGTTTCACCTTTGCGTTATTGTTTTTCATTTCGAGCCATTCGTGCTCCCACATGACCACGGTGCTAACGCCATAAACGCTGCGCAGCTTCTGGAGTTTCTCCTGAGCTTTGGCATGCAGCTGCTCAAACGTCACGTCTCTTAGCGGGCATTTATAAAGATGTGTGGCAGTCGTGAAAAAAAACAACCTAAAAATTCAAAGACAAATTTTTCCCCCTCGTGTTCGAGATAGCTGTCGGCATAATAAGGCCCGATTTGATGCTCCCCCTGGTTTAGAGCGTGCTGGATGAAGACCTTTCTCCTGCTCGCTTTAAACTTTAGCCACTGAATAGAAGCGTATGAGAAGCTTTTGATCACCCTTCTGTAGTCATCCGCCGGTGGAATGGCCAGAGATTTTAGGTTTTAAAAAATTGGTTCGGAAAACCTTCATGCACGCTGAGGCTATGGAGACGCAGCTAAACGGGTCAACGTTACAATCTTTCAGGAATTGGCTTCTGAACCTCACGCAGGCCTCAGCCAGAATTTCCACATCATTTCTGCAGTAAAGCAAAGCCTCATTCTTGCTCGACTCGTTGTACCATTTGAGAAAATCGGCTCGCTGGCCGTCTGTCATGTTGTCGTAACCGTAGTCTGAAGGGGGTGGGTGGGGTGCGATGTAATTTAATCACTCCTCCGAGCTAAAACCGTGAGGGAAATAACCCTTGCATCTGTTTTGAAAACCCAAAGTTAGTTTTTTTTTCAGACTGAAGTTACTCACCGAATTTCTTTGCTCAAGAAAAGCATACGATCGCGCTGCCCATTCACCTTACGGCGGGAAAAAATGTTGGAAGTAGGGGTCTGAAATGACAGAGCTCTTCCGGAGCTATAGCGACAGCGGGCGGCGTCCTACAGACGGCTAAGGGCACTGCGCCTTGTCTCACTGGTTGGAATAAAACCTGCTAGGAACAGTCAAAAAACCAGGTGACATTATAGCAACGCTTTTTAGTTTGTGATTTTTTTTTTCCAGTTTCCTACATACAGTGGAATTTATGAATATATCATTTTAATATCAAATGTACATTACTTAAATTATGCAAACTGTATCTGTCAAAAATTATGATTTATTGTAATGGGGTCAAATCTTGTTATGTCTAACACCAAATGACCCTGCATGTCTAGGAACTTCACAGATTCTACAAAGCAGATCCCATCAAACAGACCATGGAAAAATGCTAAACAACTAGGGTATCACGAAGCAATGGGTCAACATAATTGTGCTAATGTGACAAAAGCTATGAGAGGGATGTGTGTAGACTCTTGCCAACTTTGCATGCATGAGGGCTCTATCAACAAAGCATGATAGACACCCAGGCCTCCGCAAGGAACATTGTAGGTCTCTTCAGTTACTCGCCTCTGGCTTACTCTAAACTTGGATATCAAATACCTACAACAAGATGTCCAGGTGAGATTCAGCTCAATAATGCAGCCTCTAAATGTTGTAAATCATACTGGAACAAAAATAGCATTTTACTGTCTAAGCAACTGAAGCAGAAGCAGTATTGATAGCTAACCAATAGGCACTCATAAAGAAGATTGCAGATGTGCTGATCTCCTTTGAAGAGCTGACCAGGGAGGTGAGTAGAGAGGATACATTTGCAACTGTTGTGATCCCTGTTGCAACAGGTATTTGTTTTTATATTAAATGTAATGATATTGTTTGAAATACACGTCATCTCATGTATTAATTTATTCACTTGTTAGTCCTCAGACATATTCTGTGTTGTTAAGTGGAAGATGAACAGAAAATCAAGACCATGAAGAGAACTCTCTTGGAGGCAGTAGAGAAGCACTTTGCCTCGGGTAAAATTGAGCCTGTCTTCTGCATTGCTACTCTACTGTAGAGTTAGTATAAGTAAAGTATTTTAAAAATAAAATCCACTTTTTTGCACACCATATACTGTTCCTTTGCAGTAAAATAATTAGCAAATTATTTTAAGCATGGGGCATGCACAACACTGGACAGGGCCTTTGAGGAAATCTTACAAAAGAGGCAGTCTCAGGCCTGGTCAATGAGTAGCAGAACAGGAGAAGTTCAAGTTTGAACTTCCTTCTCTGAGCAAACCATTCCTAGAAGACATGACCTACTTCACCGTTAGAAAGGCCAGAACATGGCCATCAAAGCCAAGTATCTTAGGGCCCCTTGTACCTCTGTAGAGAGTGAGAGGCTCTTCCGTTCTGTTTTCAAATATAAACCAAATACAGGTCAAATTCCATGGTGCTGGGGAGTACACCACAGATATTGGTGGAGGAAATAATAAGAGGTCGGACCACAAAAGGAGTAGCCATCCTCTGGGTTAAAATATTTGATTTCTGAATAAATGTCATAAGGCTAGAAGTGGATTGGTGTATAGCAATACACTTAACACTGAATGGCAAGGAATGTGTCATTCTTAATGTGTACACCCCTTATGACTGTTCTCATAATAAAACAGATATTCTTAATAGGCTTTCTTTTATTATTTGCTTTATACAAAATTATAATTCTTTTAATGTTGTCATGGTGCCACCTTGCTCCTCCTTATTGGACTCAGCTGTCGGCACTCTTCTTATCAACTCGATGGGCCTCCTCCACCATTCTTCACCAGTTTGTTACCTATTCCGGTGCAGTTCTTTGGGCACTAATATTATTGTAAAGTCATCTATGTTACGTCTCTTTTACTGTACTTATCAGCTGTTTCTCCTCTCCAGGATCAACCATGCATGTGCCGACCTGAGTCCATCACCTCTACTAGAGCTTGGAACCTTGCCAATCCGCTCAACTGAACCTCACGCAACCGCCACACCATCATTTATAAACTCACCTCCAAGTCTTATGTTCCGCCGCTTCTAGGCCCTGCTTCCACATCACCTGAAAGACAAATCGGAGCTCCGACCTCCGACTCCTTTCTGCCATCTACAGTCCACAACCAAAAAATATACACACAACATAGAAAAAACACAATATATGCAAACATAACATAGACAATACAGGAAACACAGACCATACCATTTAAAAAAAACAAACTAACAAACAAACAAACTGTGATCATCAGCAAACCGGTTCACCATGACCTGTTTGAAAAGCGTAGAGACTTCTTTAAAGCAGCACCCTCTTTGACTGAACAAGTCTTTTGATGTTAGCTGTTAATGCTGAGATTTTGGTCAAGACATTTCATGCATAAAAGCTCATTTAAATATTCTGTTATTACTTTCTTTTTTCATCAAGTTCCAAAGTTTAAAATCTGATATTGTAACAGATAAAAAGTCTAGTTATTAAATGTTTGCTGGTTGTGAAGCCTGATCTGAGTTTCACTCAAACCACACAGTGTTGTCTCTTCCTGTAAAATGACCCCCCCCCCTCCTTCTTTTGCAGACCTCCTGATTCTTGGTTTGAATAACTTTTTCAATAACCGTTTCCTGTGTGCCTCCTCCTCATTGCGGGCTTCACATATGCAGTTTGAGTAAAACCGTAACAAGAATGGCCAAAATGTTTCACCTTTATTACAAACAAATGCAGTTTACACAAAGGTAAACATGACACTGAACACTGAGGCACACAGACTTTGAGGTTACAGACATGAACAGCAGTAAAGACACATAAACAACTCGCGTTCATGAAACTGAGCTGCAATTTCCTGACTCTACCTGGTGGCAGCATAAAGCACATGTGGCTGCAGCTCTCTCTCTGATGGAGACCTGCCGCCTCTCTTTGCTTTCTGCCGGAAACTCAGAGCGGCGTAGTTCAAATCCTCCGAGTCCAGATTCTGAAACCCAGAACATTCAGTCAAAACCTGTGAAAAAAAACTGTTTCTGAATCTGACTATCACAAGGGAAAAGGAATGCAGAGTCTTTTAACCAAATAAGTTTCAGTTTAATTTTTTAAAATGACACATTTGTCATATTTTCTGGCCCTGCAGCAGACTGGTGAACTTTTTAGGGTTTACCCCGCCGTTGATCAACAGTGGCTGGGTTGGTTCCAGCAACATAGTGATCCTGAAAGGGATTCAGCAGATTCTGGAATAGATGGTGGATGGTACTTTTTTTTTTTATTCATTTGATGCGTGAATAATTTAAACATTTATCTTTATTAATTCAATGTATACTAAAATATTTTTCCTAAAATACATACATTAATGGAATAATTTCCAGAATAAGTTTTCTTGTGACCAAAAGAGAAAAATTAATAAATGATCTTTAAACAAAAAAGTATACAGTGGAAGTTTGGTCACATGGTGTCGTTTCTGTAAGTTCTGTCATCTTTACCTTTGTCTTTTCTTGTTCTTTTCCTGCAGCTGAATGTTAACACAAAACATGGATTAGTTCAGGTTTAACTAAACTTCCTTCAGTTTTCCAGCAGCTGACAGGATGTTTAGGTGAAGTTACCTTTCAGAAGGTTCCTGATCTTTACAGCCAGAACAATGACCACTGCAGAGAGGAGGACAGTCAGAGCAGCCAGGATCACACTCAGCAGGTCCATGCTGACATGTTCCTCTATGAAGCATTGACAGGTCAGAAGGTCAAGTTCTGGTTTATGTAGCAAATACTGAAATAATCACAGAAACTCCAGAAAAAAGAGGAATCTTACTGCAAGAGTTCTCCACTTCTTCATCACTGTAATCATTATCAACCCCTGAAAAGAAAAAAAAAAAAGGAATTTCTTCAATTCATAAACATGGAAGAGATCAGAAATTATCATGATCTTACCTTTAATGATCAACTGTGTAACATCTCCAAGGACTGTATGTCTTTTTATGTAGAATCCACAGAAATACAGCCCAGAGTCAGACTCATTTACTCCACTGATTTTCAGAGACACAAAGCTGCTGTTGGAGCTCATCGCAAATTTTCCATCTTCAAATCCAGGACAGAAGGAAGGATTCACCATCAGAACCAAACATGGAGGAGATACAGCTGACTTTGGAGCTGTTGACCACTCTGAACCAGTCAATCTGCCATCTGTTTGTGGTAAAGTCAGAACAGAGCAGAGTGGCGTTCTCTCCAGACTGGACCTCCACAGTCTGAAAAACACTGATGCAGCCTGAAACCAGACAGCAGACACGACATGAGACTCACTGTAAATAAATATTCTTTATTTAAAAGAAACAGCAGCTTTATCTGCTGCAGACTTAATCAGAGTACTTACTGCGGCTGCAGAGAAGAACAGCTGTTATTACGATGAGGCTCCTCATTCTGTGCTTAACTGTCACTATCAGGACACTTTATAGTCAAGAGGGCGTTTCATTAGGGTGTGGTATTCAGACACGCATGTCTGACACGCATGTCTGAATCATATCTATTTTATATGAAATGTCAGATCCTTTTTAACATAAAACTTTTGTCATGATTGTCATAAAAGATTTCTGCACTGTTCGTTTATTTCCTCTTTGTGTGGCTGCAGACTAAAGAGTTTGAGCAGCATCAAACTGCTTTAGATTTTTGTGTTGTTTCTTTCTGTAAATATGATTAAACCACACATTGGCTGGGACTGTCTGTGTGTCATACAACTAAAACTGAGGACGATACTTCGGATTATTTCTTTTTTTTTCATAAAAAAAGCCTTTAAAACCTGCTGTAAACATCCATAAAATGCAACAAGACAGACCTTATGCTTGAAAAGAGGATTATATAACATATACCCCCAGCAGGGGGTGCTTTAATTGAGAGCTTTTTAAAAGTTGAGTTATTGCTTATTTACTGGTAAATTAAAATTTCGTGATCAATAAAAATGGGAAAACCTTTATAGGTTATAATCAGGGATCTTGGTTTGCTTAATTTGCTTGCGAAATGTACAATACAAAGAGCTGGAGTAAGGAATTAATAAACAATAAAATCATAAAATCAACATATAAACTATACGCCACGTAAATACTGAACACACGTCAGGATCCTTGTTCTTTTCCTGTGTGTCTGTCCTGCCTGCAAGGCTAGTTTGCCTGCAGGTTGATGAGTCCTGCTGACCAACATTAGCTGCACCTAACAGAGTACGACAGGCAGCTTTGTTGTCTTACTCCTTTTATTTTATTTTTTTTTATTTTTAGCTTGTCATGTCCATTAACTGAGCAAACAGTTGAGAGCCTCTTCTGTTAGACAGATTTTACTCTTACAATCGGGGATTATAAATTATTGGACACACAAGGTGTTAATTTGTAAAAACCCCTTTTGTAATTTAAACTAGACATTATTTATATGAATTATGTTTGTGTCCCTGTTTTTGTTGGACTGAATGGAAAAGAAAGAGGGGGAAGAAGAGAGAGGGATATCAGGGGGCTCATTACAGTCAAGTGTAACTGTTAGTCCAAAATGGGCGGGGCCTGTCCACACACTCAGTTGTTGCAAACATACCCGCTACAAGTCTTCAGATACTTGTCAACATACAGTTCACACACACATCCATGCATACAAACCAACACATGCAAAGCACCTCATTCTGTCATGCTAACCAACCATGCAAAGGTGAACTGACACCTGCGCTCTGGAGAATGCCCATGCTAAGGTGGATGATGGAATGCAAAAAAAAAAAAAAGAAAAGGAGGTACAGCTCCCAGCCATCCTCACACCAAGACCCCCGCCGAGGCAGCAGCAGCGACCAGGGCCCCCCCACACTTATACTGTAGGGCCAAAAGAAGAGTTCTGCTCACCTAGCAGTCCAGCAATGCACCCAGACCAGGGCCCACAGGACTGCCACACGAGCCCCCAAACCCCGAGAGAAGTGAGGCATGGAAGCAAAGAGTGCAAGCCCTAGCCCAGCCAAAGGAACACCCCCCCACCGCGCCAGGGGGTCCAGCGCGGGGCCCCACCCCAGAGAGCCCCACCAACCCACACAGGCCGCCCACCACCACAGGAGTTCTGAGCATCCCCCCAGCCCAGCTCCAGGCACGAGCCGGGGTCTTACTTCTGATGCCATAGCAATGTCCTGCGGATGCATAAAAGTCTAAGACAGTTGACTCTATGTTGATTTTTAAGTACAAACTGTACAGATACTGTTCACTGTAATCAGACAAAAATACAGAAAATAATAGTGAACTGCAGTAACTCGTCCTTTTATGTGTCACCTAACATGCAAATTTATCAGTTTCCTCTCACTCAGTTGCATCCATTCACACGTATCAACTGCATCATGCAGGCGTCTGAATGGTAGCATCTGAACAGAAGTCAACAAAGAATACAATGACCACTAACATAGCAGGTTGCTACAAGGTGTACAAACTGTCTACTACATGAAGACTACATTCCCGGAATATTGTTCAGCAAATGTCACAGCAAGCAGTGGATATTTTGCACTGCTTGTTTGTTTTGCACATTTATGGCACTAGATTTATTTCTCTTTTTCTGACAATTCTCTGTAAACCTTAGAGAAGTTGTGAGTGAAAATCCCAGTCGATCAGTAGTTTCTGAAATAATCGGAGCAGCCCGTCTGGCACTAACAACCACATTCAAAGTCACTTCAATCTCCTTTTTTAACCATTCTAATGCTCGGTTTGAACTGCAGCAGATCGTCTTGACCATGTCTGCATGCCCTAATGCAGGAGTGTCTAAATCCAGGCCTTGAGGGCCAGTGTCCATCCAACCTGCCGTTGAAACTTCTTATTGGCCAAACACACCTGATCCAGGTAATCAGCAGCAGATAAAGCAGGGTTTCTGGAAAACCAGCAGGGGACTACCATCAAGGCCTGGATTTGGACACTCCTGCCTAAATGTGTTGAGTTACTGCCATATGATTGGCTGATTAGGATTTTTGTGTTACTGAGCAGTTGGTTGGGTGTGCTTAATAAAGTGGCCAGTATGTCATCATTAGTTTTGCTTTTGCGATCTAAAAATTGAATATGGATCTTGTCTTTATTATGACTATATAATATAAAGGATATGGGTCTACGATTTGTTAAAGGAGCCGTTTTACTAGTTTGTCCCACCCCCTTTGCTCATTCTCCCTGGTGGGATGTGATAAAAATTGGCTTCCATCGAGGTCTAAAGAAACCAAAGACATACATGACCATATCCAGAACAGGCTCTCCACAGAACATCTTTTACAAAGAGTGAGCTAATAATTGAGAGTTTTTCATTTAGTAATTTGTGTAAAATGAATAGTAATTGTTCACTTATTTTGTTTCATCCAGTTGTAGTTGTTGTCAGTGTAATTATGTGTAAAAGGACCTAGATACACAGGAGGAAAAGAACCCAAACCAAATGCTGGTGCTGCAGATGGCCACTTTTGGAAGACACTGTTTTCAAAGAAATTAATTGAAGTACAGCGCAGCAGCAAGAAAAGTCTGAAACAGGAGAGTGAATTTCCATTTAAATGTTTAGAACTTAATATTAAGTAAAAAGAAAAAAACTCCATTCTTACGTTTTCATTTGTGTACTTTTAGGGTTAAATCGCTTATTTCCTCAGAATGGGAGGATGTATGTGACCCAATTTTTCGTCTGTTGTCAGCTATTTGTCTCCGGACATTCAGACGTCGAGAGCTCTGAGAAGATGCAGCTGTGTGTGATCCTCTGTGGATTCTGTGAGTCTATACAACTTTTATTCATGTTTCCAGTTCAAACTTGAGACCACATCTCTGGTATTCTCCTCATCAGTGCATCTGTCCGCTGTGGTCTGTGTTGGAGCAATCAAACAGGACGCCGGTGTCAGATCCGTCTCTGTCGGGGAAAATGTGACTCTGCGGTGTTTCTATGAAAACATGCCGTCGATGCACTTCTCCTGGTACCAGCAAACACTCGGAGGCAGACCTGAGCTCCTATCTTTCTTTTACAAATACGATGACCCGTCAAAAGTGGACCACTGGTTAAAGAAGAACCCCCGATTCTCTCTGCAGAGGGACGAAGGCAATAACCATTTACACATCTCTGACGTGCAGCTCTCAGATTCAGCCACTTATTTGTGTGGAAGCTCGCACACCAACAGGGTGGAGTTTGGGGATGGCGTCTTTCTGAGCGTTGAAGGTGAGCAGCTTTGATGTTTTTCTCTGGTGATTTTTGACTAAAGGCAACAAGGAAGGATTTTGTTTCTCATGAAGCTGATTCTATGTAGAAAAACAACACACAGAAATCATCATCCAGGAACCAACGTCAGAGATCCTCCAGCCTGGTGGCTCCATTTCCTTCAACTGTACAGTTCATACTGGGAACTGTGGGGAAGAACAAGCTGTCTGCTGGTTCAGACATGGCTCTCAAGCAGGGGTCCTCCACACACAGAGAAAACAGTGCAGACCTGTGGCTGCTCCAGGTTCTCCTTCACAGAGCTGCACCTACAGTTTGCAGAAGAAGAACCTGAACTCCTCTGATTCTGGAACCTACTTCTGTGCTGTGGCCTCCTGTGGGAAGATGCTGTTTGGCAGTGGAACCAAGCTGATCGTCAAAAGTCCAGATGAAGGCCAATCAGCTCAGATTCAAGTTTTAGTCCAGCTGTCTGCCATTAGAATCGGGCTTCTTCTGCTCTTTCTCATCAGCTGTGTGCTTTTAGTCAGAAAAAAAGATTCAAATCCATAAGGCTGAATGCAGATTTCAGACTTTCAGGGCCTGACTAAACTTTAAAGCTTCTTTGAAACTAATATATTAAAAAAAAACTTTTATATCTTACTTCACTGTTTTGCCACTCGATTCTTGAAAGTTTCATCCAAGCTCTTGTATAAGGCATTTCTTTATTTGATGCCATTATTTTGAAAATAAATGTATTCAAGCTTTGTTTCTTTCTGTGGCTTTAATTAGCAAATGTTTGTACTATATAATTTAATTAAAGAGCTTAATAAAATGAAAAGTTCTGCACGCTTGAAGTTAGTTTGATAACTGCATTAAAATGAATTTACAATCAACGTTAAGAAATATTAAGACTTTAGTCAAAAAATCAAAGCAGAGACAAAACAGTGTTTTAAACAGCCGTGTGACCAAAGAAGGTGACCACAGACCTGAAACAAACATGCATGAAGGTGAAGCTTAAGTCAGCAGGTCTCTATGTGAGTTACATTAGTTCAACACAATTTTCTTCTGTGTTAACAGGAAGTTAGTTTTCAGTATTTCTACCACAAATGCACAGAAACAAACATTCTGTGGCTCAGAGGTAGAGCAGTCGACCTCTTTTTGCAGGTTTGGCTCTTGCTCTGCCCACTGGTGTGTCATAGTGTCCTTGGACATGACACTGATTCCCTGCAATAGTCCCAGTGGCCTGCCTGGGCTGGCATGACAGCTTTGTTATCAGACATTCATCTGTGAAATATGGGTGAACAGAGTGTAAATATAAGTTACTATAACAACATGTGTTCTATGCTACAGCTCAAAGCCAGATGTGGAAAATACTTTTGCATAATATTCATCTCTATCAAATCTGCAACTAAGCCAGTTTTTTGAAAACACAAAGAACTATTAAATGCGTCCATGTTCATTTTGGGTGACTTATGTATTCCATTAGAATAAGTTGCACCAGTCTCTCTCTCTCTCTCTACATCCGCCTTTTGTGCACAGTTCTGTGCTTGTCCAGTTTTCAGACTTCTGTTGTTTTCCTTCTGCTCCAGGTTCATGTAATCAGTCTTCATTTGTATCACCTGTTCACCCTTGCATACTGTATATACTGCTGTTTCTGCTCACTCTAGTGCCTTGTCGTTTGCTCTGCATGCCAAGTAGGAGGTGTAGGCTGTGGTGGGTCCTAATGTTTCTAAGATTATATGACTGTGAGTTGTTGCTTCTCTTACATTTTTCTTTTGTGACCTGACCTGGTGGAGTTTTGTGTTTCGTTTTTGTAACTGCTTTTTGGATGTTGGATTTTTGAGTGGCTCTTTCCCCTATTGGGGTGAAGAGGATCTCTCTGTGTGGAACTTTTTTTTTTCTTTTTTTGTAAGGTCCTCACTGTCTTTTTGGCTTCTTTTTTTTTTGCTCATTGTTTTCCCCTCATTGACTCTGATTTTTGTCTTTACTTCCTCTATGTGGGGGGAAGGGGCTATGGCTGTAACTTTGGACTGTGGAGATTCTTGTTTTTCTTTTAGTTAAAATCTTTGAGTCTGATCATATTCTGACTTCCTCCTGTGTTTGGCTTGTCCTCACTAAAACATTACAGCACTACTGCGAGTCCACTGATCTATCCCCCTGCGGACCTCATTGACCGTACTTATAATGACCACTAGTCGGGTCTAGATTTGAGAGAAAAAAAACGAGACATGGTGAATTAATATAGGAAAAAACAGCCCCCAGGAGGTATCCAGTTCTTCCCTTTCACACCAAAAAGTAGCTTTAGAGTCGTTTCATTCGTAACCGACACATCAGTACTCAGGGCGGGTCTCTGCTCTGCTGCTCACCTGCTGCTCTATGGAGATGACAGGACTCCTTTTGTCAAGATTTTTCTCATTTTTGAGCCAGTTTGAAAGGCACTGAATGCAGAAATGATTGCATGTCTGTTCTTTGACTGATCCTCAACTCTGTGTACACATGCCAGCGCATATGCGCCAGTTACTCAGTTTTTTTGTTTTTTTTAAATCTGTTTTGTTTCATGTAAACAAGAGAAAATGCCAGAGTCTACAAAACCGAAGTAACGAGGGTTTCTGTAGTCCAGTAATTGTGATTAATTACCCAAATTTTAACTGTAAGTTGTTACGTTACTGGTAACTGACAAAAGTAATTACATTACAGTAATCCATTACCTCAACACTGTATGTCACTATTAGTTTTAAAATGTTTCAACGTGCACGATTCTTCTTTTTATTAATGGACAAGTGCAGAGTTGGATAAATATATTTTTAGATTGGTTAAAACTAGTTTTTGGTTTGGCTCTTCATAATTGTCCCTGTAAAGTACTTTTAAATGCTTTTGTGTACAAACTGTGCTTACAGAAAAGACTACCTTTCCTCAGGAACAGACATACGAAGAGTAGTGGTCCCAGTAACCCACCACAGGAACAGACTTGCCGGCCCCGGCAATGTGTATGACCTAGTTCCGCTTTCGGTCCTTGACCGCTCAATCATTTCACCGATTATGTTTTGTTTTTTTATGGAAAAAGCGAACTATTTGGAGTTAACAAGATGTCTTTTGGAGCTACCCAGAGTCAATTTAAATGATGTTAAGCACTTTGTTCGTCCTTACATCAAAACACCCCAAAATAAAAGCCAAAAAGGATTGAAATTTTGTGTCATCCTGCATAACAAACTTTGAAGGTAATTTGCTAAGGCTCATGTTATTTGCATGTATTTATGTATGACCAGCTCAAAAAATGATGGAAATTCATGTGGGAGACGCGTAAAACGTGAAGCCAACGTGCAGATTGCTAGATTGCCGCATGTATTTTAAGTGCTTCCAAGGCTAAATGTTGTTACTGATCGTATGTAATTGATGCTTAAGTTTTGTTAGCTGTCACTTACCAAGAGCACGGAGCGCAGTGATCGGCAGACACAACTCGGGAACCTTTGATATATCAACCGTAAGTGTAATTTTCCTCCGGATCAATGTGGCCAAAATAAAAAGTTCAGCACTGGCTGAACTAAAAAAATAAGTGCAAATAGTCACTTTCTTTTGAGCTAATGCTAACTAGCATGAAAGACATATCTAATGATTGTTGTCTTTATCTTTAAGACCTGTTAGTTGTGTTTCAGTCCTCCACAGCAGAGCTTTTATGCATTTCTTCAAAGTGATTTTTAGTGTCAGGTAAAGCAGTCTGACAGGCAAGGTGACGGGTTGAGTACGCTGCTGCCGCTCTATGGAGAAGGCAGAGGCGGTTCCGTTGAACAGGTTTTTAAATATCCCCAATATTGGTGCGTTTCATCTCCAGAAGTCATGTGATCATACAGTACATGGTAGCGTTTCGTGTTTCTGGGTGTTTGGTGTTTCAGGAAGGCAAACTTTGCCTTTTGAATGTTTGCAGCTCCGCCAGGGGATGGATCAAATACGGAGAACACATTTCTTGCACCTAGGTGCGTGACAGCTAATGGGACTTTAACTTTATGTACAATGACAATAAAACTGACCATGTAAGAAATAAGTTGATGCATACAGTTGGCAACAACCGAAAATAAAATAGCTGTCTTATTTTTAACCAGAAATACGTCACACAGCTCCGTGCATAGAGCCCATTAACTGAAATGAAGGTAGCAGTGAATCATAATGAACCTGAAACTGGCGTGACCAACAAAGAGCTCTGTCAGCTCAGCCTGCCAGCCCGCTCCGACAGCTAAACTTTCCTGCCTGCCTACCTGCCCGCTCTGTTATCCTTCTCCACTATTCACCTATTCAATAAACATAACCTTCTCATCCTTTAAGACGTGTCTGCTCTTGAGTTCCACTCACCTCCTTGTTCACAAGAAGAAGAGGAAGAAGGCCAAAAACTACTTCAAACAGAACTACAGAATCTCCAGTTTTTCCTGAGTAAAGCTGAAGACACTGTTTATTGAGCTCAACTCCTTAATAACGAAACACAGGCTGATGGAGACAGCAGAGAATGACCTTTTCTTTATTTTAGTTCCTGCATAAACTTTTAGAACTTTAAGTCTCAAGCAGAAAATAATAATAAAGGTAAAAATGCATGTATACTGATACAGTTAGTGAAGTAAAATGGAATTTTAATTTAATTGTTTCTTGTTTACAACAGGATTAAAATGGTTAAACCACAAAATATTTAATCTGATTTGAAGAAGGAACAAATTCAGAGTAATCTGAGTAAATCTGGCATTGAATCATATGAGTCGTATAAACAATGTCATTCAAATGAAATCCAGCTCTACTGCTGTATACTGGAGTACACACATTCACTGGTGGTGTCTTTGTTCTGTCTTCTTGATTTGTTGCTCTTACTGTGCCTTAAAGCAGCGTAATGGAGGTCCTCTGTTCCCTGATAGACATGAACACACAACATTCACATTTATTTTGGCGCCAGTTTCAATGTCAGAATTACTTTCTACTTCATTTTACAGAAATGAAAGTTATTTATAATGTAACATGTTAAACAACAACAGCTCCACACATTGACGTTGAGTTTCTCTTCTTTGGCCTCTGTTTTTGTGAACTGAACTCTTACCTCTGCACTCAGGCCTGTAGCAACAGCACATCTGTTCTGAGGATCTTTTGCTGTAAAATATTTAGAAAGCTTTTTGATGAGAATTAATAAATTATGAAATTCCTAAACAGGATTTTGAATTTAACACTTGGTTTACCAAAAAACACATTTTTTTTACTATTATTTTTTACTAAGAGGAATTGCATTCTTTGTTATTCACGTATTCATGAATGTGGTGATTAAAAATAGGATTTATGAATGCATTTTCTAAATAAATTAAGAACTAAATCACATTATTCCTAAACTTGGTTAGAAAATTTTTTGTTCAGAGATTAGCAAAATAAATCTAATGTTATGTTATTTGAAATCTATAGTTTATTGTTGTTTTGAGTGTTCCAGTGTAGACATGCAAATCTGAGCAGGGAAACTGAACTCAGGCATAACACCAGCACAGTTCACAAACATAATTGTCACATCATGAGACATGAAGCATTTTTTTTAACTCTGCTTTGACATGAAGACTCATAAGTCAGGCAAACTAAAACGTCCTCATTTAGTGCTTCAGTTCTGTTCAAGTTTGTTTTTGAGCCCAAAAAATATCAGACAAATGTACATTCCTTTAATGCCAAAAACCACTAAAGGTTTTTAGAAATGTTTTATCTCACAAAATGTTCCAAATTTGGCTCAATAAGAATAACTAGAATTATCCAAAACAACATTTTTAAGCAAAATCCTTTTGTGGGATTATTCACAAGTATAAAATTGGAAAGCATTAAAGCTCACCCACCCTTGGATTTGCAGCTCTGTGTCTTGTGTATTGTGTAAGATGTGAGGAAGATCAGTGAAGCTGTCAGAGCTCCACTCAGGAAATACACACATGGAAGAAAACGTCCTTCTACTGCTGAGACAAGGAAAAGAAAAAAAAGGCAAATGAAACCAAATGTCAATTTTTCACCCATCCATCTTCAAAACCCTCCTAATCAGTTTGGGGCTACAGGGATCCTAGAGCCAATCCCCAACGATTGTTGGGCAAAGTTGGGTTCAGTACTGGACAGTTCTGCAGCCTGTAGTGGGGCCACACAATAACACACACACAATACATAATTTAGTGTAACCAAATAACTTATGAAGTCTGTTTTTGTACAGTGGGAGAAAGTGGAAAAGCCCAGAGAATACCCATACATGTACGAGAAGACTGTGCAAACTCCACAGAAATTACTCAGCTGGAGTTTAAACCAGAGTCTTTTCACTTTGAGATGAGATTGCTATAAAATTTACAAAAAAAAAAAAAAAAAAATCTAATTATTCACTTTATCAGACGTTCTCACCTGTGAGGTCCAGTTTGGTCCTGTTTCCAAACAGTATGTGTCCACATGAAGCAACAGCACAGTAGTAGATTCCAGAATGAGACTCAGTCAGGTCGTCCATGTTCAGCTCATAGACACAGCTGTGTGTTTGTGTGTTGTTCTTTCTCTCACACTGATCATTTCTGCCTCCATGAGTGTAAATGAGTCCTGGATGAGAGTCTCCAGAGTCTTTGAACCAGTAAACTCTGTGTTCTCCATCACAGCTCCCAGTGTGTACTGTACAGTTCAGAGTCACAGAGTCTCCTGCATAGATGTTCTTAGTGGACGACTGAACCACTGAAGTCTGGATGTAAGAAGAAGAGTCCTTCACATGGACACTAAAACCCTCTAAAAATTTAAGTGCATAAGAATGAAAACTGATGCAGTAGTAAGTGGCGGAATCTGACATTTTCACATTTGAGATCTTCAAGTGATTTTTACCCTTATCTGTTTCTAGTTCAAACCGTGGATCATTCTTGAAACTATCCACAAAAGTTCCATTTTCCTTATAATCAAAAAATTCAGACACAATTTGTGGTTTCTGTCCCAGAGGTTGTTTATACCAAAAAAAGTAAACTGCCAGAGTGCCTCGATGGAAACATTTTAAAGTCACTTCCTGACCAACAAGAACTGATTGAAAATGTAAAGATACAGACGGTTTCTGAGCCCAAGAATAACCTGAGGAGAAAATTAACAGACGTTTTGATAATTAATTTTTCAGGTTTTGCTGTTCAATCTAACAAATGTTTTTCAAAGTTCTTAAAAAAGATGAAACTCACCCACTGTTCCCAGGAGCAGACATGTCACACAGCCAGCAAACACCAGAGGAGTCATTTTACTGAATCTGCTGAGACTCACTGAGACAAGCTAGTTAGTTCTCTACTTTTAACTGACAGGACTGACTGTGATCGACCAATCAGAAGAGACTGAATGATCACATGTTCTGCAACGTTATTTTACAGTACAGTATCAGAGAAGAAGTAAAGAATTGTTTAAAAAAAACAACGATAACACTTTTATTGAAGAAAAATTTGCAACGTTTAGCATCAAAACTTTAAGAATAATGTTTTTATAAAACATGTGTTTTACAGTAACAACAGTCAAACAGTTTTACAGACAGCGTGCTTTGGAAAGGAGGGATTAGAGAAGTCAAGTAAACCATAAACACTCTTCCTCTTTGTTGTACTGACCTGCAAACCTCAAAGCTGTGAGACCTCTTACAGGATAATTGCCTAGTGGGGGGGTTGTTTCTCAAGTTTACAGATTTTTTTGAAATATTTCTGGTTCAACAATCCCAAGACTTTAGCTTTATGTGAAACATAATTTACTTTAACTTAAACTCTATAATGTGAGTTTGTTTTTAATGACAATGCTCTTTATGCTCAAACATCGTTTAGGAGGTGAATACATCTGTGTCAGTAAGTCCTCTGTTTTAATACTCTTTGTTTTAATTGCTTCGTATTGAGATGCCTTCCTCCACAATCTATGCATCTCCAATCATCCAACCATCTTAATCTGTTCATCTGATGGATTCATTTCTGATCCTATCCATCGTGGTCACTCCCAAAGTGAACATCAGCATCTTCATGTCTGCTACCTCCAGCTCTGCCTCCTGTTTCTTTCTCAGAGTATCTAACCAGCAACATGGCTGCTCTAACCACAATCTTCAACACATTTCCTTTCATTCTTGATGACATGGTTTTGTCACAAACCCCACCTGAAGCCTTCCTCTCCCCAATTCCAATCTGCTTGCTCACACCTTTTCACCTCTTTCCAACACTCTGTTGCTCTGAACTGTTTGACCCAAGTATTTTAAGTCTTCTTTTACCTTCTTCACCTCTGCTCTCTGTAACCTCGCTGTTCCACTTCAGTGGAACTAATCTTCATTTCTCACCTTTTCAGAGTAAACCTCCCCCTCTCCAGATGTTTCTCCACCTCCTCCCTGCTCTCATTACAGATCACAATGTCATCTGCAAACATGATGATCCACAGAGATTCCTATCGAACCTCATCTGTCAGCCTGTTTATCACCACAGAAACAAGAAGGAGCTCAAAGCTGATCATTAAGCTGTCTTCCAGGTCTTATACATGTCTTGAACAACTCCAACATTCTTCTCTATCTCTCCAGACCTCATCATTCAAACCACAGCTCCTCTCTTTGTATCCGGTCTTAGACTTACTCTTGATCTACAAAGATACCATGAAGCTCCGTTCAGACCATCGTCGTTCTCCTCTAGAATCATTGTTGAAGAAAACAATGCACATGAGGTTTTCTTACTTGGGATAAAAACACACAATTTCTCACAAATGCTCACTTCTGACCTCAACCTTGCATCTACTACTCTGCCCTGTACTTCTGTCTGTTGCCTTTTTAGCATCCCACCTATTCCTCCTAACATACCCCCACTCCCCCCACAATGTCTTTTCCAGTAGTTGAACAAAAAAGAGTAGCTGTAAGAGTTCTAATGACAAACTCCTTAGAGGAAACAGTTGAGCCACAATGATGAGTCAGGATTGTCTCACTCAAGTTCTAAAGGCAACAATGGAAATACAGAGCAACCCAAAGCATGAAACCAGGGACCTAAAAGCGGCCCCCTGGTGGGGTTCGATCTCCTCTCAGCTCAGCTTACCACCGGAGCTATAACTCCTTCAACTACCGTAACTCTTTAACCATGGACTCAAAAAGCATAGTTTCAGCAAATTCTGAAGTAGAGAAAAGCAGACTCGCACTGACAAGCAGCATTTCACAGTAGTGAAGTGCTTACCCTCTCAACGTAAATCAGCTGATTCTGTTGTAGAGAAACATGGCTATGTGCTTTTCTGCAACACTTTGCGTTAGTAATAGCGTAAAGTGTTGCATAATGGCTCAAAGCCAAGATGAAAAGGCGCTTCTCTCTGTACCAGAATCAGCTGATTCTTGGTGATGAACAGTCAAAGAGGGACAGTATGTCAAAGCACATGCATTATTCAGGTTTTACAGGTGACGTCTCCAGTGAAAAAGAGTTAGATACCATGGATCACCCTCATTACATTAAAGGCACCAAAGAGCAAACAGCAGCAAACTCCAGCAACAGCTGTCAGTGGTTTGGGTTCTCTGGGGGTTTGTTGTGGAAAACCAGAGTGTCCCCTGGTTAAGTGCTGCTCTTTTCAATCAGTAATTGTGTTCTGGGGTATTTGAGGGGCTCTCGCATTGGTGTCTCACTGGTGTTGGGAATGTTTTGGTTTTTTCCTGTGCTTCAAGTATTAGTATAATACAACATCTTTGTGGATTCTGACCTTCCTGCTTCTGGATCGTTGGTGTTACCCTGGCATTAGCTGCTGGTCCCTGCTAAGAGGCATGCGGTAGGGGTCTTGTGCAGTATGTGAATAAATGTGTATCTTTTAGTGTAACTTAACGAGTGCGGGTCTGTGTAGCCACCTTCTTTTTGTAGACTTTTGTGCCCAATTGCCTGTCCCACCACAAAGGGGCTCTATGTTTATAAATGAGCCGAATGAGCAAACAAACGGCATCACAAATGCAACCACATTAGCATCCTGTCAAGATGCAGGAGAGGAGGCACTGACAGAACCATGGCGACTGAAGACAATGTAGACAATGCAAACTAGAGTGGGTGGGACCTTAAACTCCAGGACTTTTTACTGTTGGCGGAAGCATCTCAAAACACCAAACTCTCTTTAAAAGTCAATACACAAAGAAAAAATTACAACATTTGATCTATTCATTAATTTTTTTGTGCTTTGACAAATTATTAATAACAGACACTTGTGGTTTCTGTAGTTATGTTGTTTGTATACTTCATGCTGCAGATAAACATCAGAGTTTGAATGAACTGCAGTTTTTTCAGTCAACCACAGTTTTTCTGAACTCCCACAAAAACATTCAGCTTTTCTTTTCTTCATCTTCTCTTTACACACATGAAGTCTTTGAATGTATAATTTTCTGCCATGACCACATCTGAGGGATGTGGGATCCTTTCAGAAAATCTTCAGTTTTCTTTATCCAGATCATGTCTTTATGCTAAAAACCTCAGCAGAATGAATGACATTTGTAAGTGCATCACTGCTCCCTGCTGGCCAGCAGCTTATCTTCAATATGAAAAACCAATCAATCTATTGTCTGTACCCGCGGAATTCCTTTTGGGGTCTCCTTTGAAAATACAAAACAATTGACCGCAACTGAATTCACTGACAATGTCATGAGGGCTGTGGAGAGAGCCGTGCAAGGGCCCACTCATTCAAGTGAAAAGAAACTGTGAAATGAAGGTCTACCAGGCAAAAGTTTACGATACTTGCGACACTGTTAATTTTGTGCAAAAGTATCTTCAGTTTAAAACCGTTTGACCACAGGCCTATTGCCCACAGGCCAAATAAAGTGGCAGTTGACTATAAAGTTAAAATCATTTTCTGTGTTTTTCTTTTCTTTTTTGACAGGGCTCTCATGAACCTTTGTTGTGGAAGGACAAACTTTGCACTCTGCTCTATCAAACTCTGTAGCTTTATCCCTCGTGACACGATGTTTGTGTCATTACTTGTTAAGCAGCTTCTTTCTTTTTATCTCACACACTCTTCATTAGGCTAAACGGAAACAATAAAGAAAGAAATCGGCCAGAATAAAACCTGATTCCAGTTTAAATCAAAACATTAAAAGGTACAAGGAACTTTGTGCATTTGGAACAATTCACACACTTTTGAAAATGTTGTGGAGTTTGATTTTGTCATAAAACAAAGGACATAAAGGACTTGTCTTCACTTCTTCCTGCTTTACAGCTACATGACCTGATTCACAGTTAACACACCACACACTTGAGTTTTGATTTTCCATTTCAGCTTTGACCTTCTTAGAACCGGGGAGCATGAAGCAGCCCCCGCCTCACTCTGCACAAACAGGAAATGTAGCTGTTGGTCAGTAAGACTCGAGCAGCAGTCGTCTAAGATTCACCGCAGCTGTACTCTGCATACAAACCGCAGATACGAAGAGAGAGTTGTGTCACAGGCGTCTGTTTGCTTCTGCTGAAATACCCAAATCAGTATGTGTGTGCATCGGTATGCATGTGGTGGTGATGGTGGGGGGTTACTTTCATGCACTCTTCAAATACTGTTGCACTCATCCAACATGGCTGTCCAAAATATTATTGACTAAGTAAACTTGACAGTTTTTTATTTGCACTGTTTGTTGCACAACACTTTGAGCTGCGCAGAATGAGGGGTCTCATTTACTGCCCTCCCAAAGTCTTATGCCCCCCCCTATTTAAGATGCTGTAGCTCCGCCCCTTTCTGCTACACAGAGTGAAGTGACAGCGTACCCTTCCAGAATGCATTAGTGCATATACGGCTGCAGCTCTGGGAGGGATGCATCAATATCTGCATCATTCCTATATAAGTGGGGTCTTTTTCTACATATATCTTCTTCCCCAACAAGAGCAAAGTGCAGATGTTTTTTTGTTTGTTTTGTTTTTTGCCACCAAAATGAGGACATCTTCTGTTACACATCCATCACACTCACTAATCTGTGTGTTGCCATGTTTTTTTTTTTTTTTTTTTTTTTAACATGAACTTGTCAGAATAACAACTGTGTTTATTGATCTTTCATTCCCTGTATCATTTATGAAATTGAATAAATTCAGTCATTCATTAAGGAATCAGCTTGTGTTTACACTAGTTATTTAGTTTTATTAGTCACCTATGTTTTCACTGTTCCAAATTGAAGTAATAAGGGTTTCTGCAGTCTAGTAATTGTAAGTTAATAACAAAAATCTGAACTTTCATTTGTTACATTATTCCATTACTGTCAAAAGTAATTAAATGATGGTAATTTCAGCTGGTTTGAATCCTATCTCGCAAGCAGAGATTTGATTGACAGTGAAAATGAATTGTCATCAGGGAGGTACAGACTAACATGGTGTGCAAGTACAAGGTTACGACCTTGGTCCAACACTTTTTAACTTGTACAAGCATCTGCTTGATGACGTCATCAGGAAACATAGGATAAACTTTCATAATAATGCTGATGACACCCAATTATATGTGGCAGTGTCTCTTAATGACATGGGACCCATTGATGACCTTCTAAGCTGTATTTTAGATTTTGAAACATGGATAGTAGAGAACTCAATTAAGACAAAACTGAGATTTGGAAATTCTTACCTTAAATACGTGCAGTAAAGTCAGAAACCTTTGAATCATTTTAGATGCAGATTTTACCATTAAAGCACACACAAACCTTAATACGAATGGGGGTTTCAAAATAACAGACATTTTAGCGCGTTGTTTATTTTTTAGTCATGTTAACCTCATTTTTGTATCAGATGGTTACTTCTGTGTTAATCACACCTGGAGAAGCATTATCTCGCTCATACCATGGTCATTTAAGACAAATATAAATGTTAAAAAAATTATTAGGACTTCGGTCCTGTTTACATTTTTTTTTTACAAAAGCAGACTTATTTAAATGTGGTGCGTCGCATTGTTATGGTAACAAGTTCAGTATGTTGTGCACACGGGCCACGCTTTGCTATCGCTCCTTTTTAAGAAAAGTGAATAAAAAGTAATAAAAAGCATCAGTTCAGAGAGAAAGTTCACCTCCTAGCGCTTGCTTTGGCTGCAGCTTGTTCAAAACTCGGCAGCATGCCTGTTAACCAGGACCAAAAAGATGGAGCACTTTACTCCAATTTTTAAATCTTTGCACCCAGTCAGGTTTAGAGATTAAGGTTCTTTTATTAGTATATAAAAGCTTAAAAAAAATTGGACCGTTTTTATCAGATCTAGTTTACCCTCTCAGAGACCACAGGTGCAGCTCTGCTGGTGGTCCCAAAAGTCAGAACTAAAGCCCACGGTAAGCCCACGGTAAGGCCACGGTAAGGCCACATTTTAACACAGTAGGCCTCGTCTGTGGAACAGACAACTCAGATGTGAAGGTTTCAGATAAAACCCTCACACAGCATGTGAGGGTTTTATCCACTGTAGAGGTTTTTAAGAAAAAATTCAGGAGTCTTCTTTTTCGCATAGCTTTTTTGTAGATTTACATGTCTACATGTTTTAATCGATGTTATAATTTTATTGTTAATTAATTTAATTTATATTGATTATATTTGTGGGATGTCTATGTGGTTTTTATTTGTTTTTGTTTACTTTTTATTATAATACTACTACTAATTTTTGTTTTAATCTTGATTTTGTTTTTTATTTTATTATTTTTCTTATCATTTAAAACACTTTGTGATGCAAAAAAATACAGTTACATTTGAATTTAATTCATTACTTTGTAATTCATTATTCCCATCATTTGAGGAAATAAATAAATAAAATTAAGATTAATATGCATTTCTGAGTATTTCATTGGACAATTTGTTAAGCAGATGGAAAAATGCAGTTTGAAAGAAATTGTGGTTGTAATGTAAAAGCTAGGACTGCTGTCCACAAGCTCTCTGCCCCACTCTATTCTGATGCATCCACTTATAGACGAGATCCATGTAAGCCTTTGTTCTCACCCGTGCTGGCATCTAGTTTAACACTGTACGGTTGGATAACTTCAATATTTCTTGCTATTTTTGTTGCATCTGTAATGTCGAATGGGGGTGTAAAGGCCTGTAATCTCGTGGAAGAGAGTGTACGAATGGATGATGGGAAGTTAGAGGGGCTCACGCCGCACTAACAGTCTCGCTCACAACGCAGAGGCGAGTTTCTAATGATTTACAACTCGGCAGAAACCGTCCCAAAAAGATGACACAAGTTTTTTTGATTCATTAAAAAACAACCGGTAGTTTTGATTGGTGTTTTGGTGTTTTGATAATTAAATAAACTTATTTCATACAACTGTTTTCATGTAAAATGTGTTTTAGTATTTAGGCAAAGGTTTTTCAAGTCAAAACTCTTTCAAAACATTTTGACATCTTGTCTCTGGTGAACTCATGCAATATATTAGGAAACATCATTTCGTGATGTTTATTGTGATACAGATTGTATCGCCACACTCTTGCTTATACATAGCCCTAATCATACTAAATACATTTTAATGTCAAGTCAGTCAATTTTGATTTATTTATTTTTTTTATTTAGAAAAACTCAAAATATAACTTTTAACACAACAGAGTAGATGAAAATGTGCCTAAATCAAATATATTTTATAATTAATAAATGTAAATTTCACTAAGTATATGTTACAAATCAATCACATTATTTTCAAAAGTTACCTACAGCTTTACCACCAACCTTAGCATAAAAAAAAAGCTGAAAATCAAACGTGAAGAATGAAACTGCTTGGAGGCTGATGCGTCTAAGTGCTTAGCTTTAGTCACGAATGTGTCTGTTTGGATAGCCCAGCAGAAAAGATGTAAGTTTGTGGTTTTTGAATGTGAAGCGTTAACCTTTTCTCAGAAATCAACAGAAAATATGACACAGAATTTGACAGACGGAGTCAAAATGAGGGCGTGTTATGTCACTTGTGTCATCCTGTCAAACACTGTCTTCTCAATAAAAGACAAAGAAGGTATCAAGGGCAATAGTTGGGGAAGAAAACCTGAACACAATGGCATCCATGCGAATTGCAGTCTTTGTGACAGTTTTGCTCTCTGGTGGAATGGGTGAGTTTCTTCTTCAGATCAGACTATTTGATTTATTACAGGGTTATTTTGTGTTTTTACAGTGTTCTCATTTGCTTGCCTCTCCATCAGCTCAGACAAAGACCTCCTCCCTGTCATCCTTTCTCCGCCATGACACAGAGTTTATGTCAGTTAAACCTGGAGAAAGCTTGACTTTAAAATGTTTCTATGAGGATGCAGTTGATGCTCGATTTTATTGGTATAAACAAAGCTTAGGGCAGAAGCCAAAGCTCATTTCTATGGCATACAAATATGACGACACACAAAAGTACCACGGAGAATTCAGAAACAATGCACGCTTTACTCTGGATAATAGCAAGGGAAACAATCACCTGATGATTTCAAACCTACATTATTCAGACTCAGCGACGTACTACTGTGCAAGCAGCTATCTGTACAATTTTCAATTCTCAGATGGTATTACAGTCAATGTAAAAGGTTCAGGTTTAACCATCCAGGCTTCAGTGGTTCAGTCGTCCTCTAAGAACATCCATGCAGGAGACTCTGTGACTCTGAACTGTACAGTACACACTGGGAGCTGTGATGGAGAACACAGAGTTTACTGGTTCAAAGACTCTACAGACTCTCATCTAGGACTCATTTACACTCATGGAGGCAGGAATGATCAGTGTGAGAGAAAGAACAACACACAAACACACAGCTGTGTTTATGACCTGAACATGGACGACCTGACTGAGTCTCATTCTGGAATCTATTACTGTGCTGTTGCTTCATGTGGACACATACTGTTTGGAAACGGGACCAAACTGGACATCACAGGTGAATTATTACATTACTAGAATTTAAAACCTAAAAAGCCAAAACCAAAAACGTAATTATAATATTTGTCTTTTCTACAGCTGAGGTCCAGTGTCATAACCATCTCTGGAGTGGAGCGCTCTTTTTCATGTCTCTTCTGTGTGTGTTGCTGGCGATCTCCGTTTGTTCGATGACTCGATCGCACAGCAGAAAACTGTCAGGTAGCTAAACCTTTTTAATAAATCTATTATGTTTATTTATGAATATTGGACTAAATTCTTATTATTTTGACATATTAGGGTCATCAGGCCCCCACACAAGTTCCATGGTAAATAACTTCTTTATTAGATCTATTGGTTACATTTTCAGTAACACCGTAGAACTGTTTGGCGGTACAATGTTTTTTTTAAAGGCAACTAACTGTTAATTTTGGTCATGGAGCTAATCTTCAGGCAAAACACACTTTCACACAATGCTGTCAGAATCAGAATCAAATCAGAACCACTGCTAATGGAAAAGTCCTGGGATAATAAAATACATTTTTATTACTCCAGCATTCATGTTTGCTGCTATGGTTAAAAAAATTAAGTGATATTGGTAACACGCTGGGCTGCAGGCTCTCGCCTCACGGTGAGAAGGCCCTGCCTCAAATGTGAGGCTCTGACCTCTCTGTGAGGAGTTTACATGTTCTCCCCGTGCATGTGTGGGTTTTCTCAGGGCACTCCACTTTCTGCTATCCCAAAATATACTGCATAGTGTAATTGGCACTTCTAAAGTGTCCCTAGGTGGGAATGTCAGTGTGACTTTGTGGCCCTGCGACGGACTGGCGACCTGCCCAGAGCGTACCCTGCTTTCCCTCAACAGTAGTTGGAATAGATGCCAGCAACCCTGTGACCTTGAGAGTGTTTCAGCGGGTTTGGAAAAGAGATGGATCAATGGATGGATGAACAGTGTGCCTGAGGGACAGGATTCTTGTTTTGTTTCTGGGCAATGAGAAAATCAATTGGCTGCCAGTTTGCAAGTGTTTTGTCAGAAAACTAATTAATACATTTGGTTTGAGAACACAAGTTCCACGGTGTTGCTGGGAGTCACCATTGCATCAACCATGAATCCTTCTCATCCCCAGTCTTCTCATAGCTATCACATTTTTTTGAACTTTCTAATTACAGGGTTTCGTGTCGGCAGAAAAAGTGTACCATGCAGTCACCTGTGCCAACTTGACAAACAGGTCACAAAGGACTAAGGGATCCCACATGGAGCGAATGTGTGTACCACAGAATGAAGCAGTGAAACGTCAAAAGTTTTCCTTCGCTTTTTGCTTTTTTTAATCTGGGAGTTCAGCAATGATTTAACACAACTTTCAAAATTGTTATCCTTGAATATTTCAGTACCTAGTAAATGTTTTGACTCTGCTTAGATTAAATTGAGACGCTTCACATTTTTTTTGTGTTTGTTTTTATCACTTGTGTTTCTAACAAACAAACAAACAAAAAAAACAAAGATGTTTTTGAATTTAGGATAACTGTTATTATTTAAAACTTTTATCGCACATGAGATTTGTTTTCATTCTTTTATCAGTAAGACAATAAAAACTTTGACCTTATTTTGTCTTTTAATGCCAAAACCCCCTTTTCCAATAAAATATAAAATTCATGCAGATTCTGCTTGGATGGAATAAAGCATGCTCAACCACACAACTCTGGTCTGTGCTTGGCATTTGCATTTTTAAGTCAAAATAAAAATATGTCAAAAATGTTCTTAATTTACTCAAATGTCTAAAATTAATCAATTCATTTTTTTTAAACCTAGCTACAGCTAGTTCAAGTAATTGTAAATGGCGTACAGAAGCTAAAAGTAGTTAGAAATCCATCCATCTTCTTCTGCTTATCTGGGACCAGGTTGTGGGGGAAGATGTCTTAGCAAAGATGTCCAGACTTCCTCTCCCGGGCCACTTCCTCCAGCTCCACTGGTGGAACCCCGAGGTGTTCCCAGGCCAGCCGAGAGATGTAGTCTCTCCAGCGTGTCCTGGGTCATCTGTGGGGCCTCCGCCCAGTGGGACATGCCCGGACCACCTCTATGGACTCAACATAAGATCATTAAGATTCAAAACCACAACTAAGATTCATGGGGTTAGTATGTGGAACTTCAATAAAACAACATTTTGAGCTTTGCAGCCTTCCTGGCGTAGAACTCAGAGGATTAATGAAATGGAGGCAGTAATGTTCTATAGTCGCTCTGGCATATTTATTTTACTGAAACACTTCCTTCTTGAAGTCCATACAACCACGAATGCAAAAACTGGAGGGAAAAGCTGAAATCATATTTTTTGGACGTGCCTAACGTGATGACATCACATGCATCTACGTTTTATAAACTAGCACCCCTTAGTGGTGGAAATAAATGCAACATTTCTCCATGACATTAATTAACTTGAGGACATTTGACACAGTAATTCAACAGAGTTGACCTGAAAATTCAGTTAATATGTAAGGGATTTATTTTTTGAAAATATTTAACCATCAATTTAGTTTTCACTCAACAACAACAAAATATTAAGTTGGTAAAACTTGTTTTTACGTAGAACATTCTTGAAAAGGTGGGGGGTGGGGCAGCCCCAACCAAGACAGACCAGGCCAGAGGAGAAATAGAGCAGCTCATTTAAGGACTTTGTTCTCTGGTAAGTACTTCAGTAAGTACTACTTAAAATGTAGTTTTGGCAAAACTGATTGCAATTAAAATGTAACCTTTCAACTGTCTCACATGAGGTGCAGGGGGAAAAACTTGCTGCAGCTGCCATGTTTTCTTCTTTCTTATTGATCAGTGGCGTGCAGCTCAGAGAGAAAAATAAAGAAAGGGTGAATTAATGTCATCTTCGAGTCCTAGGAAGGAGCGGACTCTTGTTTTTCACACCAGAGAGCGGCTTCAGCGTGGTTTCATTTGTAACAGACACATCAGTTCATGGGGCGGATCTCTGTTCTGCTGCTCACCTGCTGCTCCGCGGGGATGACAGGACTCCTTGCAGGGCAGCATCTCTGTTTGTCTCATCATGGAAATCACTGTGACTGCAGCAATGAGGGCATGTCTGTACTTTTACTGATCCCCAACTCTATGCGCAACATGCACAGTACTCCGTTTTGTTTTAAATGAATCTGCGTTCAGTGTTGGGGTAATGGATGACAAAGTAACAAATTACTGTAATTTAATTACTTCTGTCAGTAACGGAGAAATGTACAGTTTAAATGTTGGCAATTAATTAGTTACTGGACTATGGACACCCTCATTTCTTCATTACTAAGGTTTTGTTGGCTCTGACATTTTTTCTCAGTTAGATGAAACAAAATAAATAATCTACACTTATCTTAAACTTAGATGCTGGATCTACATATGTTATGTTGAAATCTGAAATAATTGTATGTCCAGTGTCATGAACATTATGTATTTCATCTTGTCTTCTGATTTACTGAAGTTTAAGAATTCTTAATGACCTGAATCCATGTTGGTATAATGCTTAGATTAGAAGTTATGAACCTAATACTGATAACATATGTAAAAAAAAAATGGTTAGGCAAGTACAGTGTGGGATTATATAAATTCACTTCCTTCCTCTCCCTTTGAAGCTATCTACAGTTATTCAATGTTTGATATTTCTTTGTATGAATTTAACACTTTCAGGACACCTCTGGTTTCCTGGCAGTGTCTTCCCACCGAGGTGCCCGACATGTCTAAAGTGCAGTTGAGGGAAGGCCCCAAAGGCATGAGGAAAAGAAGGTAATTTTATTGTATATTATAAACAACATCAACAGACAGCTGTTGGAAAAAAAATAGGACAAACCAGAATCTTCAAAAGGCAAGAATAAAAGAACAACCCATGAAAATGTACCAAGAGAACGCTGAATGCTGCTAGGTACTATTGACTTTAAGAGAACTGGACTGAGTAACCCCCCCCCCCCCCCCACACACACACACACACACACACACACACACACACACAATTCCAAATAGGAAGTACCAACTGGCCCCAAGAAGCCAAAATCCCATAGGCGTCTATTGAGAAATAGACTGTTGTTCCCGAGACATTCTATTCGTCAGAATAACCATTCTTTCTCTGCCAACTTTTTGTTACATGTTCTTGCTAATATAACTTATTTTTAATAATATTTTTTTCTTTATTGTAAGTTCTTCAAGTTATAAACGGACCAATCAGATGCCTCAATAAAAGTGTTTGACAGATTCTCTCGAGCCTTCTTTCAGTGGTGGGGTGTGGACTTCCAACAGGCTCACTCCTGACTGGTGTCAGTTGTTGCCATAGAAACGTTGACTTAGACTGACTTGGACCAACCATTGCTTGCTAGCGGCGTCTGGCTCCAAATGGCGATGTCCATCTTGCAGAAAAATGGGAACTGAATTTACTTCATTTAGTTTCAGCAGAAAGTAAGGCATTTTCTATGAGTGGCGTCACACTCACTCAGTCCGGTTCTCTCATACAGTCAATACTAGGTACTAAAACATACTAACTTTTGCTACAATAACATTCGTTTTTTAGCTATATTCAGTGAAACAATGCGAGCTCCCTTTAGTATGAAAACTGTTTGCCTTCAGTTCTGTGTGTTCCTTCATAGATCAGAGACTCTGGTCTGCTGCACTTCTCTTATCAGTTCTACAACTGAACTATCAGGCCAAAACCAGCAGTTTAGGTTCCCATGTATTTGTTGACACCAGCCGATGCTACATGAAAATCCAGAGCTGCAAATGTTAAAATGTTGAAAAGAAGGTGATTTTTAATTGTAAAAAAATGTTTAAATAATAAAAAAAAAACATTTAACTTCAGAGTGAGAGATTCTAAGAGATAAGGTTTTAAGTACCCACTTCCTATTCTCAGTGCTGCACTGGCACTGTTCAAAGACAGACTGAAAGAATACAAGGTGGAAACCCATTGAGTACAAAATGGTGCACATGACCTCGATACTGGCTTTTCTCTGCAGCTTCAGTAAGTCTGATCACAACTTTCACATCACCTTTGTTCCTGTTTTTTTTCAGAAATGCTTTGTTAGAGAAGAGCTGATGTGAAGCTGATGAACATTTCTTTTTTATTCAGGTTTGATTTCAGTGTCACTTTCTGAGTTTGTCATCATAAAGATTCAACATGGAGAAGAAGCCTCACTGCTGTGCTCCAACCTCAGCAGCATCATCACCAACATTTTCTGGTTCAAGATGGACAAAAGAGCCAAAATCAGACGAATTGCATCCATGTCCAATGCTAAATCTGATGCTACAGTACAGGAAGAATTTAAAAACGGAAGATTCCAAATGTCCTCCAACGCCACCCATGTTTCTCTAAACATTAGTCAAGTTGATTTCTCTGATTCTGGACTGTATTTCTGTGGATTATACACAAATCTTAACTCTATTGTTTTTGATGCTACATCTTTGCAAGTAGAAGGTGAGATTGTTTTTTTTCTTTTTTTTTTCCGGTTACAGCCTGAAGTGGATTTGTACTGAGTTTAATAATCTCTTCTGCAGAAACATCTAAGTTAAACCTGGTGGTTGAAATTCTGGGAAGTGTAATTTTTGTTCTTGCGATCATCATCATTCTTCTGCTCATCAAAATCCGATCATTTCAAACAGGTACTGAAATGTTTTAACAAACAGAAATTTAACATGGATGAAACTTGGTTTGAATTTCTGACAAACTCTTTCTGTGGTTTAGCTCTGTCTAAGCAGCAGCACAGAGAGGTAACAGATCATCTTATTCATATTTTCTCTCATCTCATCTAAAGTTCTAGAAGAATTTATTGTTTACACTCTTGTTTACAGAGCCTGGAATCCGATAATATGAACTATGCAGCTCTGACATTCCAGCCAAAAGCTAAAACCAAGAGAAGTCCAAGACCTGGAACTGAACTGGATCCAGACAACTCTGGATAAAATGTGCTTTTATCATCTGCTTTCTGAATTCTGTGATTTATGTGATTAATGTTTGGATCACAAAATGATAAAAAAAAATGATTGTATCTGATTAGTTTTATTTATTAATTTATCTGTAAATTGAGAGCCAACTTCAAATTTGGTGATTTAGATTTGTCTTATTCTGTCTGGATCATTACATGATAATTAAATAATGAACAACATTTCTTTATTTAATGATAAAAAAAACAGACATCATAACTTGTTTTTTTAATCTGTGTTTTTGGCTTTAGTGTTGTACATCATGCATGCACATTTCCTGTTCTCTGTACTGGACTTTTTTCAGATGCATAAAAGCATGAAGATTGATTATCTCTTTTACCATCAGGGTTGGTAAGGGTGCGAGTGCTAACACAACTCCTCTTTGAGAAAGTAAAAAGGATGCAGGCTTTGAGAAAAGGACAGAATTATTAGCAAAGGCAGCAGAAGGAAACCAGCTGCTGATAAAAACAATAGTTTCTATTAAGATGGAAAAGATGCTAAACAAAAATTGACAGCACTGCAACCATTTCTGACCTCAGCTCTACTTAAATTACCAGTAGACAGTTAACTGGCTGAACCTCAAGCACAGATTATGTACATGTGTAAGAATAAAACAGTGTTTACAGTCAGTGATGTGTGACACTGGTCAGAATTCCTTCTCCAGGTTGAGTTTTAATTGTGCACTGCTAAAGGCAGCATCCATAAATTATGAAAAAAACTTCATAGAGCTGTTCCTGCCAGCCTCTTCTGCAGCTCTGTATCCTCTGTCTGATGCCACATCTCTGAGCATTTAGCAGCAAATGAACCCTGATCCCCACATGTTGCATCAATTCGCTCTTCACAAAAGCCAGAGTGTTTGCTCTTCTTTTGTATAGGTGTGTGGTTAAAGTTGCATTCTGTTCTGGAAAGAACCTTCTGCAAAGCATCGACCCAGATTTCTTATGCTTTATGCTCCACATATACACATGCACCGACCCACACAGGCACAAACACACACCTTGTGCTAATATGTCTTTGTAAAGTGCACACATTTCATTGTTTTCAGAGTTAAAGAACTTAACTTATATAAATTGTATTTTTCAGTTTTAAAGAAACTATTTATTTTTTTAATGCAAAGACTGCTCCACACAGAAGATTGCGTTTAGACTCTTATTTTGTCCTTCTGCACAAATGCAGAAACACACTGAGAGACTTTTAGGATTTTTTACAGCTGTTTATTGAAATAACTTGTTTAAAAAAGTAATTTTTCTTTGTTTCATTTCTTAAGTTGCTTTCACCCAAGTTCCAGCTGCAGCTGGAAAGCAACTTCTGTAGTTGTAACTTTCTAGTTACAACAGAGCAAACTTTCCCTGTTCTTTTTGTTTTGTTTATTATTTTCAGTTCAAATGTATATTTAAATTAATTTTGTTCCCCACTCAAGTTTCCTTTTCAATCAACTTTTCTTTGCATCATTTCTTAATCAGACTTGTCTAAAGTACAAATAGTCTAAACGTGTGTACAAACAAACAAGTAGACAAGATTTACAAAAAATTCATTCACATTTTGGTTTGATAGTGTTCAGCCCACTGTTGTTCTCACATCAACATTATTAGAACATTCTACCACACTGTGTTCACACGTCTTTGCTAAATCCAAAGTGTTTCCACACATTGGACTGTCGATGGTTGATTATGTTTTACTGCATCACTTGTGTGTTGTCCACTGTGATGGTACTTGGTTATTTTTTTATATTACAGTAAAATAGACCTACCATGACTCAATCCAAACAGTGTTTTCCAATGTCGATTATCAATTTTTCTAAGTCTAATCAATTCTATTCGATTCTGCCTTGAACAGATCGTTCTGGTTGGATGGTGGGAATAAAAATCAATGAATCAATATATCCATCCATCAAAGCCCTAATATCAATAACATTTGGCCCCCAGCACTTTCTAAGAACTAAAATGTCTTGATTGTGATTGACTAAATTACGTTTTAAGCCACTGCAAACCTGTAGTAGCAACCGGTGGCTACCTGACCTTAGCTGACCCCTGCTTTAAATGTTCCATGTAAGGCATTGTAAATGACACATTTCATTTTAAAAACACTCATTTACTAGATAGAAACTAATGCACTCAGCTAAAAATATTCATGAATGTTGTGAACTTTCTCAAAACCGAAACTAGTCTGTGATTATGTAAAGAGGAGGGTAAGTTTAGTTCCTAGTTAGGTCATGTTTAGGTTTTTGTGTGTGTTTGCTGTTTATCTCTCATTTGCCCTGGCATGGACTGGCAAACAGTCCAGGGTGTACCCCAGCTTTACCCAATAGGCTCCATCAACTTCATGACCCTGAACAGGAAATGGATGATTGTTAAAATTCATACCACATATCTGGTCGTTGTCGGATTTCTGGAGTTGGGAGGTTTTTAAAGGGCCATATAAACTAGATTAGTGGATGAACATTAACAACAAAGTCTGATGCATAGGAGATGTCCAATAATGAAAAAATGGCTTAGCACACACTTATTTTTCAATGAGTGCAGCCATGTTTATCAAGAACAGACCAGTGGAAGTCTGGAAAGTGATAAAAAATCATGTATGCACTTAGTTCTCCAAACATTAATCGGATTTTGAACCAGAACATGAGAATTGTATTTAAAATATTTGATTACTCATAGTAACCGTATTTTTGCGTATTATTGCAACAGAGACAATGCAAACTAACTGACGGTCGTGATACGGACTCCCCACTAATCTCCAGGGTGAAGCACCGCAGACGGATCAGTGTAAAAGCAAAAGCAGCGGACAAAAGCACAACAACTGGTCTACAGTAGCATAATAAACAGCA
This sequence comes from Oryzias woworae, assembly GCA_016861445.1. NCBI lineage: Eukaryota > Metazoa > Chordata > Actinopteri > Beloniformes > Adrianichthyidae > Oryzias > Oryzias woworae. Next base: position 105,536 of record BOLG01001346.1, on the reverse strand, counting down.
TGTTTCACATTAACCTTACCAAACAGAGAAGGCTTAAAAAAAGACAAAAACAGCATCACAGACACAGCTTTCATCATCCTATGATGGTGACATTACAACCCTCAGTAGAGGAATACGATTTTTCCAAATCTCAATAAACTCGAGTCACAAACGAGTCACTCTGGATGAAACAAAAGTTTAAAGAGTTTCTCCGTCTCAATACCAAAGCCCAACGACGGCTACTGAACGCCACAGCTTTGATAGACTGACTGGCGGTTAGAATCAGTTTGTACTTTCATTTTTTGTTTTTGTTCCTAACATTTACCACATTTACTTTGCAGTTTGTCTTACAGTTAAAGGCAGACACATAAGCTGAGTCACTGCAGGGATCATTGCTTTCTCTCTGTTGCAAATGTTAAAACACTTCAGGCCCAGATTTTGTCACTTTCTTTCCTTTTCTTCTTTGGGATTTTCTTCAACTGTCAGTGTCCATGTTGTGTCTGATGAGTCTTCAGAGCTGCACACAGGTATCTGCTGCGTTTGTGGAGCTCTGACTCTAAAATCTCTTGCCATTCCAATAGTTCTTGAAAGATAAGTTGGATGCTCTGTGGTTTACAGGAAGTGCATGGTCATGACTGTTTTGACAAAAAGATGAATTTTAAATTAGTTAAATATAATTTTAAATAAGTTTAATTTGTTGAATAAAGTTGACCCCTTTATTATTCTGAATTTATTTCCAGTTAAGGTATCTGTGTCTGTCGCTGTCTTATTGAGTCTGTATGTGGAAAAACAAAGAGAACAGTCACACAGATAACATTCTTATTTAGAACATTTTCTCAGACTTTTTTTTCCTCTCTTGGATAAATTAGATTTTTGAAACTCAAAATTAAAATGTCAGATGTGGTTAAAGGTTCTTTAAAACAAAAACATACAAAAGTGACAACAACTGAAAGAGGTGATGCTGAGCTTCAGTGTGAGCCTCTGACTGCAGAGCACACGCTCTCCTCTGTGCTCCTCTGTCTGCGGCTCGTCTGTCGTCTCTGTTTGAAGTCCAGAGTGACGTACTGCACAACAGAGGCCTGATTCTGAGGGAAACCACAGAGCGGCGTTATGGACTCGTCTCCAACAAACATAGCAGTTCAGGAGGAGAGGAGGAAAGGAACTCACCTGACTGTCAGTGGTGACCTCTGACTGATGCTGCCGACCCTTCAGGGGCAGATATTACAGTCAGTAAACTGTTCTGTGAGCAGAAACAAAAATCAATGAACCATAGAAGAAGTTAGATCCACTTGCAGGATGTTTTCTTCTGCATTTTTGGCAAAAAACACAGATGAGGACGATGTTTAATATGGCAGGTACGGTCAGACCTACAGCTGCACAGAGCATCAGCATAGAGGGAGGGGCGCTCTGTTTCTCTGTGAGGAGAAACAGCAGAGCATGTAAAAGACTCATGAGTTGAACCTGTGCGGTTCACCTCCAACATGCTTCCTCATTCCTGTCCCTAACAGCCATCAGACGGGCTCCTCTGTGGTGAAGTGAAGTCGCAGCTGTGTTCTGCAGAGCCGCTCTCACTGCTGCTGCCTGAATGCATGTTCACGCTTCCCCAGCTGAAGCCTCCAAACTCCTGCTAGGAACCAGTAAACTCTGCCTTCCTCTTCACTGGTTCCAGTTAGTTCAGAGTCGCCAAACCTCCTGGTGGAACCGAGTCCCAGTCTGCCTCCTGGATCAAAGACCTGCAGCTGCAATCTGAGAACCAGATGTTTATCTGAAGAACATGAAGGAGAAACATCAGCATGCTCTGTCAAATCTACAGCTGCTGTTACCTTTTACCATCAACAAGGTTCCCCTGTTAAACTAAGTGATGGTGATGCTGGTGTGTCTACAGTAGTACATGGCTGAGTGTGAGTTCTGGACATCAGGGATGCTCAGACTGTAGAGCCCTCCTTCTGCATGAACTGAAAAGTGTCTGTTGTTAAACTGCTTGAAGAAGCTGTTGAAGTGTGAATGTCTGTACATGGAGGAGTTGATCTGAGGCTGCTCCCCAACTCTGTGCTGGGTTAGCAAGGTTAGCTGTAAAGCAAGCAAGATGGGTAGCCCTTGAGGAACAGGGTTGGGGACCCCTGGTCTAAGAGTGACAGCATATAAATGAGTGGTCAAAGTCAAGGAAGCGGAAAAGCTTATTGTTTTAGCAGACAATACAAGTTTACTGGTCTGTTTGAACCCACAGCACCCCCAAGAATGACCTAAATGTTTTGGATTTGTAGCCGTGTTCACTCAGTTTTCTCTGATGGAGACAGCAGGTTTGGACGGCTTATGCATCTCGGCTTGCGGAGCTTGCAAATGTCTGCACATCTGTGTTTTTAAAGGTCAAATATTGAGTTTTGGCCGCTCATTTATAACGATGCCTACTGATCAGGCACTTGCACAAATAGGATCCTACAGTATATGGGTGCTTGAACACCTGCCTTTTTGTCTCATATTAAAAAGAGTTCTAGTCCTTTCTGTATTATTTTATTTAATAACATTAATAAATTCCCATAAGAGATGCAAGAAACAAAGCCGTCGGTACCAAAATCCCAGGTTTTTCTGTCGTACCCTTTTTTTTTTTTTTTTGTATTACCGCGGTTCTGATCATTCAGTTTCACAATCTTTTTCACGTAAAATCTTTCCAATGACAACACAAGTCTTTGTTTAGAGGACCAGATGCAAACGAGAGATTAGTTGTAAATCCTAAAAGAAGAGTCACTTTGGGTTCAACTGTAAGGAACTGGAGGTGTAGGAGCCAAAATGTAGGAAACTGGGCTTGGTGGCAGAAGCATAAATATTTAATAAATAAACTAAAACAGGACCCAAAAGAAAAAAAAAAAAAAAAAAAACATTGAGAAACAAAAAAGAGATCAAGCAGATGACCTGTAATGTAGAACTGAAAACCAGAAACTTCTGAGGATAATGAACAGAAATGAAAACAGCTGTAGACGATCTACATGAACCTGAAGTAACTGACAGAAGACATAACATGACCAAAACATCACAGAAAAAGCAAACTAAACCACAAAATCCTTATAGCAACAGTGTGATAACATGAAATATTAATCATTTCAGCTTTCTGGGGATAAAAGGTTTAGGATATCTGTTTAAAATATGATCATGTGTATTAAGCATGATTTATGTCGGTAATGCACACAGCACAATGCCAACATAAACAACCTCCAATGTTTCATTGCTTTGGATGTCTTCCAAGTCTGTGATAAAGTGAATGAACTGGTGTTGACAATGATTTGTTTACATAAAAAATGACAAATGTATTATTTTCACCTGCACAGGTCATATAGCTGAGTAGTTTCTATTAGTAATTTATTAAATATTGTTTAAGGGACAAAAAAAAAAAAAAATCGTTTTTTTAACCCTTATCTGACTTTGAGCACTTACACTTACTGAAATCCTGTGCACATCCCTGCTGCTGATGATAAAGTACTTCAGCCTCTCCGTGAAAAGGAAAATTCACAACATTTGTTATCTTACGTTTTTTGGACCACCATTGTCAGGAGTCAACAAGCCACCTCTCCTTCCAGCCACCAGAGGGAGTCCTCTCCTGAATATTGACTGTATTCCACCTTCCTCACTTCACCTCCCAGCGTGCACTGCATCCGGTTCATGGTCCACCCTGCTGGTTGTCGTGATGTCATCACTTACTTCCTATTGAAGTCGTGTTGAGTCACCCAGTCAGTACGTAGTCTTGTTTTCACTCCCTGTGTTACAGTCTAACTGTCAATCAGTGTATGACCTTTTTGCCTGTTGACTCGCCCTCCGTCTTGCCCTTGTGTTTTGCCCTTTTTCCTGACTTCTATTCTGCCTTGACCTTTTGACATCAAATCATTGCAAATGGATACGCACGCCTCAGCGTCCTCATTACAACCACGTTGTTCAGTAATTTGATGTTTTAAAAATCTCCATATCGGCTGACTTTCATAAAGCAACACAATTCTGCTGATTGGGAGAAACTCAGTTTTGTTACGTCTAGGCTGGATTACTTTAACTCTTCGCTACCAGCATGTCCTAGAAGTTGGGAAAAGTATGGTGAGCTGGAGTTCAGTCCTCTATTACTTTTCTGCTCTATTCTTTATCATTTACCCAGTACTATATTTTATTTAGTTCATCATGTCTCTGTTTGGTGCAGTGTGATTCATGTGTTGTCCATTTTTCCCACTTCCTTGCGGGGGAGCGGGAGAGATTCCAGTCTGTCCTGTCTTTAGCTGTGGACCTCGCCTCTGGCTTGTCTCGCACCCCTACAGTTTTATCTGCATGAAGAACATCTGCTATACTATGTTGAGTTAGATTATCTAAATCTTCTGTAACAGTTCACATCACATGTTCATCCTGGGAGAAAATCCCTTCTTCATGTGAACAACTCTGAGGTTTCTTACTTTTTGCCAAGGCAAATGGATGGTCATATTCCTGTGTAAGTTATGTTGTGGTCAGAAAGTGAAGACTGTAATTGTTAAATTGGTGTCAGCCACTGTCTAGATATCTGTTACTGCTAAAATGACAGACACAAAAAGGTTAAACCTCAACATCACTGCCCTCTGCAGCTGAAATGGCTCATCAAACCAGTGAACTCCTGTGAAGATGTTGCTAAATGTCATTTCCTGTCACAATTCATTCCTGCACGAACCTGTGAGGAGCAGCTGTCTGACAAAAATATTCATGTTTGTTTTTCTGTCGTGTACAAGGAAACATTCAGTTCACCTGAACATGGTTTAGTCAAAATTGAGTTATTAACCACAACTAAACATCAAAGCGTTTCTACATTTACAGTCCAAAAGATGTTATGAAGATAAAATACATTTAAAAACTGTGATCAATGTGTGATTTCATTCAAAAATGTGTAAAAATGCAATGTATGAAGTCTCGATTTTCCCTTACATTTCAATTGCAACAATAAATGTATCATATTGATCAAAGTTATGCAGAATTGTTTCCCAACTGACAAACAGTCAAACAGCTGATAAAGATGTGATCGTGTCTCAGTAAAAGTTCAGGTAAGTGTAAGTTTTAATCACATAAACTTTACTAATCACACTTTTAACTTCAATAATTTGTGGGTGATTGTTTTTTTTTTACACAGCACAGCTGATAATTACATTTCTGATTGACAATTTGAATAAAGTTTTCTGGTCAAACTACTAAAACTAAATTCATGATCCTTCTAATTCTCTCGTGTTAGTCGTCCTCAAAAACTGTTTTTTCATAGGTTTAGACTGAATATTCTGGTTTTCACAATCTAGTCTCAGATGATCTGAGGTACACCGATCTGATGTTTCCAGCTGGCAGCAGAGAGAAAGCCTGGTTCTATCAGAGAGAGAGAGAGAGAGAGAGAGAGCTGCAGACACAAGCGTTGTTTGCTGCCCCCAGGTCCAGCCAGGAAGCTGCTGGAACTGCAGCTCATCTTCGTGAACTTGATCATGTCAGAGCAGTGGTGCTTGCATGATGTGACTGTGTCAGTGTGTTTATGAAACAGAGACTGAGCTTCTGAATGATCCATCAAGCTGCTGCATTCAGAACTTCAGCACAGATGTGGAGGCTGATGAGACAAACCTCTGTCAGACTTTGATGAAACCACAGAGACCTTCATGCACAGAGATGAGTGCAGACTGGATTCTGAAAATAACTCTGCAGTTCTCCATTTCCCTCCAAAAGACAGAAGGAGCAGGCCCCTGTAGAAAATAGAGACCTGGATTCTGATGCTGTTTGTTCTTTCAACAGATTGAATTTAATAATTTATGTTGCTGTAAATGAGAAATGTTGAGTTTTATTGTTTTAACTCCTTTAATCTGCAAACATTTGCATGTTTGTGCACGGGTGACTCAGAAACTCACTCATTCTGAAGGGGTGGGGGGGGTGTGGTCTGAGCAGCATCAACAGGATCCAAAAATAGAATGACAAGCGTAAAGAGGAGGCAGCAAAAACTTAGCAAACATGTTTCTGATCATTTATATGAAAGTTCACACAAAAACTCTACAAACCTTGAGGTTTATTTAAAGTCATGAAGCTCTTGCTCATATTTTATTTTAGTTTAAGCTGAAAAAATCTGCAATGTTTTGATTAGTCAGTCTTATACCTTTAACAATTTCAGACAGAACTATATGAATTTGGTGGGAAAAAGTTTGAGACATGATGAAAATCTGTCATGGTCTGGCAGGTCCCAGTCCTTTTGTCTCCCTCTTCTGGTTATTTCTGCTGGTGCCATCCTCCATCCATCCATTTTCTTAACTTGTTATTTCCGATTTGGGGTCACGGGTTGCCAAAACTTGTCCCCAGCTGCTCTTGGGCAAAGACGGGGTACACCCTGGACAGGTCGCCAGTCACACAGTGACTCCCACAAACAAGCACACCAAGGGACTCATTAGAGAAACCAACTAACCAAGGAAACGTGCTTTTGGTCTGTGCGAGCCTAGAAAAAGTTAAAACTTTACATTGGCCCTTGTTCTTTTCTGATCCCAGTTTTCTTTTTAATCTTCTACCTTTGGTCAACCTCTTGGATTATCTCCACTTTTTGGAACACATGGACCTTTTTCCTCATCACTCTCTGGATTTTACCATCCAAACTGTGGTGTTTTTAACAGGCTCATTTCACATGACATTCCAACCAAAGGTTTTCTTAGTTATATGTTAGTTCATCTTCTATCTTTAAAACTATGATGTGTGGGGATGTTGCTGTCAGAACAGGAGCAGCAGTGTGAGGTGTGAAGAACCACAAAAGAACACTGAAACCCCCCAAGAGCAGCAGCGTGTGGTTGAAGCTGCTGCCTTTGACTTCATGTTACCAACAGCGACAACTCTGCTTAAAAAAGAAGTCTATATTTTAAATCAGCCTTTTACCTGTACCTATACCTATATAACACATTTTTTACATTAAAGAAATGATAACTTTTTCTTGTTGACTGTATTTGGTTTGAATAAAAAAGTACATTCTTTATGACACTTAATGAGTCCTTTGGACATTTTGCTTTGCTATATCTGCTGAACAAACTCTGGGAAGCCACATGAAGCTGAAACTTTTATGATTCACCAAACCGTTGAAACTGTATGAAACTCATTAAGTTGTTGCATCTTGTGCAGAAAAATGTTTGCATGTACAAAAGGACAAACAAGAGTCCTCTGACACACCACCACTTTCCATTAGAGGGGCATTTTCTCACACCTTTGCTCAAGGCAGCAAAACCGCATTCAACAGAAACCGCTCAACTTTCACACCAAAGCTTGACTCTTGTTCTCTCAACTGAAGGTAGGTTAAGAACAGTGAAGTCTAAAAATAGAATATCAGCAGAAACAAGAAAAAAAAAAGAGAAAAAAGCGGGTCTTAGAAAGAGCAGAGCAACTGTAAGTACCAAGAGAAAATGAATGAGGATATAGGAAATAAAGAAAATGTAAGCACTATTTTGAAACAGTGTCAGACAACAAGAAACATCAGTCACCACTAACCAGGTAAAAGGTGATGGTAAATATACGAAGAAGATATTTAGTTACAGATGTTTATAGAAGTAGGTGATTTTCTGTTAAAAAAAAAAAAAACACCAAGCTGAATGAAGGAAAAATAAGAAAACTATAAGATTCTTAAACAAAAACAGAAAAGAAACTGGAACTGAACAAAAGCTGACGTTTACTCCACCAAACGTTGCTGTTCTAAAATTGGGAAACTGGGGCAAGATAAAGAAAAGGAAGTATGAACAAGCTTTCCTATTAGCCCTTCTTAAAGAGAGGAACCACCACCCAACACTGTCAATCCAGTGGTACTGTCCCTGACGGCCACACGCTGCATAGACGTGTCAGCCCAGAGAGTCACAGCATCCAAAGACGTGAGGTACTCTGGTCAACTTCATCGTCTCCCAATGCCTTGCCATCAAAAACCTTTCCACTACATCAATGACTTTAGCCTTGGTAATGGACACACCAGCGTTCCCAGCCTCTGCTTCTTAAACATAAGCTGTGTGAGCAGGGTTGATGACATCCTTAAGTATTCCTTCCACTGCCCAACGTCAACAGCTCTCCAGCCACACCAAAAACAGCAGTAGAAGAAAACTGCTTCCCTTTTCTAAGATGCCGCATGAATATTTTTGAGGCTGACAAACAGTCCTGCTTACCAAACTATACTCAAAACTGAGTTCTGAGCTATACAACAGCCAGTACGTGTCAGTTGCCTTGGGAGTTTTACAAGCCAGACAGGCTTGGGAGGACTCCTTTTTAAGCTTGATCACAATACTTTCTTACGGTGTCTTACTTACACTTTTGATTGAGTTCCAGAGCCCAGGTCATGTGTGGCGATGAGCTCAACTGAATCTAGTTGATAGCTCTTCACCTTCCACACAAGCTCAGGTTCCTTCATTCCCAGAGAGGAGACATTCAGAGTCCCAAAAAAGCCTAATTTCATGACATTGTGATGGTCTGCAAAGACACCTGTTTTCGACTAACACTCAAACCTAGCTACTGGCTATACTGACTGACACCCTTTTAAACTCTCACACAGGCCCACAGAGGAGTAAACCCACAATTTCACTTTGGACCTGGCATGGCAGGGACCTATGGGAAAATTCCCAGCCATCAGGCGCTCACCTGCAAGCCCCATCCCCAGGCCTGATTCCAGTGGTGACCTGGCAATCCCAATATGGGCAAACTAAACTAGTCATCAAGGGGTTCTGAACTGCTCTTTGTCTTTACCAAAACCTGTGTGCCATGGGAGAACCTACCAGGTGCCCAAGCCCCAGACTGATTAGCACCTGACCCGGGGTTCAGACAGCAGGCGGTCCAGCTCCAGTGCGGCTGCGGAGCGTTCTACCTAGGGTCGGTAACTCACACTTGCTTGCGGTCTTTCTGCAAGCAGCCCCTGCTGCAAACCTCACGGACCTCTGAACTCACGTAGGTTCACGCGAGAACCCACCATTTGAATATGACATCATAGTGATCAAACCTTCATTCTGCCGTGATTTTGGAGTATATTCACAACACTTCTTTTTTTGCATGACTCGCCTTCAATAAATGGATTTACAAAGGTGGGCATACTTTTGTCAACTTTCTAATCCGAGTGTGAATGTCCAGATTACACAAACTCACCATCAAGTCCAACAGCCTGTGATATCTCAGTTTGTTGCTATTCCTATAAAAAGAATGCATTGTATCAAAAATGATGGGGTAGTTCTGGATCTCTGTGATCAGCCTCTTGTCGTCTATGGTGTTATATGGCCAAAATTACATTCGACCACACACTTCCCGTGTCAGCAGAAATTACGAAATGTTTACATCATGGTGAAAACAGCGAATAATAGATTTTATTTGAAAAATTCTCCAACTTCACACTAAAGTGCTACGGTTCAGCTCCGGCGTACAGAAAAAAAATGAAGCCAACCAAACGGATATGGAGCGCCGCAGAGGCCGGACCACAGAGGCTGGACCTGACCAGAAGCAGTGAGTGCCTCTCGCACTTTTCATATTGTGTAAAGACTTCGGTGTCCGCACCGCAGCCAGACCGCTTGCGGTGTGAGCCCAGAGTCAGATCACATGAACTCTGCAAACCTTCCACCACATTAAGGTCACAGTCCACACAGGGGATAGATTGAAGGTTAACATTCATCTGAAAATGTAACAATCTGAGTTCTAATAAACATGCAACAGCTGTTTTTTTTACAAAGAAAAACAATGATGGCTTGAAATGACAGATAATGAAGTGAGACTAAACTTACATGTAAAAACTTCCGACTTTTCTTGGACAACCATATGACATGTTCCTAGATACCATTAGCTGAAGTTCATCATATCCAAGCTGAAAGAGATGGTAGGCTTGACTTTCACTCATTGCTCATTTCTAAAGATATACATCAACACATGGCTTTGCAAAAGTGGTGTAAATGTTACAGATATCCGTACTACTAAGGCGACAAGTTCATTTTTGACATGGACATTTTGCCCTCACCTAAAGGTGCAGATGTGCTAGGAAGTGCTTAGAATTGTCATAAAAGTATGTAGGAACCCATTATTTGGTAGTCCAAGTTGAGTTGAGTCTCACATCCGGGAGGAGTTTGGGTACATCATGAAGGCTTCCAGACAATAAGAAAAAAATCCCGAAATCTCTCCTAGTATTATTTCTTCTGCATATTTAAAATACTGTCAGAAAGACATTCTGATGGTCATAGTTCATTATTTTTCTACTCTGATGCAAAATCTTTTTTGATGCCGATTTTTAACCCTTTATGAGTCAATCTCTTCCCGGAGATCAAGTTTTCCCTTTTCAACTGCTCACACTCTGGTGATTCCTGAGCTCCATGGATCATGGATCCTTTTATGTTCATCCATCCATAAATCTACCCATTTTCTAAACCCACTAGATCTTGTTTGGGGTCGCAGGTTTGCTGGAGCCTACATCACTACTGTTTAAAGCCAATGATGGGGTACACCCTGGACAGGTCAGTGTTTAATATGTATGAATCTCATGTGGACCCAACCCTTTTATAGAAGTTTAAAAGTCAATGTGGCTCCTGCAATAAGGGTTTTCTCATCTCTGATATAAGTGGTCACATCGGGCTGATTTTTAGTAAAAAAAAATTCTTTCATTCAACCTGTTTACTGATAAATGAAAATTCTGACAGTGTCTATTTTCTCATTTCCTCTGCCTCAGCCCTGCAAGCTTTTCCCTCCTTATTTAAAAGTCTCAAAATTAGATAACAAGAACTTAAGTTTAGGAACCTGAAACAGTCTGGCAGAGTCTGCCCGGGCGGCTGGGCGTCCTCCCGAGTCCCTTACGTTCAGCTATGTAGAATTACCTTCCTGCTTGTACACTAGCCATAGAAGGGATCACTAGGGGCTGTTGTCATGTGATTTGTGCAGACGAACGGGTTAGGGGCTTCAACAGTCCAGTCCGTGGAACCAACAAAGTAATTTTTTTCTGTTCCTTCTTCTGCCACTAGTGTCTGGGTCCTTCCAGCACAGGTAAAAGCCCCACCCTCAGTGACCTAGTACCAGGAAGAAGAACTCAAATAATTAATTATAAATGAAAACACAAGACTAAAACAAAAATGACTGCATAAAATATGAAAGCTTTAAAAATTAGTCTTCTACTAAATAAGCTGTTCAAAATGCCTGTATCTGATAATATTTAGTTGTTAAAATAATGTTAGAGAGTGAGCAGAAGTCAGTCTTTTTTCCTGTGTGGAGGTGGACACTCCCATCACATTTAGACAGACACAAACCTGGTTGTGGCTTTGATCATGTGATCATGTTTCCTAATGCTGTTGTCAGTTCAGAGAACCAATCAGGTGCTGTCTAGACAGTATAAATGTGAAAAATGGTCAGTTTTTTTTCCATTCGACACGAGAATACAGACATGATGATTTCTAAGCTCTTTGTTTTCTTTCTGACATGTTTGTTTGTTGGAGCAAATGGTAAGTTGTGGTTTAATCATTTCTGAGCATCTTCATGACTTTCTTTAACAATGTTGTGGTTTTTGTTTTACTCCAGGTCAAAAAATGGATCTAAAATCCTCCTCTGCACAGCAGAAAAGTGATTTTCAATCTGTCAACGTTGGTGAAACTGTTACTTTAGAATGTCCTTATGAAGGTCAGACATTAAAACGAATCTTCTGGTTCAAGCAAAGTTTGGGACAAAAACCTGAATTTATATGCAATTTCTATGTGCACAGCCCAGAAGTGACATTTTCTGATGAATTAAAGAACACTTCACGCTTCAAACTAGATAAAAAAATATATAGTAATCACTTGAAGATTTTTAATTTGAAAGTTTCAGACTCGGCTACTTATAACTGCATCCATTCTGATAGTTACACACTTACATTTTTGAAGAGTTTTAGTGTCCATGTGAAGGGCTCTTCTTCTTACATCCAGGCTTCAGTAGTTCAGTCGTCCTCTAAGAACATCCATGCAGGAGACTCTGTGACTCTGAACTGTACAGTACACACTGGGAGCTGTGATGGAGAACACAGAGTTTACCAGTTCAAAGACTCTGGAGACTCTCATCCAGGACTCATTTACACTCATGGAGGCAGGAATGATCAGTGTGAGAGGAAGAACAACACACAAACACACAGCTGTGTCTATGAGCTGAACATGGACGACCTGACTGAGTCTCATTCTGGGATCTATTACTGTGCTGTTGCCTCATGTGGACACATACTGTTTGGAAACGGGACCAAACTGGATGTTGCAGGTCAGTTTTACTTTAATAGAACCAAGTTTGTGGATAAAACAGTGTCAAGATGAATTAAAAGTTAATTCAGTTCTTTTTCTGATCCCAAACTCTGCAGCTCCACTGAACTCTGTGATTCTACACACTTTGGTTGGATTATTGACCATCATGAGCGTCCTCGTTGTTTTTCTGCTTTTTCTGCTGTGGAAGATCAACAAGAGCAACAACTGCACCTCCACAGGTACACAACACTTCTTTCATTGTTTATCAAATGTGTTCTTGGAGTAAAGCTATTTTTTTGTGTTTAATATTTAGATAAAAGATCTTCTGCTGCCTCCTTTAGAAGCTCAGAGGTGAGACTCAACTCTCTTCAGTTTTCGTGTTAATCTTGGATTCTCACAAAGTTCTCACTGTGATTCTCTTCTGTGAATTTGGTTTCAGGCTGAGAACAAAGACACAGAAACCCTCCATTATGCTGCAATAAATGTTAAGAAATCCAACAGATCAAGAAGACAGAAGAACGACTCCAACACAGACTGTGTTTATGCCAGTGTGAGAGAGCAGAACTAAACCTTTAAGTCACTGGAGCTATGATATTGCCACTGAAACACTGAATTTTAAAGATAACTTTACACTTTGAAAATGTAATACATTTTTAATCCCTTCTTTTTTAAATAGGTTTTTTAGCTGTTTCTGTTTGTTGTTAAATGATGTTATACAGAGCTTTCAAACACTTTATGAAGTTGTGAATGTTTGACAATGAGCTGCAAGATGATGGATGGATCACGACTCAGATTGGATTTGGTTCACAATTTTTGCTCCACTGTAGGCATGAGGTGGGACTTTAAGCTGGACTTAGAGCATAGTGCAGACGCCTGTGGTGAGGATTTTTGTGTAAAAATGAATCTCTGTTTTTCCTGATTTGGGTTATTTTGGCCCATCTTTGAACATCTGGAGTGAATGAATAAAGAAGAAGTTGTGTTCTGCTTCTTTTTTATTTCCTTGACATTATTGTAGGGGCTGAATGGTCACGAGTAAGCAGTATGTGCAGTTTCCAGGAGGTTTGCGCTTCAGTTGTTGGTTGACGTTTTTGGTTCAGTTTGGTTTTTGGCTCTCTTAAGATCACTACAAGAAAGTGCAAACCAAACAAAGAACTGAAATGCATCAGCATTTTCCAGACATTCACAAAAAAGCTCACTATTACTTCTTGTTTTGTTTCTTTCACCTCAAACAGCTGAGCTAAGATGACACAAGAGATCTGAGAACTGGCACACACCGGCACACACAGGGTGTGCCGGTGTAGGTGCCCAAAGAACACTTGAAGAAAGCCCACACAAATTACTCTCTTATTGTCTAATTTCTTACAGTCAGGCTGCAACCAAAGAGCACACAAGGAGCCGTTACTTCTCACGTCAACAGCATTAACAGGCTCCCTCCGCAGTGCGCGGTTTGGGAAAGTTAAATAAAGGCCAAATCCTTGTGACCTTGTGATCCTGTGTCTACTACACCCTTACTTACCCTTCACTGTGATATGTCATCCGAAGCATACCTGTAGAAAAAATGTGCATGAATAATTTTGCTCTGTGTTCACTGATTAAACGACGACTTTAACATTTTCAGTGGACCACCGGCATGTCCAATACAAGTTTGGCAAAAACCAAACCAGAACCACAGCAAAGCAGATAAATATGGGGTTGTGACAGTGTGTTTATGAGCCTGAGCTTCTGAATGAAGCAACTACGTTCAGGACATCAGCACAGATGTGTAAGCCAATGAGAAAAAACTTCTGTACCTTTGTTTGCAGAGTATAGTCTAGACTTGGTTCTGGTTTCAGTCTACATGTTTCATCTTCAACAATCAGAACTCTGCGGCTCTGAACTTCCCTCAAAATAGCAGAAGAAGCAGACACCCACAGAAGATGGAGACCTTAATACCAATGCTGTTTGTTCTTTCAAGCGATGGACTTAAATGTATGGGTATATTCAGACTGGAAATGTCCCTTTGTCCAGAAGACTCTTGTCTACCGGAGATTTCTGTTTCAAACTAAAGCTTGTAAGCAAACCACGTGACAAAAGATCTCTTCAGTTATTGGCCAGGAATTGTGAGGGTGGGGTAAAGCAAACAGAGAAGAAATAATGGAAATCCTATGCTTTGCAATCCTTGCCGGAATGGTTAACTTTATTTTTTGCTGACCAATTCTGAACGTCTGTATCAACACTTTTTACTGCTACTTTGGCATGGCGAAGAGACACTTACTGAGAAAATAATAAAGAAGTGTACTAAGTGTTTATGACATACGTTGTTGGGAAAACAGTGTGAGAAGCAATGTGCATCATGTTTAAAGTTGTTTTAATGAACCTGAATCTCAATCCGACTGCAAACAAACTGAGATCACTTTAAAAGATGGGTCCAAGAGAGGTTCCTGGTCCCACACCAGGGTCTACTTATTTCAGGCCACTTCCTGTCAGCTGATTTTGGGCAGCCCATGGCTGAGTGAACACAACCAATGCTATCCGGTTTAACCAACGCCCCAGCAGTTTTTCAAGCACTGGTGAATGATGTGTTACGGGATTTCCTCAACCGCTCTGTGTTTGTCTATCTGGATGACATCCTCATCTACTCCCCTTTGCTGGAATCCCACTATAACCTCGTTTGTCAGGTCCTTCAGAGACTCCTAGAGAACAAACTGTTTTAAGCTGAGAAATGTGAATTTCATGTTTCCAAGGTCACATTCTTGGGGTTCTTCATAGAAAAGGGTCGCATAAACATGGATCCAGCAAAAACCGCCGCCATTAAGAAAAGGCCCCGACCTACCTCCCGCAAAGGCCTCCAGCGTTTCCTTGGGTTTGCCAATTTTTACAGTTGTTTCATGCACAATTACAGTAGCATTGTGCATTCCCTTAAAGGCCTGACATCACCCAAGACCCCGTTTCTATGGAGCCCGGAGGCAGAGGATGCCTTTTAACCACCTTAAAGAGCAGTTCACCACTGCTCCCGTATTGGCTAAAGCTGACCCTACTCGTCAGTTTATGGTGGAGGTGGACGCATCTGATACCGGGGTGGGAGCCATCCTTTCACAACGCAAAGAGGATGGGAAACTCCACCCATGTGCCTTCTTCTCCCGGAAACTGTCATAGTAACTAAGATGTGGGAAACAGGGAGCTACTGGCCATTAAATTGGCCTTTGAAAGAATGGCGTCATTGGTTGAAGGGGACTGACCATCCCTTTATAGTCTGGACGGATCACAAGAATCTCCAGTACATCAGTTCAGCCAAGAGACTCAATCCTCGTCAGGCCCGGTGGGCCTTATTTTTCAGTCGGTTCAACTTCACCGTTTCATTTTGTCCTGGGTCACGCAACCTTAAGTCAGATGCTCTCTCCCACTTGCATACCGTTGATGACCCAGACCCCCCCCTGTTCCAGTCCTCCCATCGTCCTGTATCATTGCCAGTCTCACCTGGGAGATTGACGCCGCCATTCGTCATGCCCTGGCCACTGATCCTAATCCCGGCAGTGGGCCAAACAAATGCCAATATGTTCTGGCTTCCGTCTCAGGTGCTGACGTGGATCCATGCTTCCTATTTTTCTTGCCATCCTGGTTTCCGTCATATCTTACTCCAGATCCAATGCCGCTTTTGGTGGCCCACCATTGTCTCTGACACAAGAACGTACGTTGCTGCCTGTTCCGTTTGTGCCACCAGCAAAACCACCCACCATGCTCCTGCTGGTCTCCTCCGACCACTACCCATCCCTTCCCGTCCTTGGGCGCATATTGCAGTGGATCTTGTTACAGGAATACCTGCCTCTAAGGGGAAGACTGTTATCTTGACCATTGTTGACCGTTTCTCCAAAGCTGTTCACTTTGTGGCTTTGCCCAAGCTGCCTACCACTGCTGAGTCTGCCAGTGCCTTAATTGATCATGTATTCCGTCTCCATGGCATTCCCTCTGACATTGTTTACGATCGTGGCCCCCAGTTCATCTCCCAGGTCTGGAAGTGTTTCTGCCGGGCATTGGGGGCCACTGCCAGCCTGTCCTCTGGCTTCCATCCATCCACAGACCAACGGTCAGACTGAATGCACAAACCAAGATCTGGAGTCAGCCCTTCGCTGTGTCTGTTCCCTGGAACCCCACCTTGTGGTCTGACCATCTCACTTGGGTGGAGTACTCTCATAATTCCCTCGTTTCCTCAGCCACTGGACGATCCCCATTAGAGGCCCCTTTAGGTTACCAGCCCCCTCTGTTCCCCTCCGAAGAGTCTGAGTTGGCGGTTTCATCAGTTGCTGCCCATATCCACGGCTGTTGTATGATCTGGGATCTTATTAGACAGACCCTAATCCGTGCTTCTCACCTACTAAATCCACTGCTGACAGGCGTCACTCCCTGGCCCCTGCGTACTTTCCTGGCCAAAAGGTTTGGCTGTTGACTAAAGACCTTCCTCTCCGTACTGAATCCCGGAAACTGTCCCCCCGCTACATTGGCCCTTTTGTTGTGGACTCCATCATCAATCCCGCCTGCGCCAAGCTACGCCTGCCTCGCTCTATGAGGGTTCATCATGTCTTCCATGTTTCTCATCTCAAGCCCCTGGTCGCCAGTCCGTTGTACCCTCCGACCGTTCCCCCTCCTCCCACCCGGCTGATTGATTGGCATCCGGTTTTTGCTGTTCGTCGCCTCCTGGATGTTTGCCGCCGGGGCCGTGGTTTCCAGTACTTGGTGGACTGGGAGGGCTATGGCCCTGAGGAGCGCTGTTGGGTGCCTCGTTCCTTCATCATGGACCCTGCCCTGGTGCGGGATCCTCGTCGCCGGCACCCGGAGCGGTTTCGGCCGGGTGGCGCCCCTTGAAGGGGGGGTCCTGTCAGGATCCTGGTCGCCTCCCCCACACACCTGGCTTCTATCTGCTCACCTGCACCCCATTGCCTCATCAGCGTGGAGGCTTCATATGGACCTCCATGCCCTTCAGCCTCCGTCAGTCCGTCTGCTTCATGCAGTAGAGTCTACTGACCCCTGCTATGCCTCAAGCTACAGTTCATGTCTTGTTTTCTGTATAAACATTCATATACTGACCTATCCTGTTTTGCATCTTCAAGGATTTCTACGCCTTCACAACCTTCCACGGCAAACCAACCCGGACTCCTGATCACGCCTGTCACCTCCACTTTCCGTCAGACCAGCGGCTCACCCTCCACCCAAGCAAAGCAGCCAACTGTCCCGAACTCTCCAACAGGACTGGCACATAATAAACTTCGTTTCAAACTTACCTCAGTCTCTAGCCTGCTATTGGGTCCAGCCCCCCTCACCGCTGACACTACTTGGGTGTATTACGACTAAAAATTTGTTCTGGATTATCAGGAAAAAGGAACTCTGGTTCTCTTTAAAATGTTTCCGATATGAATCCATCCCTAAGTTTCAAAATTGAAGAAATATTGTTTGATTGTTTTGACTCATTTTATCAGTGTTGTCTGAGCAACATCAACAGGATCCAAAAATAGGAGTAAGGTGTAGAAAGGAGGCAGCAAAAACTGAGCAATTCTGTTTTTTTTTCTGCAGAAAGACTTTAGTCGCGACCACAAACATTCTTATGAAAAAACAGAATGAACTTTGACATGAAAGTTCTATTTCAGAACTACATAAACGCTGAAATACAGTTTATTTAAAGTAATGAAGGACTTGATTACGCTTAATTGTATGTTTAAATGCATCTCTATGGCACACCAATGCATTTAAAGTAACATTCAATTATCAAATAAAAAAGAAAGCAAACATGTTAAATCCAATAAGCAGTAAAGTACATGTAACTTCAGTTGTAATATAGCTCCAAAATAATTGCTTTTCAATATTCATATGCCCTTGTGATGGACTGTCAATCTGTCCAAGATGTACTTTACTTTGCCCAACATTAGCTAGCACAAGCTCCAGCAGCCTCCTGACTCCAAAATGATTCAGTGGGTTCAGAAGATGGATTCAAGCACGTGTGGATGGATGTTTATACATATGTTATCCTATTTTATTCATGTAGTTTTTTTATGAAGTGATCTGCCTTTTTGCAATGACTGTGTTTATTTCATTAAATTTGGGATCCTTTGCCAGTGTGTCGTCAACCATTTTTAAGAACAGCCCTGCAGAGAAATCCTAATTTGAGATTTCTACACTGCAACGAAGTGGAACTTCATGTGCTGCAAGAAACTGAATTTTCTATTTTTCTAATTGTTTTTCTATAATAATTATTTTTTCAGTTTGTGTGGGCCCTATTAGATTACTAATGGTTTCCTCTGTGGCCTCTCTCTTTGGAACATTTCAGACCAAGTTAGATTTTTTATGTAGCTTTGACTTGATGCATGCTTTGTCAGTCCCTTGTCTTTTTCCAGTGCTGTTTTCCAACTATAAAATCCTTGTTTTGTGAAAAACAAATCCTTTTCGTAGTTCTGCCCAAATTTACGACACAGGAAACAAAAGCATGCATCAAGCTGAATTTTGCGCCATGGTCTCCCATGTTACCAGCCTGGGCAGAATGACCGTGTGTTCTTACCAAAGTTACGCTTTGGGAAAACCAGAGCTGTGGGTTGTGATGGTGCTAATGTGTTCCAGCCTAAATCTGCATTATCTGCAGTGGGAGCTGGGAGCAACTAGGACAGCAGGAGCCATGCTTACGACACTAGATAAACTAGATGTTCTGGGCTGGACACAGGGATTGAAGTTTGCTGCACCACCTGTCGAGTCGGTTTCTGCTACTGCTAATGCTGCATGTAGTCAACTCGTTTCTTGGTTTACTACAAACTAGAACAAAGACAGTAATAGATGGATGATGAGAATGAGTCAAAATAAGGAGTGCTCAAATAATTTTATCAACAAACAGCAGACGAAAACTCTGAACAGCGGCTGAGCTCTGCTGACAAACGCATCTGCTTTCTGCTGGGAATAAGCAACCACTGAGATGAGGAGCGGGAGTGAAGCAAGAGGTCACGCCCTTTTTTGTATCTACCAATCAGCACAAGCAGCTACTTTGAACAAAGTTTTTGATCATTTTTGAGCAGAGGCAACAATGAACTGGTAAAGAAGGGGAGAAAATGAGGAGCATGCGCAATACAGGATCCAGATGCACTAAGTGAGTGTAATTAGACTAATTCAGGTGAGGTGTGAGCAGGAATAAGTGCAGATCCTGAATACTTAAGTTTGAGACATGACAACTTATTTATTTAATAACTGAGACCCTTTCCAAAAGAAAAAAATATTTAAAAAAAAATGTATTCATTTTTTTTTAGGCTGCAATGTCCAGCACTGCTGTTGGTAAACTCTGCTTTCTTCAATCCAGAATCACTGCAACTATCTACCAGAATATTTTCGAGGACTTTGTGATTCTTTCTGTGGAAGGTCTGGATGGAGATGCAGATTTCTTGAGTTTGAGTCTTTACGGTTCCAAGTATCCCATCACAAAGCACTCCCAGCCCGCCTTTTGCTGTAAATTACTTCGCCAGGTTCTTATACATCCAGATTACACCAGTTCCAATCAGTAATCCAATCAGTAATCCAATGATGTAGACATCTTCAACGTCTTCCAGAGGAGAGTTGCGACAGGCAGAGAATTCTCAGTTCGCCCCATGAGTCATTCGCAAATCCTTACCTCCTGGGTAAGTGCGGTCCGCTGTCGCACTTTTCATGGTGAAAAAGATTTTGTCGATCACGTTTGGGGCTGCACGGTGGCGCAGTGGTTAGCGCTCTTGCCTCACAGCAAGAAGGTTTCCCGGTTCAAGTCCTGGCTGGGGGACTTGAAACAGTGTCACCAATGGGGAGACCTTTCTGTGTGGAGTTTGCATGTTCTCCCTGTGCATGCGTGGGTTTTCTCTGGGGACTCCGCCTTCCTCCCACCATCCAAAAACATGCTTCATAGGATAATTGGTCACTTTAAAATTGTCCCTAGGTGTGGATGTGAGTATGCATGGGTGTGTGACTGTGGCCCCTGCGACAGACTGGCGACCAATCCAGTCCTCTGCCTTCGCCCATGAGTAGCCGAGTTAGGCTCCGGCAGCCCCGTGACCCCCGAAACGGATAAACACGGTTCATAAAATTAATGAATGAACATTTGCAGCCCAACTGATCAGATCTATTTTCTTTAAAAGTGAAAAAAAACAGAGAGTGCTTCCTGGATACGGGGAAGACAAGACAAAGAGCCTTGGCTGAGAAAGATAAGGGAGCTCAAAGAGAAGCGTCCGCTCTTGGTGAGTTTCGGATCAAGGACAAGTGCCGGAAGAAGAACTATTACTTATTATTACTATTACTATTTTATTATCATTTTTTATCTGTTTTGTTGGCTGTCATGTGACGTCAGCAGAGGGTAAGATGGGGGGGGTGCTTCCACAGACACGTCAATGGAAACAGACCAACAAATGGATTAAAAATAACATTTCCTGTTCATTCCTCTACCCCCAGTGGCTGAGTTCTTTCAATGAATCTCCAGCCCGAGTAGAAACTCCACCATCAGTCATCTATTAAAACTAGGAAACGGAACTCAAGAAATCTGAATGCAAACAAAAGACACCCAAAAGAAAAAAAAAGCTGAACAAACTATGAAGGCTTCATATATTACTCTTCTACTAAATAAACTCTTCACAGTGTCTGTATCCGATACAATTTAGATGTTAAAATGATGAGGGAGAGTGAGCAGAGCTCAGCCGTTTACTGTGTGGTGGTGGACACTCCCATAACATTTGTACAGATAAAAACCTGGTTGTGGCTTTGATCATGTGATCATGTTTCTTAACGCTGTTGTCACATCAGAGGACCAATCAAAAGCTGTCTTGTCACTATAAATGTGAAGAATCGTCACTTGTTTTTTCATTCGACACTAGAATTCAGACATGATGATTTCTACGATTGTTGTTCTATTTTTCACATTTTGTTTTGTGGGAGCAAATGGTAAATTATACTTTTATTATTACATGCATTTCTAAGCTTCTTTATATGACTTTTTTTTAAACAATATTGTGTTTTTTGTTTCACTTCAGGACAGGAGATTCATCCAAAATTGTCTTCCTCTGTAAAGCAGAAAGGTGATTTTCTATCTGTCAACGTTGGTGAAGACGTTACTTTTAAATGTTCTTATAAAGGTCAGACATTAAAACGAATCTTCTGGTACAAGCAAAGTTTGGGACAAAAACCTCAAATTATTTCCAGTTTTTTTATATATAGCACAATGTTGACCTTTTTTAATGAATTCAAAAACAATTCACGCTACAAACTGGACACAGAAAACCAAGATTACCACTTGAACATTTTTAATTTGCAAGTTTCAGACACAGCTACCTACCACTGTATTAGTTCTGATTCTTACATACTTGCATTTTTGGAGCGCTTTAGTGTCCATGTGAAGGACCCTTCTTCTTACATACAGGCTTCATTGAGTCAACCATATTCTAAGAACATCCATGCAGGAGACTCTGTGACTCTGAACTGTACAGTACACACTGGGAGCTGTGATGGAGAACACAGAGTTTACTGGTTCAAAGACTCTGAAGACTCTCATCCAGGACTCATTTACACTCATGGAGGCAGAAATGATCAGTGTGAGAGAAAGAACAACACACAAACACACAGCTGTGTCTATGAGCTGAACATGGACGACCTGACTGAGTCTCATTCTGGAATCTACTACTGTGCTGTTGCCTCATGTGGACACATACTGTTTGGAAACGGGACCAAACTGGACATTGCAGGTCAGTTTTCTGTTTTTGAAAAATAACATTTGTGGACTTGATTTAAAGGTATATCTTTTTTGTTGTTGTTCTGCCTGACTGCAGCTCCACTGAACTCTGTGATTCTACACACTTTGGTTGGATTATTGACCATCATGAGCGTCCTCGTTGTTTTTCTGCTTTTTCTGCTGTGGAAGATCAACAAGAGCAACAACTGCACCTCCACTGGTACACAACACTTATTTTATTGTTCATCAAATGTTTTCCTGAAGTAAAGCTATTTTTTTGTGTTTAATATTTAGATAAAAGATCTTCTGCTGCCTCCTTAAGAAGCTCAGAGGTGAGACTCAACTCTCTTCAGTTATTGTGTTAATCTTGGATTCCCACAAAGTTCTCACTGTGATTCTCTTCTGTGAATTTGGTTTTAGGCTGAGAACAAAGACACAGAAAGCCTCCATTACGCTGCAATAAATGTTAAGAAATCCAACAGATCAAGAAGACAGAAGAACGACTCAAACACAGACTGTGTTTATTCCAGTGTGAGACAACAGAACTGAACCATTAAGTCACTGCAGATTAATTTTGTTTTGCAAAGCATAAAAGTTATAAAATGTTTTTTTTTATACTTGTGAAACATTAAATCTTTAGATTGTTTCATTTTTTTTACATAAAATATGTTTAAACAACTTTTAACCGATTTCTTCTGTTTTTGGTTGAATTTTGAAGTCAATAGACTTTTGCTATACACCGTAACTACCCTTTTCTCTGATAGAAAGACATGAACAAAAAAAATGTTACATTTGAGTTTTTATGGTCTGCCCTGTGGGATAGTGGTTAGCACTGTTGACTCACAGTAAGAAGTTTGAATCCTAGCTGGGACTTTCTGTGTTCTCCTAATGCATTCATGGGCACTCAACGTTCCTCTGACAATCCAAATTTATGTTTCATATAGTTATCTCTTTGTGTGAACAGAAGTGTGTTATGTTGTCTTGAGACAGACTGGCAAACTGTCCAGGCTGTACTTGGTGTATCAATCAGGAACTTGATGAAAAATGAGGGTCCTCTGTTGTTTAGCTGTCAGATTTTTCTCAATCATTTTTGCACATCAATGAACATTTAATTTTATATATTAATATAATCTGAGCTCGCAAACAACAGACTGTCTAAAGAACAAAACAGAGTTAATTTTTCTAGGGAAGAAATCTGCAGAAAGGGAGGAAACAATAGGACTAAATTATGAATATTTACATGTGGAGCAACTATAAAAGGCTGCTGATAGAACAAGCATGCTACAGTTTACTTTTACAAAGACTTCTGACAATACTGTAATTTAGAATTATTGTACGTGTATGTGAAATAAAAGTTCTATTCAATTTCACAAAATAAAAAATGAAAAGATGTTTCATAGATGACCTGTTTGCTCTTCTATTTCCTGTTCTCTAATTATTGTAGGTACTAAACCATATTTGTCTTACTTCACGTGCTCCAGTATTGTTGGATTTTGTCTTTTTCTGGTTCTCTCAGACACCTTTCTGCTGGATTTTTCCTCCTATTCATTCATTTAAGGGGAAGTTTCCTCTCTATTTACACCTTTTGCTTTTCATTCCAAAGATTATGCCGCAAACCATTCCTTGTAATCTATCAGTCACTTAAAGGTTGTGATTAGTAAAACAGGATAATCTGGTGTGTTGGAATAATTTAAACTGTAGTGGATTATATCGACTGTACAAGAAAACTGGACTGAATAATCCCTTCCCAATCACATTACAAATAGGAAGTACCCGCTGACTCCAAGAAACCAAAATCCTATAGACTTCTATGGAGACATAAAGTTACTTTGACAGAATAACATTTCTTGATCTACGATCTTTTCCTAACATCTTCTTGTTAATCCTCTTTTTCATCATGTTTTTCTTTCTTTATTGCAAGTTATTCAAGTTATAAAGGGACCAATTATATGCCTCAATAAAAGTATGTCCTTTCTTATTTGCAGTCTTATATTTTGTCATGAAAGAAGAGATCCGTGCACACGTTTGAGAACCGTCAAGATAGAACTACTAACTTTGTAACATGTGCTGCATTGTGGATTTTAAACTCCAAACTTTTATACATCCTTAGACTAATGACCGGCGTACCCTTTCAGGCAGGTCTGTTATAGCCCGTGAAGAAACAATCACAACTTATCAGCAAACTAACCAACAACAAACATCCCAAATTGATTCTGTGATATTGTAAACCTTCACAGCGTCAAACTGGGTTGTAGATTTTATGTAACCTGATCAAATCTTTTTTATAGCACTTTCACAATAATCGATCTGCCCCTCCCTTTTAGATCCAGGATTTTTAAGAATTTGATATTATTTTTTAGATCTAACTAAACACCAATGTAATTACATATAAGGGTTTTAGTAATGTTTATTTTTTGTTTAAGGTGAGAAGTTCTTTATTGTTTTTTTTTTTTTTTTTTTTTTTTTAACTTGTCCTGTCCAACAGCTGAGCAAACAGATATGAGCTGAGAGCTTCTTGTGTTAGACAGATTTTACTGGTACAATAAATCATTGGACAAACAAGGTGTATATTTGCATAAACCTCTTTTGTATTTAAACTAAACTCTATTTATATTAATTATGTTTGTATCCTTCTTTTGTTGGGACCGGGGGCGGGGGGGGGGGGGGGGGCACAAAAGACAACGGAAGAGGGTGGGTTACAGACGTTGGAAGATGACTACGGGGGGGGAGGGTAGAATCATAAAACAACAGGCAACAAGATGCTCTTCAATTCAGTTCTTCAATGTTTTGATCAGTTAGTCTAAGTTCTTTATCTAATTTCTCTCATTTGTCTCACATTTCTCTCAGCTGCAAACTCTTCAATAAAAGCTGAAGCTGAAAGTCTTAGCTAAATTAAGTCAACAAGACAACATCATCTGCAAAAAGCAGGGAGGAAATGCTGTGGTGCACATACAGACTCTCCAACCCGGCCTTGACTGTGCCTTCATATTCTGTCCATAAAGATCATAAACAGAATTGATAAAAGCAGGCACTCCTACACTCACCAGAAACAAGTCCTACTTACTGCCTTATATACAAACCAAACTCCTGCTCTGGTCATACAAGGACTGGATACCTTTACAGTAAGGCTACCCTGAGAAAAAAATGACTAAGTGGTTGCACACCTACTCCACATCCTTACAGCATTTATGGACTGGTTAAGCAAACTCCCTTGTACCCTCCAACACCATATGAAGATTGTTGGTGGTCTACTGTTCTATGACCAGGACGGAAATCACACTATTGTTCCTGAATCTGAGGTTTTACTATTAACCAATATTTCCTCTCTAGTACTCTGGAATAGACAGGTAAAAGAAAATTCTGTAAAAAAAGGTTTCTGCTTCAGCCCAGCAGGCTTCCCTTTCTTTATAGATGGTTTGTCTCAAAGACCCAAATGTATTCTAGAAGATGAGTTTGGGATGCTGGAACATTGTCTTGTCACAGAAGTTGTGGTGGAGGACCCAGAATGCAGGAGGCCAGGCTTGGTGGCGGAAACGTAAACATTTAATAAACAAACTTATCCATAACAAAAAACCATATGAGAAACACCAAGGTAGCAGACAAGAACAGATGACCTGAAAAGAATGAACTAAAAACCAGACGCTTAGATAGGCTGAGGGTAATTAACAGAAAGGAAAACAGCTGTTGATTATGAACCTGAAACTGGTGACTGAGGGACAATTCAAAAATCACAACAAAACCCAAACCAGAGTTCACAATCCTCATATGTCTGTCTAAAAAAAAACAAAAAAAAAAACAAAAAAAAAAACATTTGCACCCAATAGGGCATCTAATAAATAAACTCTTCAAAATGTATGGATCTGATAACATTTAATTGTAAAAAAAAAAGTATTACAGTGAGCAGAAGTCATTGTTTAACTGTGTGCAGGTAGACACTTCCATCACAGTTGTACAGACACAAACCTGGTTGTGGCTTTGACCATGTCATCATGTTTCCTAACAGTGTCACTTCAGAGAACCAATCAAAACTGTCTTGACACTATAAATGTGAAAAATCGTCAGTTGTGTTTTCATTCAACTCGAGAATCCGACATGATGATTCCTAAACACTTTGTTTTCTTTCTGACATGTTTGCTTGTAGGTATAAATGGTGAGTTATGATTTTTTTGTTTACATGTATTCCCAAGAACTTTGTTACGAAGCTTTGAGACTTTCTTCTATTTGTGATTTTTGGATATAGATTGTGTTTTTTCTGTTTTACTTCAGGACAGAAAGCTTTTCCGAAATCATCCTCCTCTCTACATCATCAGAGGGATGTTTTTTTTCCTGTCAACGTTGGTGAAGCTCTTACTTTAAAATGTTATTATGAGAGTCATGATTCCAGACGAATCTTCTGGTACAAGCAACGTTTGGGGAGAAAGGCTGAACTTGTGTCCAGTTTCTATATATTTAGCAAAGCGGTGAATTTTTTTAATGAATTTAAGAGCAATTCACGCTTCAAACTGGATACAGAAAACCAAAATCATCACTTGAAGATTTTTGATTTGCAATTATCAGACTCAGCTATGTATAACTGCATAACCTATGATACCTACACACTTTTGTTTTTAGAGGGTTATAGTGTCCATGTGAAGGACTCTTCTTCTTACATCCAGGCTTCAGTGTTTCAGTCGTCCTCTAAGAACATCCATGCAGGAGACTCTGAACTGTACAGTACACACTGGGAGCTGTGATGGAGAACACAGAGTTTACTGGTTCAAAGACTCTGGAGACTCTCATCCAGGACTCATTTACACTCATGGAGGCAGAAATGATCAGTGTGAGAGAAAGAACAACACACAAGCACACAGCTGTGTCTATGAGCTGAACATGGAGAACCTGACTGAGTAAAGCCTGGATTCGTTTCAAGAAAGAGAATGACTCAATGACACACACCTGGATCACTGAATGTTCATAGCTGGACAACATCAACAGGAAAATAAAAGCATTCATAGTGAACTCGATGAAGTTGTGGAATCTCTCTTTAAGCCGGTAAGCCATTTGCACCAGTGTTCATCAAATGTGGAATTTACCAAGGTATGTTTGCTGCATGGACGGAGGCCGAGGTCTAATGAGTGTAGAATCCACTATCCAGGACGAAACATCCTAGATCTGTAAATACATCAAGCACAAGGTCCCAACTGACAGTGTGCTTGGTAAACGTCTCAGGCAATGAACAGCAGAGGATGCTGTTCGTGGAGGACAGATTATTGTGGAGGAAAAAGCCCCTCCATGGGATTTACCACAAGGCCATAACTGAAGTAAACGATATCAAGAAGTCCTGCCAATGGAAAGGGCTGGCCTATAGGACAACACAGAATCAGTCATTCTGGCAAGACGGTGCCCTAGATCTACCACACCAGACAAGACGCACGGTGTAGACTGTGCAAAGAGACACCTGGAACAATCCAGCACATAATTGCAGGGTGTAAGATGCTGGAAGGGAAAGCATACATGGAGCACCACAACCAAGAGTAAAAGTGTACAGGAGCATGTGTCGGGAAATATGAACTGCATCCCCGAAATCAAAGTGGGAAACACCTCAACCAGACATTGTAGTGGTGGATAAAGAACAGAGTAAAGCTTTTGTGGTGGATGTGGCAGTACCAAGTTATGGAAACATTGGAAGAAGGAACATGACAAACTAAAGAAATACCAGGAACTCACAGAAAAGAACTAGAGAAGACCTGGAAGGTGCAGATGACAGTGCTTAAGTATCCTTGTAGCTGATTGTTGATGAGAGTCAGATGGGAAGGCATCCAGAGGCATTGTGCGCTGGGGTTGATGGTGGCTGAGTGCCGTCAGTAATCTGGAGACGACTTCAGCCGGTAACCAGAAAGAGCGCACTTTCAGCTTCCAAGACTGAACTGAGTTTTGTGTATTTCTGTGGAGCACAGCTGATACTTACAATTCTACCAGACAAGTTGAACCAAACACACTTCTAAAACTCCTTCATTATGTTATCCTTTTAGTCCTTTATCTGATCAGAAACTGTTTTTTTACACTCAGGTTTATTCTGAAAGTTCTGGAGTCAGATGATCTGAACTACATCGCTATGAGTTTTCTGGCCGTAATCTAAGAGGAAACAATTTTCCATCAGAGAGCGTTGCAATTACATGTGAAGTATGCTGCCATCAGGTCCAGTCAGGAAACTGCTGGAACTGCAGCTCATCTTCATGAACATGATCATCTCAGAGGAGCTGCGTTTGGACGATATGACTGTGTCATTGTGTTCATGAAACAGAGACTGAGCTTCTGAATGATACATGTAGCTGCTGCATTCAGAACTGCAGCACAGATGTGGAGGCTGATGAGACAAACTTCTGTCAGACTTTGATGAAACCACAGAGACCTTCATGCACAGAGGTGAGTGCAGACTGAACTCTAGCTTCAGTCTAAGTGTTTTATGTTTGTTCGTTGGTGACTCAAAAATTCAGTCATACTGAAAGGTAGATGGGGGAGTGTGGTCTGAGCAGCATCAACAGGATCCAAAATAGAATGAGAAGTGCAAAGAAGAGGCAGCAAGAACTGAGCTGCTCTTTGTGTTTCTGCTACAGGAAGACTTCAGTCCTGACCACAAACATTTTTCTGAACAAACAGAATACACTTTTGGATTCGAAATGGTTTATTTTAAGCAATCAAAGCAATAAAAGTACATCAAACAGTACAATCAACAAAGGTTTTAATACACACAGAGACTTATTGAACATGGGAGAATTCGGCATCAGATTGTAGGTTGCTTGAAACGGAGTAGGGGGAAGCAATTTATATAATTCCACCCCCGTCTCTACCTATTTTCTTTACATAAGTTATCATTATCAGGTTCATAACATCTAAATTAGAAGTTCTTTTACATAAAAAGTTAACTTTTCAAAACTCTACAAACCACGAGGTTTAAATAAAGTCATGAAGGTCTTAGTTATGTTTTATTTTAGTTGAAGTTGAAAAGATCTCCAATGTTTTGATCAGTCAGTCGAGTTTTTTATCAGCTTCAAATACAAATAGATGAGTTGTCTGGGAAGATTTTGTGATTTAATAAAAACTCCAACAGAGTTTATGTTACAATTTTCTTTGAGTTCATATTCTGCCCTTAACACTAAATGATCTGTGATGTTGTCTGAACAGGAGCAGCAGCCTGTGGTTGAAGCTACAGTCTGTGACGTCATGCTACCAACAGCATCAATGCTGCTTTAAAAGAGGTTTGGATGTTAAAATCAGCCTATTTGAATGTTCAAAATACTTTAATTGTACCTGCTACTCCACTGTGTTAAAGATATGACCTTTCCTTAGTAACAGAGATTTTGGTTTAAATAAAAGACTTCAGTAATTCTTAAATGAGTCTTTAGTTCATTTTCTTTGAAGGCCTGGTCAAGCTGACATACTAAAAGATGGACAGTTTATGAAAACTGTCCAGTTTCATAAGCTGGACAGTTTATGAAACTCCTTATGTTGCTGCATCATGTGCAAATGTTTGCATGCACTAGAGAGTGAACAAAGGATCCTCTAACCCCTCCATTTTCCATTGCAGGGGCATTTTTCTCTCACTTTGGTTCACTGCAGCAAAACCACATCTAATAGAAGCTGCTCAGCTTTCTTACCAAAGCTTGACGCTGCTCATCTTAACACATAACCTCTAAACATTAAAAAGCTGACATTTTTATCAGACGAAAAATGAAAAATGCCATACAATTTATGAGCAAACACACACAAAAATTCAGTAAACATTGTTAGTATCCTCAGTTTATTATGGTTATGAATTTATTCATGTAAATACTGAAAGATGAGGACGTGGACACAGAATGCACCAATTAGATGACAAGAGTATTTAATTATTTTGTCAATGAGGAACAAGAAAGTGGGAAAGACTTCTGGTGTATTCAGACTGGACTCAGTAGTTTGTTTAAAGTGAACCAGAGTTTGTTTCCCCAGATAATCCGGAACAAATGTGCAGTCTGAATACACCCAAGCGGACCAGGAAGCGTTCTCTGACCCATTTTTTTGAGGTGGTCTCAGTTCGACTCCAATCGGACTGAGGTTTGATTCGGTCTGAGATTCCTCTTTCTGAATACAATAAATACCGGAGCGTACCAACTGGACCAAAACGGCAAACGTAGCCAATCATTACAGAATGTAAAAGGAGTAGGAATTAGACAGATGAACCGTAGACAAATGCAAAGCAACGATTGTCATGTTATCAGATAATCAGACATTTTACCATTCAGGCACCTTCGGCCCTGCAAACCCTCAGCTGTGTCGGGTGCTGTGCCAAGATATACCCCCTGCCAGAATTTGTATCTCCTATTTCTGGCCCCATTGATTTGTTGTGACACTCATATTGCAGCAAACGCCGTCAGGCATTGCTGAGGCAGCGTCTTCAGCCAGCGGCTGGAAACAATGAGGTTCTGGACTATGAAAGCTGCCTCAGGAGAAGGTGGAGGAGAAAAATCTCTAACTTTGCCACTTTGCTCTGTATTTCTCTCCAAAGTTGAAGACCCAGCGTACGTTACCTCAAGCTAACCTCACTGTCAAACAGATCAAGACCACACTTCGGCCTCACACGTCTTCAAGCATTGATGTTGATTCCTGCAAGTTCTCTTAGAAATCCTTATACATATTAATCCAACCATTTTCTAAATCTATTTGGTCCCGTTTGGGGTCACAAATTGGCTGGAGTCTACCCAGCTACTGTTGGGGTGAAGATGAGGTACATTTTGGAAAGGTTAGCAGTCCAAACCTATTATATGTTTATGCTTGCATTACATGCGCTTTCAGAATATGGTGTTCAAACTGGGCTGTCATTACCTGGTACTAGTGCATGTCCACCACCTACAGCTTTGAGAGAGTTGTTGCAAAATATCCAAGTGGTGCAAATCACATAAGTCTTGGTCCAGGCTTTTTCATTAACAGCTCTATTCCGTTGTATGACAGAGTTGGTGTTACACAATTCACAATTAACATTTATTTCCTCCATGATCAATTTTTAAATGGTTGGCACTTTTGTGAATTAAAAAAAAGATGCCACTCATATGTCACTACCAAACCGGAATCCCTGATTGGTCAAAGTGGTCAAAGAGGACTGCCTGATGATCCAGTCCATGAAATTGTACGAACAAAGTGACCAAATTAAGGTTTCCTGTTGCGTCCTTAGATGCAGTGGCAGGGTCATTTCCTTGAATCTCCAGCACAAATTGAAGCTCAACCCTTAGTCACCTCAAGGTACCTGGAAGAAGAACTCAAGAAATTTTAATGCACACAAAACATACCATCCAAAATAAAAATACTTGGGCAACATGTGCTTGTTTCACTATTTAGTCTTCTGCTAAAAACCTCTTCAAAGTTTCTGTATCTGATATTTACTTGTTTAAAATGATGTTGGAGAGTGAGCAGAACTCAGCCTTTTATTGTGTGCAGGTAGACACTCCCATCACATTTGTATAGACACACAACCTGGTTGTGGCTTTGATCATGTGATCATGTTTCCTAACGCTGTTGTCACTTCAGAGAACCAATCGCATGCTGTCTTATCACTATAAATGTGAAAAACCGTCAGTTGCATTTTCATTCGGCACGAGAGTCCAGACATGATGATTTCTACGCTCTTTGTTTTTTTTCTGGCATGCTTGTTTGTTGGAGCAAACGGTGAGTTGTGGTTTTATCATGTATATGTATATCTGAGTATCTTTAGATAATTTTAGTTTACATTATTTGTGCTTCTTAGATGTAATACGTTTTTTATTTTACTTCAGGACAGACAACTTATCCAAAATCATCCTCCTCTGTTCAGAGAAAGGAGAAAGGCAAAGGTTTCCTGTCTGTCTGCGTTGGTGAAAATGTTACTTTAGAATGTTCTTATGAAGGTCCTGATATAGTTCAGATGTTCTGGTACAAGCAAAGTTTGGGACTAAAGCCTGAACTTATGTCCAGTTTCTATGCGTACAGTTCAAAGGGGGCCGTTTTTGTTGAAATTGAGAAGAACCCACGCCTTGAACTGGATACAGAAAATCAAAATCATCACTTGAAGATTTTTAATATGCAAGTTTCAGACTCAGCTACCTACCATTGCATAATTTCTGATTCGTTCTCAGTTACATTTTTGGAGAGGTTTAGTGTCCATGTGAGGGATCCTTCTTACATCCAGGCTTCAGTGGTTCAGTCGTCCTCTAAGAACATCCATGCAGGAGACTCTGTGACTCTGAACTGTACAGTACACACTGGGAGCTGTGATGGAGAACACAGAGTTTACTGGTTCAAAGACTCTGGAGACTCTCATCCAGGACTCATTTACACTCATGGAGGCAGGAATGATCAGTGTGAGAGAAAGAACAACACACAAACACACAGCTGTGTCTACAAGCTGCACATGGAGAATGTGGATGAATCTCATTCTGGAATCTATCACTGTGCTGTGGCCTCATGTGGACACATACTGTTTGGAAACGGGACCAAACTGGACCTCAAGAGTAAGTTTTACCTTGGAAGAATCAAATTTGTGGATTAAGCTAAATTCAGACTAATTACAATTAAATAATATTTTTCTGATCCCTGACTCTGCAGCTCCACTGAACTCTGTGATTCTACACACTTTGGTTGGATTATTGACCATCATGAGCGTCCTCGCTGTTTTTCTGCTTTTTCTGCTGTGGAAGATCAACAAGAGCAACAACTGCACCTCCACAGGTACACAACACTTCTTTCATTGTTTATCAAATGTGTTCTTGAAGTAAAGCTAATTTATTGTGTCTTAATAACCAGAGGAAAGATCTTCTGCTGCCTCCTTAAGAAGCTCAGAGGTGAGACTCAACTCTCTTCAGTTTTCGTGTTAATCTTGGATTCTCACAAAGTTCTCACTGTGATTCTCTTCTGTGAATTTGGTTTCAGGCTGAGAACAAAGACACAGAAAGTCTCCATTATGCTGCTATAAATGTTAACAAGTCCAAGAGATCCAGAAGACAGAAGAACGGCTCCAACACGGTCTGTGTTTATGCCAGTGTGAAACAACAGAACTGAACCTTTCAGTCAATGAAGAGGTTTGATTTCTTTCTTCAATCCGTTGCGTCAAAACCTTGTTTAACCATCTTTTTTCTTTTTTGAACTTTTTTTGTGTTATTTTATAACCTCTGAACTCCCAAATAGGCTTCGAAAAGACACGGAATCATATTTTCTATGGAAAGCATTTGCAGAAAGGGAAGACACTCTGAAGGACTTAACGATGTTTCTGAATATTTAACTCTTTAAAGCTAAATGTATCATATTTTACATTAGTCTGTCAGCCTCTCACAAGAGCAGTGGAATGAAAAAAAAATGATTGTATTTTTTGGGGTCTTAGAATGTTTTTGTTAACTAAGGAAAAAAGAAATCTTTGAATTGTGTGACTTGATGTATCAAATGTGATACTAACTGAAATGCAAACATAATTCTTTTTTTTTTCTCATTTGTTCAAAGAGACCTAGAAAGGCTTCAGAATCAAAGAATTTGAATTTTCTGTCAAATATTTAAAGGTTCAGGTTTTACAGGGCTAAAAATTGAATAATGCCCCTGGGATTGTCTGGCAGGATGTACGCTGGTGTGTGACTTTAAACTTGAATTAGTGGGTAAAGAACATGAACAGATGGAATAACTGAATGACTGCTGGTGGAACAACATGTATGCTGCAGTTTTTTTTCCCTACAAATGTGTGTTGTAATGCTTTAATTTGGAATTATTGTGTGTTTCTGTGAAATCAATAAATAAAAAAATACTTTATTTTTAGATTTTCATAAGATAAAAGCAAGAAAAAGTTTTTGATTGTTTGATTTTGTGTGTTTCTCTGCTCCTTTTTCTCAAATTTCTGTATTTACCCCTCAGATGTCTGTTTTATGTTTCAGTATTTTAGGTCTTTGTCTCTTTCAGGATCTCTCAGACCCCTGAGATGTCACCCAGACTGAGTCCGGTTCTTGATGTTTCTTCTTAATCCTACATTTAAAAAGTAGTTTTTTCTCCACAGTCCCCTTTTGTTCTCGCACTACAGGAATCACACTGGAAACCCTTCCAAATAACAATCTGATTATCATGTTACCTTTCATGGTCACAAAGATGCTGGTGCCAACCCTTCATAAGTGATCGCCATCCCTGGATTTCCAACATGCCAAATCCTCAGACTTGTACAGAAAAATAAACAGCTTTTATCCAATCATTGTAATTGTCAAAATAACCATTCTTTCTCGGATACTTTTTTTTGCTCTACTATCTTCTTGCTAATCCTAATTTTCTTTTTAATCATTTTTTTTTCTCTAGTGTAAGTTATTCTAGTTATAAACTGTCCAACTTTAATAAACAACAATTATATATATCAACAGCTCTTTAGCGGTTGGACTCTTTCATCCATCCTTGTCTCTTATGGGGGCAATGTTTTTCGTTGTGAAAAAAAATACAGGGAGCTTTGTCATTGCATGTGTAGCAGGATAATTGGGTTCACCTGCTGCACGGATGTTGGTAATAGTCCTGATTGCGAGGATGGTGTGGAGCAGATTATAAAACAGGACTGCTTTCTGAAGGGATTGGTCACTGTGACTTCGGGTTGTCCTGTCCCAGTAATGTGGCTGCATCTGCACAGTTTCTGTTTGGCAGAAATCAATAATAGACAATGGAGGCGTGGGTCGGAGGCAGCAGTACCGAAGGGCCAAAGGCAGGTCTAAAGGTCCAAGTCATCAGCAGGATCAGACAAGGCAAGAAAAAAGGTACTCTAGATGACAAGGGAGAAATGACCACTTTCTGGTCCAGAGAGTGGTGTGGCAGTGTCTTCAGTAGGAGAGCACACAGGTGATCAGCATCAGCTTATCGCTGCACAATGAGTCAGGGCTGGGAAATGTGAATTTCACACCATGTCTACCACATTTCTGGTTCTTGCCTCTCCAGACTGAGGACAACCCCAAAATCTGATTCCCTTTTGAAAACATCAGCACATAAATATAAATGATAAACCAGCCCATGCATTTGGGGTTAATACAGCTCCCTCAGCCTGACTCCCAGAGAAGCTGATAATTGTCTGAAATTGTCCCAGACAACTTAGCAGTAGTGTCACAATTCTAAACTTACATGCCACACTGGCACTCTTCTCACCTTATATGTGGTTAAGCAGCACTTCTGGGGCCCCACTATGGACCAAGACATCCAAGTGCATAACCAATTCAAATCTTCCCATAGACCAACCTCAGGTCAGGTGCATACGCTACTTCTTCCCAGAAGACCACGGTTGCAGATCTAGGTGGACTTTGTCACAGAAACACCCACATATCTGGGTCACACCACTGTACACAATATGGTTGACACGTTCTCTAAGGTGGCTCATTTTTTCTACTGCCCAAGCTTCCCTTTGCTAAGGACACTGCTCAGATCATGTTGGAACATGTGTTTTTGCACTATTCTACTGAGCAGCTCTGGAGAGCGACCTGTCAAATTCCGGTAAGAGTGAGTCGCTCAGCTACAGACGGTTTTGCCTCCTTATTCGTTTACTGCTTCCAGCCTCCTCTCAACGTTTAGCACTTATTATTACCAACTGCTGTTTGGAGTGCAGACTGTACCTATCCAATTCTCAATAGACTAGAGCAGGGGTGCCAAAATCCAGGTCTCGAGGGCCTGTGTCCACCATGTTTCCCAACCAACCTGCTATTGAAGCTCCTTGGTAGTTAAACACACCCAATCCAGGCAATCAACAGCAGATAAGGCAGGGTTTCTGGAAAACCAGCAGGAGGACGGCCATCGAGGGGTGGATTTGGCACCCCTTGACTAGAACAACAAAGTCTTTCCACCCTCTGCACTGATTTGTTACCTTTGGGGTCCAACTCCTTACCTACTCAGTCTGACAATGGTTTTCTTCCTCCTGATTCTTTTTCTTTCCGTGTCATGGCTGTGGAGGCTGACAGACCCCTAATGAGCAGGTGGTGGAACTGCAGGATTTTTTTCCAGGAGGTTTGATCTGCTGCAGTTTTTTGGTTCTTTCCTGAGAATGCAAAGAATTAAAAGGAAAAACTTAAACTGAGTGATGGTTGAGATGTACCAGCAATTCTTCCATATTCAAAGACAGTTAATGGGAGGATTCAGTTCCTGTCTGAAAGCAGGCTTTGTGTGCCGCTTTGTGAATGCTTCCTTGGAAAAAAAAAGCTGCCAGAGATGATTTCATGTAAAATGTGATAGTGCTATATCAGATGGCCCACGTGCAAACAAAAGACAAGGAGAAAAAGTGACTTTATTCTATAATGCTGCACTTTGCTTTTCATCATAATCTCTTTCACAACACAAGGAGGTTATTTGGGTTTTAAGTGTGTAGTGCAAAGAGCAGTTTGAACTCTGTACGTCAAGACCGCAGGCCATCAACAAGCCTGAAAAGAAGAGTTGGTGATAACATTATCTTTTGTTTTTGAAAATGAGGACTGAAGCAGCAGTTTGACAGCACTAACAGCAGCAGCAAACTTCACAAGCAGGACAAAGGATTTCTAACTGCAAATATAAAGAGAAAGGACAGCAAGAGGAAAACATCAAAGATCTCTTCAAAGCTCTCATACCACATACATCTTTCAAATGTGCATTTGATATGTTGTAGATTATGAAATACCACGCCCAGTAGAAACGCCCTCTTGACTATAAAGTGTCTCGATTGTGAAATCTTGTTCAACACAGAATGAGGAGCCTCATCGTAATAACAGCTGTTCTTCTCTGCAGCCGCAGTAAGTACTCTGATTAAGTCTGCAGCAGAAAAAGCTGCTATTTCTTTTAAATAAAGAATATTTATTTACAGTGAGTCTCATGTCGTGTCTGCTGTCTGGTTTCAGGCTGCATCAGTGTTTTTCAGACTGTTGAGGTCCAGTCTGGAGAGAACGCCACTCTGCTCTGTTCTGACTTTACCACTGACAGAGCTCAGACTGACTGGTTCAGAGTGGTCAACAGCTCCAAAGTCAGCTGTATCTCCTCCATGTTTGCATCTGATGGTGTTCCTTCCTTCTGTCCTGGATTTGAAGATGGAAAATTTGCGATGAGCTCCAACAGCAGCTTTGTGTCTCTGAAAATCAGTGGAGTAAATGAGTCTGACTCTGGGCTGTACTTCTGTGGATTCTACATAAAAAGACATACAGTCCTTGGAGATGTTACACAGTTGATCGTTAAAGGTAAGATCATGATCATTTCTGATTTCTTCCTGTTTATGAATTGAAGAACTTCCATTATGTGTTTGCTTTACAGGGGATGATGAGTCCAATGATAAAGTGAAGGGTAAGTCTTCAGTAAGGTTCCTGTTCCTCAAAAAATGATGATCTTTTTACTGTGATCATCATCTAAAGCACAACTTTCTCTGGGTCTTTAAGCCTTTCATAGGTCTTGTCTTAGCCTTTAAATATTTCCCTGATTTAACTTTAATTATCTGAGGGCTAAAAAAATATACTTTAAAAACTGTAAAAATTGTAATATAAAACAGAACTTTATGAACCTTTTCTGACTTTACAGATTTGACGGTTTATACACATTTCAGCGTCCGGACTGGGATTCCTGCTGCTCTGATGGCGTTTTTCATGGCGGCTGCTCTTAGTTTGGTTGTTGTTGTTTTTAGACACTGTTGTGCAGGTATGATCAGCAAGAGAGTTTCAGGCAAATGTTTGGCAAATATTTTTTCAATGTGTCAATTTGTACTGAAACTTTATATCCCATTTTGAAGCAAAGGAAAAACTGCACACTGACAGCATGAAGGTAAAACTTTTTGTTTTTAGGTTGTGGCTCTTCATTAGTTTTCTGGTGAGGTTAATTTTTAATTCTGATTATCTGCATTTCAGACTCCAGGCTCTTCTGACCTAAACTCTGCAGCTCTAAAGTTACCAAAATCCCAAAGAAGTGGACAACCTGCAGAAAGCAGAGAGTTGGAGACCTGTGTGATGTATTCTCTGAGAAGATAGACTTGCTGCTCTGTATGACTCATGTAATAAAGCTCAGGTTTTTTTAAACTGCAGTCAGTCTGGATATTTTAGGAACAAAGAACAGTTTCATAGGGGGACTCACACAGGGCTCTGGTGGTTTGTATGATCGCGATAAGGATCTGAAGCTTTGCTTGAGTATGGTGTGAAGAGACAACATTGTGCTCACATCATCCACATAAAGAGTTTAAAAAAAAACAGTTATACTAACCTCCACTGCCTTGAGTTATCACTTCAGTATCAACAGCAAAAAAATGCTGCATTTAAGTTTCTGTTTTGTTTTTGTGAAACTCATGTTTGAACTCAAATTTCATTCGGGACAGCTGAGGGTGTTAAAGGGTGATGCTTCATTCAGGTTCAGCCCGCTGCATACATAGCATTTTTTTTTTTTCCTTTAAAACATTGATTTCTCATTATTGCCATGTTGTTGTCTATGTTTATTTGTAT
This sequence comes from Oryzias woworae, assembly GCA_016861445.1. NCBI lineage: Eukaryota > Metazoa > Chordata > Actinopteri > Beloniformes > Adrianichthyidae > Oryzias > Oryzias woworae. Next base: position 67,254 of record BOLG01001346.1, on the reverse strand, counting down.
TGCTGAAATATTCTACACTGCAGTTAGTGGCCCACAACCTTTTTCAGGCCAGTGTTGCCCACCTAAGTTCCTCTCCCCAGGATTAATAAAATATCTTGCATGTCAGAGAATGTTTTCACAGACTGGTCTGTAGGGGACTCAAGTTGTCGTCTGATTTTTCCCTTAACATTTGAGGGTATAGTTTATTTTCATCTTCAAAATAATTGGTCTATCTCCAATACTAGATTGAGAATCCATTTTCCTTAATTATTGCTTTTATGTGTCGTGGAATTGATTTGTTCAGCTTGTGGTATTGCATGAGAGTTTTTGGAAACCTTGATTTTCTTGATGCTTGCCGTCATCTCTTCTCTGTTTTGTGGTCTTGTGCTCCTCATTTTCTACTTAATCAAATCAAACTTTATTTGTATAGCACTTTTCCTATGAAGCATAACGCAAAATGCTTTACATTAAAATAAAACAGATTAAAAAAAACAAAAAAAACAAGCACAACCATAAAAATATATGTCTGTTTCACAGGTGATCAACAGTATCAAAAGCAGCACTTAGATCCAGTAGTACTAATACTGTGATCTGACCTGAATCTGAGGCACATCTAACATCATTAATGATCTTTAACAGGGCTGTGGTTCGTTCTAAAACCAGACTGGTTCACCTCAAATATGTTATTGTGTAAGAGAACCTCATTTAGCTGAATAAAAACAATTTTTTTCCAGAATCTTGCTTAAAAATGGCAAGTTGGACACTGGTCTGTAGTTATTAAAAACCATAAGATCTACATTGCTTTTCTTTAGTAACGGTTTCACCACTGCAGTTTTTAAAAGCAGTGGGAAAAATACCCGTTTGTAGAGAGGAGTTTATGATGTTTAAAATCTCGCTCTCCAAAGATCCATAAAATGATTTAAAAAGTGATGTGGGGATGGGATCTAAAAAACAGGTTGTTGGTTTAACTTGGGAGAAAACTCGACCAAGTGTTGCAGCTTCAACCAGGTCAAAACTGTCCAGTGCTTCCTCGGGTAAGGTCAAGTCATCATTTTGATTACAATTGCTTCTTTGTTCCATCAAGATACTAGATCGTACAGAAGCAGTTTTGCTCCTGAAGTGGTCAGCAAAGTCCTCACACAATGCAGCAGAAGCTGGCATTGTGGTCTTGTTCATGTCCGAGTTCAATAAGGATTCTATTGTGCTGAAGAGGATTCTGGGATTATTTTTATTTTCAGAGATGATGTTCGGAAAGTATGAGTTCCTGGTCTGTTTTACAGTCTGGTTGTATAGTTTTAGTTGATTTTGGTATAGTTGATAGTTTATTTCAAGCTTATGTTTTCTCCATATGTTTTCAATGGGGTTAGGTCTGGAGAGTAGGCAGGCCAGCCAAGCACTGTGATGGCATGGGCATCGAATTAGATGTTTCTAAATAGATAACCGAAATAATGTAAATGCAACACATTTAATGACATCTGGGAGACCTGTGTAGGTGATTTAGAGTTCAGTATGATGAGTTGTTGCAACTAGGTTCAAACACTCATGCCCTGCAAAATTTGGAGTTCTCCAATGTATTCTAGTATTTTTTATCCTGTTTTTGTGGGTATTATGAGCTGGAATCTGAATTTTTGTAAAAAAAAAAAAACAAAAACAAAAAAAACCTAACAATTACTTCAAATGAATTAGACAGTGGGCAATAAATCTATCTTCTGCAAATGTATGGACATGAATACAATTTTCCATGTTTTCTATTTTTTGGAAAGGGTCTGTAATCTTTTTTGATTATTTTGCAGAAATACAGGAATCTGTAAAACCTCACATGAGCTGTTCAGTACCCAGGTATTTATCTCTGAGTCACACTGGTTTAAGTTTCGGCTAAAGATGTCCTGGATCCATTTTAGGTCAGTTATTAGATCAAATTGAGACATTCAAAATGAACCATTGTCAACTGTGAACCATATCAGCAACCAGAAATTCTAATTGGAACTGAATCGTTGACAAAATGAATTGTTACACCTCAAACTGGAATGGTGAGGATACAGGGAGCAGAGATGGAGAAGGTGAAGGGCTTAGAGTACTCAGAGCCAACTTTCAAGAGCAATGGAGAGTGCTGGAAAGACTTGAAGAGGGTGAAAGAATGGTGAAACCAGCAATTTTGTTAGTTTAGAGACAGTATCTCTGAGAAAGAGATGACTGACAAAGATGGATTTACTATTAGAAAGGATTACAATGGAAGGACAGATTTTGTTATATGTTTTGGGAGATGAACCGGCAACTTATTAGCATTTTTGTGCGTGTGTGATTACATTTTTATTGTTTTTCAGAAAAGTTTACAAAATCAAGGAGTGACTGGGCTTTGTTTGCCTTGTATACCTTTTATAATGAAAACAACAACCAAAATACAGTGAACAAGCTCCATAAAATGAAAAATATAAGGGGAAGATAAATGAATAACTACATAAACAAAACTGGCAAGTCACCAAGATTCTTCCAGAAACGCCTTGAGCTTTATAATCATAGTAGTCCACACCTTGATCGTTTTCTCATGTGCACCGTGGATACGTGCGGTGGACATTTCAAGATACCCAAAATCAATAAATGAGAGGAGCCAGTGTCTCTGACTTAGGAGAGATCACTGCCTCCACCTGGTTGCAATCAAGTTTTTTGAAGCTGTTAAACTGGTGAGAAAGTTGTGTTTCTGTAGCTTTTTAAGGTTTAACTGTTTTTATGGTTATTCAGAAGTAACAAAGAAGAGGAAAGAAATACACAGCATAGCTAGCTTCAGTGGGAGATAAGAGACTGTCAAATTGTTTGTGTAATTTCGAAGCAGTTCCTCTGCCTCCACAAGAGTCATTCAGAAGCTTAAGAAACGGATGATCTACAAAGGGTGATTTCCATTGTACATATGTTTTCATTGCGGTTCGCAACTGCAAGTAGAAAAAGAAAGTAGAACGTTATATGTGAGGTAAGATAGCAGTCAAAAAGAAACGTCATTCATTCATAAAGAAAAAGTTGTATTCATAAATACAAAGTTGTGCACAAATGTATATCTTAAACATGATTTGTCTTTGTTTTGAATACGACTTTTCTTTGTCTTGAATACACATTTCTCCAGTTAAAGCACTGTCAAAATACGTCATGGGGTCACAGGCATAAACAGTGAGTCCTGGAGCATCAATTCTTCAAACTGTGCATACGCGTTAAAGTTTATTCATAAAAATGAAATAAAATAAAATTTGGGTGAAAGTGGGTTCCATCGATCTGCAATAGCAGATGTATTTTCAGCCTTTTTCCAAGTTGAGATTGCATGAGATATGATTGGACCAAAGCTCCTGTTGGAGTCTTTTAGAGACATGCTTGCAAAAATCACTTCATTTAGTTTGTAGGTGTTACGGCCCCAGCCGTATTTGGATTTGTTTTTTTCTTTATATTGTGTATTTTATTTCTGTCAGAGTGTGATCTCTCTGTTTTTATGGATCTTTGTGGGGTTTTGTGTGTCATTTTAATTTGTTTAAGGTTTGGGGCTGCAGGGTGTGGCTTCCATTGGATCCAAGCTGATGGAGGCAGTCTTAAAGGCACTGGCCTGCGAGAAGGGAACCTGGCTGGAACCAGTCTCCACTGCAAATCAACATGCTGCACTGATGAAGCCATCTGAAAAAGGACTATCAAACATAAAAAAATGGTTCAAAAATAATAATGTTGTCTTTATATTTGCTATTTCTTCCTAAAAAATATTACCTTGATATTTTTGGGAAGTTAAAGCCACAACAGCAGCTGGCAGGGAGGGTAAGTTGAAAACAATGAACTGGAAATAGGAGAAAATGTCACAATATCTGGCTAATTCTTGAGAATTGCGACAAAACATGTCCCACACAGAAAAATACCAGTAAAAGGAAAAAGATATTGATTTAATAATAATTGGTATAATAAACAAGTTAGATCTAAAGGAACTGTGAATAATGGCATTTTTTTTATCAGCAAAGATAATAACTTTTTGTTGTGGGTATTTTTGCTTGGATACATAACTTTTTAAAAACTAAAAATGAGTCGTTTCTAGTGGGTTTTGGAGATCATGGAGGCAGATAGCAAACCCCCAAAAACTAGCCATCTAGCTGCAGTATTTTTTTTTATCTGCAAAGAGTTAAAGAGTGAGAAAGGAATCGTGTTCCCTAAGTTTATGAGAGCGCTCCTAATCACGCTTATTTGCATAATTCTTCTAGATGTTTCTCTGGTAATTTTGGTCTGTGGAATAGAATTCTGGGGGTTTCAGAGAGTTTCCATAAAGTTTAGGTGGTACTTTGTTCTGTTTTTTTTTTTGTTTTTTTACTCACCTTGTAACTTTCAAAATGCTGGAAAATCGAGACAAAATCAGAAGAAAGCTGCTGTTGGTTCAAAAGTCTGCTACACTTGTCAGGATCAAAAATCAAAGTAGAAAGTGTCCCAAAATGCAGCATGTGACATATATATATTAACTATGTAAATTATCTGATTGCGGAAACCAGGTTTTGCAATGGCGAGCATGCACAAACAGGATGCGCAGTAACACACTTTGCGGTAGCTATTTCGTGCTCTGTCCTAAATAGCAGTTTGCTTGTTTTTTTATGTAAGTACACCAATCAGTTGTGGTTGTGCAAAAATACTGATAATTTGGACTTGCTTTACATTCAAAGTATTCAACAAATATTGTAATATTTTACTTGTGGTCTGTCTTGTGCTGGTCTTTTTCGGGTACATTTGTTTACATGATCAGCTGTTGTCGCTTGGCTGGCAACAAAAAATATGGAAGGACATTGATGTTAATGTCTTTTTTTTCCAGCAGAACTATGGTATCAAGATATTTTTCCTGCCAGGGGATGTAAAATTGGGGTACACACAAATGGGTTGTGTGTACCCCGCCTTTGCCAAACAGCAGCTGTACAGATTCCAGCATCCCCATGATTAAGCACGTTTAGAACATGGATGTCATTTTGACACATTTAGCCCATTTGTTTATTGTAAATTCTGACATAAAGGAACCAAAAACATGGCAAATAACAGGACAGTTGGAAAAACTGTTAACAAACTTTTATTTTCTGAACCTTTCCCTTTAGCACTCACTTCTTCATCTTTGGTTTTTGGCTGATCCCTTTAGCCGTCGCCCCAGCAAGTCATCCCACTCGATCTAATCTTCTCGTCTGCATCCTCCTCACTCACACTGACCACACGCGTATACTCATTCTCTACATCGATGAACCTCATCTTTGTAAAAGTGCAATTTTAAATGTTTTACATGTCATGTGGTGTTTTGTAAAAAAATAACCAAAACCAGAGCAGGTTCAGTTATGCTCTCTCACACTGGCATAAACACAGTCTGTGTTGGAGCCGTTCTTCTGTCTTCTTGATCTGTTGGACTTCTTAACATTTATAGCAGCATAATGGAGGCTTTCTGTGTCTTTGTTCTCAGCCTGAAACCAAATTCACAGAAGAGAATCACAGTGAGAACTTTGTGTGAATCCAAGATTAAAACGAAAACTGAAGAGAGTTGAGTCTCACCTCTGAGCTTCTAAAGGAGGCAGCAGAAGATCTTTTATCTAAATATTAAACACAAAAAAATAGCTTTACTTCAAGAAAATATTTGATCAACAATAAAAGAAGTGTTGTGTACCTGTGGAGGTGCAGTTGTTGCTCTTGTTGATCTTCCACAGCAGAAAAAGCAGAAAAACAACGAGGACGCTCATGATGGTCAATAATCCAACCAACGTGTGTAGAATCACAGAGTTCAGTGAAGCTGCAGAGTCTGGGATCAGATGAAATAACTGATTTAACTTTTAATTCATCTGGACACCATTTTTTCCACAAAGTACATTCTTCAAAGATAAAACTTACTCTTGATGTCCAGCTTGGTCCCGTTTCCAAACAGTATGTGTCCACATGAAGCAACAGCACAGTAATAGATTCCAGAATGAGACTCAGTCAGGTCGTCCATGTTCAGCTCATAGACACAGCTGTGTGTTTGTGTGTTGTTCTTTCTCTCACACTGATCATTCCTGCCTCCATGAGTGTAAATGAGTCCTGGATGAGAGTCTCCAGAGTCTTTGAACCAGTAAACTCTGTGTTCTCCATCACAGCTTCCAGTGTGTACTGTACAGTTCAGAGTCACAGAGTCTCCTGCATGGATGTTCTTAGAGGACGACTGAACCACTGAAGTCTGGATGGTTAAACCTGAACCTTTTACATCAACTGTAACCACATTTACAAACTTAATTTCTGTAGCCGAACTAATGACACAGTGGTACGTAGCAGAGTCAGAATCTTGTAGGTGTATAATATTTAAGTGATAGTTTTGGTTTTCACTTTTCACTTTGAAATGAGGGTTTTCACTAAATTCCTTAAATGAAGGATGGTCTTTTTGGTATCGAAACATTTTTGAAATGAGCTGAAGCTTCTTTCCCACGATTTGTTTGTACCATGCAACCCAAATGAAATCACTCATGCTATAGTAACATGGTAAAGTCACAGTTTGACCAATAAGACCGGATATAAATGTACTGTCTTCATGCACAGTAAAGGAGGATGCGAGAAGAGTCATTTGAGCTAAAGTAAAACATAGAAGAAAAACACTGTTATTTTTAAATTGTAAATTTGACAGATTTTAGACTTAAGAAAAAAATATTTGCGTTAAAAGTGTCTGTATCAGAACTTACCTGAAAGCAAATGTGTCAAAAGGAAAACAACCTGAGCAGATGTCTTCATGTTTGGATTTTTGTGTTGATTGAACATAAGCTCTGCTTTTTCCTCTCATAAAGACAAGAAGCTGCATCTCATTGGCCCACTTAAAGTCCCACATTTCCCCTTCTAAGGAAACATGATCACATGTTCTCAAAAACCAATGATGGTATTTTTTCAGTTTTCAGTTTTCTTCCACAAAGTTATCAAAATCAAAAGTAAACACAATTTTGTAACTATTTTTGTAATTTTGCATGAAATATTACTTTGAATCTTGGATCATAATATTTATATATTTAACAAAATAAACAGAGTTGAGTATGAGTATTTGAAATGTATTTTCAGACCCACAACATGTGAAACAAATACTTTTACACACAGTAAGTCAACACATATCACATAGTTTAAAATTAAAAGGCTGTTAAAGTCCTACATCTATCCCAAAATGCTTTTACGCAAAGTTAAGGCAAATGTATTTATACAGACAATTCACACATCCATGATCTGGATAAACTGTTGCTGACTCCATTAGGCAGACTGTCACAGTAACCAAACAAATAAATGAGTAAAAAAGTCTCATTCGGTATTGTTTAGAAAATGAAACTTTGACTCTAGCAATGTTTTTAAAATGGTAAAATGCTGATAAAAATAAACTGAACTGATTTGTCAAAACAGAATGGCAATGAGAGCAAATAATCTGACGGTCTTTATTTTAATAAATGAGAATAGCAGGATGCTGTGATGCTCCTCTGTATACAGGCTCCCGTTAGTGAATGAAGATGAGGTGGTGAATCAGAAAGAAGACAAACTGTGGGAGATTGGGGTCGGGTGCAGTTGTGTTCCATTTTTTGCTGTTACCTTCTGTTGTCTTCTCTTTCCTCCTTCTTAACTCGCTCTCCTGTCCTCTTAATGTCTGCACCTGTGCTTGATTGTCTCGCCCTTCTTTTTTAGGCTGCGTGCTCCTTCCACTAGTTGCAAAAAGAGGCTGAGATGGGCAGTGGTCAGCGTCACAGAATGGCAACTTGATATGAAACCGATTAAGATAAGGTTAATGGTGTGACAACTCATGGTAAGAAAAACAAAATCCATCTATCCATCCATCCATCCATCCATCCTCACAACCCAGTGAATCCCTTTCAGGATCACAGGGCTGCTGAAGACCTCCTAGTTACTGTTGGGTAAAGGCAGGGTACACTCTGAACAGCTCGCCAGTCTGCTGCAGGGTCACATGCTCACATTCACACCTGGGGACAATTTAAAGATACAAATCAGTCTGTAAAAGCATGTTTTTGGACTGTAGGAGGAAGCAAGAGTACCTGGAGAAAACCCTCACATGCACAGGGAGAACATGCAAACTCCACACAGAAAGGTCTCAGCTGGTTAGGATGGCGGGGCGCTCCTTTAGAGATAGGGTGAGAAGCTCGGTCACCTGGGAGGAGCTCGGAGTAGAGCCGCAGCTCTTCCACATCGAGAGGCTCGGGCATCTGGTTCGGATGCCTCCTGGACGCCTCCTTGGGGAGGACTGGGAAGACCCAGAATACGCCTCTCAGTTGGCTGGGGAACGTCTTGGGGTCCCCCCAGAGGAGCTGGAGGAAGTGGCCAGGGAGAGAGAAGTATGGTCATCTTTGCTGAGACTGATGGAAGTACCTGATGATACAGGTATGTGTCATGATAATTGATGAGATGTTGATAGGCAGGTGGCACAAGAATTTTCAAATATGATCAAATATGGTTATCCTGAAAAATTCCATTATTTTTTATGTGAAACTTGCATTTTATGTAAATTCATAGCGCATGCATTGAAATAATTTGGTCCATATAATGAAACCCAAAGCTTCAGTGTCCAAGAAAAGTAGAATATTACATCAGATCAATTGATATTTTCAGCACAAATGTCATCTTTTATATCCCTCTTTTCTAAATAGGATCACAGGGACGTTGTATCCTATCATAGCTACTGTGGGATATACCCTGAAAACTGTGAGGGATACCCTGAAAACTTCCCCAATCTATTACAAGGACGTAGACAAACAACACACATACAATGACACCTAAGGGATGTTAGAACCACCAATTAACTTAATAATTACAATTTTGCTTAGAGGAAGGAAGTTGTAGTGCCCTTGCACACACATTGAGAAAATACTAACTTCACACTGAAAGGAATCAACGGCGATTCAAACTAGGACCTTTTTGCTGTGAAGCAAAAGAGCTAATTACATCACCACCATGCAGCGAAGGACAAATATACAACTGCTAAACACTGCATTCACTTAATGCATTGTTGGATCTCCTTTTGCATAAATTACTGCATAGAATGGCAGGCACCTCACGGCATTGTGTAGGTGTAACGGAAACCCAAGTTGCTTTGATAGCTGTTTTCAAGTCATTTTGGGTTTGATCCCTCTTATGTTCTGCTTGTCAACAGCCCTCAGGTTTTCTGGGTCAGGTGAGAAAGGCTTGCCTATCAAGCAAAGTAACATCATGGGTATTGTGTCAGCTTTTGCTAAATTAAACACTCAAACCACACTTGCAACACACTTTTTCCTTCCAGTCAATTTTCTGTCATAGTTTTCCCCAAATGCTAAAACACATTTTCAGTAACATTACACCAATTTCACCAAACACCCAATTTAATTTTTAAAATATAGGCTAAATATACGAAATACTTGAGTCAAAAGCTCATTTTGAGGTCAAAATAAAGACTGTTGTCAAAACTAACCTGTTCCAGTCTGATCCAGGACTCAATGGAAATGTCATCACAGGCCATGTCCACACCTGCAACTGGCCTTCTTGAGTGTAAGGTTCTCTGTTGTATACCTTCCAATGCCAAGCTGAAAATAAAAATCTTCAATTGGGTTAAGGAAAGGAGATTATGGTGGAAGGAAAACTAATACTAACTGAGGATCTGTGTGGAACCGCTTTCTGATGACCAAACGTTTTCACATTGTCCCAGACAATAAAAAAAATTGCATTTTTCCTCACATTTTCTTTGTGAAATTGAGCAAAAGAGCATCACAAAGACCATCTATAAAATGTTTGAAGATGCTGTGTGTTGTAAAGTTACTGATTGCAGCACTGAGTGTGACATTTCCCCCACACTGATCTGGGATTTGCACTATGGTATGTTGACCAGTATTTCTACCTCTGCTTCTCTTTGCTAATTAAAACCATCCACAAAAATAAACGTGTGTGTCCTGTCCACTGAATCAAATGCAAAAACAACCCAGAAAAACACAGCCTTCCACTACTTGAACGTACTGAAATGGCAGTTCTTTCACATGTTCTGAATTTCTTTCAAACGGAACTCTGCAAATGTGTTTCATGTTGACTCTATTGCAATGAAAAACACAAGCAATAGTGGAGAGGCTTACACTGTTGATTGATCAAAAGTTGGTATTGTCTTCAATTATCCATTGCTGAATTTCAGACAGTTTTATTTTATTATTTTAAATCACCATTTGCACAATGAGAGCCTCCTGTTGCTGGGTGAATACAGGTGGTCATCCGCACGCATAAGACTGTCTAACAGCTGACTGTAAAACAATGCAAACAGTAAATAAAAGTAAAAAAAGATGCATTGTAAAATGTATACTAAAATGTAAAAAAAAGCATTTTTTCGCATCTTGTTTTTGGCAAGTGTAAAAAAAAAAAAGGATTACTAATTACCTTGTGATCTTGGGAGATTGGTGATGAAGTTGACGACAATGTGTGACCAAGGGCGTTGAGGTTTGGGCAACGGCTAGAGAAGACCGGCAGGTAGCTGACGGGGAGTCTTGGATTGTTGGCACGGGTTGCAGTTCAGGACATACTGTGCCACGTCCGCCTGCATGGTAGGCCACCAGAAAGAGTTCTGCATCAGGGTCTGTGTGGTGTTCATACCTTGGTGACCTGCCACAGGGGAGTCATGGATGTGCCGAAGAACCCAATCACGGTGAGTAGGATGGACGGCGATGGAGGATTGGCTTCATTGGCCTCAGTCAACTAGGGTCTGTAGGTGATTTGGAAGTGGAAACGTGCAAAGAATAGGGACCACCTGGCATGTTGGGCGTTTAGTCTTTTGGCCGTCTTGAGGTACTCTAGGTTTTTATGGTCGGTTAACACAGTGAACGGATGTGATGCTCCCTCGAGCCAGTGCCGCCAGTCGGTAAAGACCTCCTTCATGGCCAGCAGCTCCTGGTCCCCCATGTTGTAGTTCCATTCTGCGGCAGATAGCTTTTTGGAGAAGTATGCACACGGAAACATTTTGGAGGACTGACCTTGGCGTTGAGACAGGACGGCCACCACACCAGGACTGGAGGCATCCACCTCCGCTATGAACAGGAGTGAGGGGTCCAGGTAAGAGAGGATGGGCGCCTGGGAGAAACGCTGCTTGAGAGCCACAAAAGCTGCCTCGGCCTTGGGCGTCCATTGCAGATGAGCCGGTGACCCTTTCAGCATTGATGTTAGGGGAGCTGCCACGACACTGAAGTCCCGGATGAAGCGTGAGCCACTGCAGCACCGCATCCACCTTTCCTTGGTCCATGGCCACCCCCTGAGCACAGATGACATAACCTAAGACTGACACTGAGGTTAGGTGAAATTCACATTTCTCACGTTTGACATACAGTTTGTTCTCAATCAAACGCTGTAAAACCTGGCGAATGTGCGATACATGCTCTTCCATAATATATTACAGTAAACCAGGATGTGATCTATATATATACAGTAACGTTTCTGGAGCATGTCTAGGAAAATCTCATTCACAAACGCCTGAAACACGGAGGGAGCATTTCACAGGGCAAGGTACGAGGTACTTGTAATGCCCAGTGGTAGTGGAGAAGGTGGTATTCCACTTGTCCCCCTCTCATACGAACCAGGTTGTAGGCACTTCTCATATCAAGCTGTTCCAGGGCCGCAGGAACCAGAGGTTGGGGGATAACGATACTTGACAATCACCTCATTCAAAGCATAATAATCAATGCAGGGGCGGAGACCTCCATCTTTCTTTTTTTACAAAGAAAAACCCTGCCGAGGCGGGTGATGTGGAGGGTCAAATGAAACCTTTGGTTAACTCCTCCTGAATGTAAAACTGCATGATTTCGGTTTCTTTTAAGGATAATGGAAACACCCTACCACGTGGAGGTGTGGCCCCAGGTACCAGATCTATAGCACAATCATATGGGCACAATCATATGGTCTGTGAGGTGGAAGGCTTGTGATGTGTTGTTTGTTGAAAGCCTCGTGCAGATCCTGGTATTGGGGTTGCAGATAGTCAGATAACAACAGATAACAAGTTCTGTCAAGTCGAATTGGGTTGTGGCGATCAGGTTCTGCTGAGGAGGGCAGGTGCGAGAGCCCAAAGGAAAACCACCCTGGAGACACAACCGATGACTGTGAGTTAAAGGTGAGTTCTTTCTTGGACAAGCTGATGGTGGTTGATGGTGGTCTGAAATCCCAGGGAATAAGCAGCCGCTGTGTCCTTACCCTGCTTAATAGCTATCAGCTGTTCCCTGGGTTCTTTGCCATCACTGGGATGATGAAACACCTCATGTAGCAGATGTTTGAGAGCGTCATATGACTAAAACTGCAGAGAACCACCAGCCCAAGTCACAGCCAACCATTCCAACACTTCACCAGACAACAGCGGGCAGAGGAAAGATACCTTAGGCTCTTCGGTGGGAAATAAATGTGCCTGTTGGTGCAGGTACAGCTGGCATTGCAGGAAGACACCACTACAGCGTTCTGGCTTGCCGTCTAATTTGTCCGGCAGGGAGAGACGGGCTCCGGCAGCCCTTTTTTTTTACTACTAAATAAAGAACGTACCCTAGGAAGTTATATACAACTTCTTTAAACCAGAGTCCTTGTTCATCTTATGTTGTGTTGTACAATAAAATAAAAAAAAATTGAGAAGATTGCAATTTTTTTAAAATTTCTGATTCAAATTGCCATTGGCTCCCAGTGACCCACATGCTGCACACATGTGGATGCGCACTGAGGTTGCATCTCAGACTCTGCCTTTGGTGGGTCTCTCAGAACTTGCTCGAGGGCTATATGTGGTGTGCAGGTCGCCATGAAACTCTGATTTTTGTCAATTTAAGTTAAACCACAATGTATTTTGAGAACAATGAGAGATAAAAAAATATATAATATGTTTTTTAAAAAACAAATAAAACCACTCATTTCCTGTCAGGACTGACTTTCACACAATAGTTTTTACATATCCAGGCTAAGAAAGAAGCCGTGCTGTGAAAGTGGAGCAGTGTTTGCTGCGCGTGGTCTGGCTGCAATGTCTGAAAGGCTATTGTGTGCCTGCGGCCTGCTGTCATCACAGTGGAAAAAGGAGAGTTGGGGGACTGAGGTGAAGAGCTGCTGTTTGCCCACAAATGCATGCAAACACTCATCTAAACTGCACATGTGTTTATTTTATCTATTCATCTCACAAAGACACCCAAACGAGTAAAAACGCAGTCATCCAGATTTTAAGTAGCTTTTAATCAGTTTTAGTTTAAACTAAGATCATCAAAGTCATATATATTTCTGTCAATAACATAAACTATATAAAAGCAGATTAAAGCACACTGATCTGTTCCTGTTACCAGTCTCTGTGGTTCTTCACACCTCACACTAGTTTTTCCTGTTTAGAAAACAACCAATAGAACAAAGGTTAGTTCGCCAGCTAACCCCTGTGTGCCTCGTTACTTAATCAAGTCATGCACTTAAATATAAATTGATAAAGTTTTACCTTAGAAATGAACTAACCATGTATGCACTGTAATTAGATTAATTCTATTGTCTTTAATGTGACTCCTTCCATGAATTTGTCTATAAATGTATAATAATATTTGAGATCAGCATTGTGTCAAAATAAGGCCTTTTTGACTGACTCCTTGTCGCTGAATGGGATGCAATGGTCTGCATGTGAGAACTTGATAGAATGACACCCCCCCGCTTTCCAAATAGGAAGTATCCGCTGGTTTCAGGAAGCTTAAATCCAATAGACTTTTATTGAAAAATGAACTGTTAGTTCTTAGTCGTTCTATTTGTCAGAATAACCATTCTTGGATACTGTTTGTTGTGTGTGGAGCCCACTGGCCAGTTGCCATAAAATCGCTGACTCAGACCAACTCAGACCAATCACTGTCGAATGGTTCCAAATGGCAGCATCTGTATCGCAGAAATATGGCGACTGAATTGGCTTAATTTTGCAGAAGCCGGAGGTAACACATTTTCTATGGTTGACATCACAGTCCGTCTCTATATGCTGTCAATGGTCACGATCCCACTGGATTCTTCTCTTACATCAGTTGCATTTGGGAACATTGAGAGAAGATGATCATCAGCAAACCTGTTTACCAGAAAAAGTTTTTTTAAAGCAGCATCCTCTTTGACTGAACAAGTCATTTAATGTTAGCTGGTTATGCTTTAGTTTTTTTAAAAGACACTTTATGCATGTTATCAAAAACTAAACTAATAATTCTATTATACTTTTTTGTTTCATCGAAGTCCCCAAAGTGTAAAATCTGATGTTGCCATAGACTGACTTTTGCTTTAGTTACACACAAACCGCAAGGTATTGTCTCTTCCTGTAAAATGATGTCTCACCCCAGCCCCCACCTCTCTGCCCCCCTTTCCTCTGCAGACCTCCCAATTCTTGTTTTGAATAACTTTTTCAATAACTGTTTCCTGTTTGTCACCTCCTTATGGCATAGTTCACAGATGCAGCTTGAATAAAGTCTCAGTAAATGTTTACAGACATACGTTTCACATGTTTGCTGCATGTTTGCTGCAAGAACAACAGCCCTGGTGTCTGCATGTCATTTGGATTTTTGAGGAGCTTCAGAGCTGCAGAGATCTGGAGTCAGAAAACAAAATATTAAGGATCAAAAATGAAATTAAAATGTAATTTCTGCCTGTTCAGGAGGCTTTAACTGCACATGTGTGATGGCATAGTCCAATGACCTACCGGCTACATTAAACAGGAACCAAACAACAAAGCCCTCACCCCTAACCACCCCCCGATTACAGTCTCTGTACAGTGACATGAGTCCTGGCTCTTTCTGGCTTTAAAGTGACACTGAACACTGAGGCAGACACAGACTTTGAGGTTAAAAACTAGACATGTGATCAGACAAAGACACAAATAAACGACTCGTTCTCCTGAAGCTGAGCTGCAGTTCCATCAGCTTCCTGACCTTACCTGGTGGCAGCATACAGCCCGCTGTCTGCAGCTCTCTTTCTGATGAAGACCTGCCATCTCTCTTTGTTTTTGCCAGAAACTCAGGGTGGCGTAGTTCAGGTCATCCGATTACAGATTCTAAAAACCAGAATGTTCGTTTAACCCTTGTGAAAACACAGTTTCTGAGTCTGTCACTATCAGGGCTTAGTCAAGAGGGTGTTTCTTTAGTGTGGTATTCAGATAAGCATGTCTAGAGACTCATTTCCTTTATATCTATCTTTTCTGTTTATTAATCAAACTTTTTACATGTCTGTCAGAAAACATTCTTTGTCACTGTTCCTCCTTGTGTTGCTGCAGACTTAAGAGTTTTAAAGAGCATCAAACTTCTTTAAGTTTTTTGTTTGTTTCCCACACACTGGAGCTGTGTGTGTCATCCGAGTAAAACTCAAAATAAAAACTTGGATTACTTTAGAATTTGTTTGTTTTTTCATAGATTGTGATACATTTAGAAAGACGTGTTTAAGAATTAAGAAAATGCAACATAGAGTGGTCCCTGGCCAGCTTTGAAGGACCATCCGACTCTGTACTACAAGAGCTGGAATTTGGTTGTGTGCTTTTTCTAACAGAAGTCTAAACTGTTCCCAGTTTATATTGGGCTCTGGCACAAATGTCCTTTGTCTCCAGTTCTATTTGTGAGTTTTTTATTGAGAGAATTTCTAAATACAGCCAGGGTCCACTTGGATTCTTATTTGGGGACTGCAGGATTTCATTTCAGCTTTTATGCAGATGATTTCCTGTAGACTTCACAGAACCAGGACCTGCAATGTCCATCGAGTGTAATATGGCTGGAATGAGAATTGCCGGCTCCAAGTCAGAGACAATGGTTCCCAATCAAAAAAAGGTTGTGTTTTCCTAGGTAGGTGGAGAGCTCCTGCCTCAAGTAAAGAAGCAAAGTATCTTTGGGTGTTGCTCACAAGTGAGAGAAGAATGGAATAAGAAATAGCAACACCTGCAGTGATGCAGTCACTGTATTGGTTTGTTGTAGCAAAGAAAGAAGCCAGTAGAGGTGGTTCACTCATCTCCTTCTGATGTGTCCAGAATGCCTGCTTGGGCAGGTATTTCAGTCATATCTCACCAGAAGGAGGTCCTGCTGAAGACAGCGAATGGGCTGCAGGGATTATGCCTCCAGCAGGGCTGGAAGGGTTTTAGGGCTCAAACAGCAGAACTCAAAGGAGTCTCTATAGAGTGGGAGGTCCGGGCATCTTTCCTTAGGCTGCTGACTCTGAAACCTGGCTCTGGATATGGATTGGTATAATTCTAATGGTCTTCTCAAGATGGACCATGGTGCCCTGTACATCAGCTTTGATGGTTTTAATAATTTTGTAACACACCTTTTGTGGAGACAAAATCACAGCAAATTGTGCTTGACTTTGATAATGTAAACATGATGTCATTGGAGTCTGCAATGCCTATAGAGCAGCAGGGAGCGACAGAATGAAAAAAATAAAAATATAGTTTGACTGGAGGTGAGAGGAATGAAACTAAAACTTAACTACTCCTCCACCACAGCCACGCCTATTTGTGGAAAGATGACATCTTTCAAGGTTTGTAACCACTGTGACGAAAACCAATTCATGACAGTGAACATTTACTAAAACTCAACCATTAAAAGAAATTTAACTTAAATTTATGAAGTCAGTTTAAACACTTTGTCACATAGCTTTAGGAAATCACGCATGTTAATTTCCAGTTTTGCGAATAAACACTTTGGTAACACAAGATGCAGGGGCTTCTGTATTTATGCAATCACTGCCTGCTTTTTTTCCGCATCTGCAGAGTTTTATTTCCTAAAATGCAGGACATACTTTTTAAAAAAAAATGTATTTCTATTTCTTGAATGATGAAATGACAATGTCAAATGGAAATGCTCATGCACTATCTTTCTGCATATCAGTATCTTGCTTAATCTTTGTTGCACAGTGATATTTAAAGGTGTATGTCTACTCATTGGTTATTCTTTGTACTGTTTTGGTTTATGTTTTTAAACCTCTACCCAAACACTTGTTGACTACTACACTGTTAGAATGAATGCTGGGCATCATCATAAAAACAGCAAATTTAAATCCATGTTTGAGTTTGAAAAAATTGACCCTAAATATTGGACGTGCTTTGCTGGTTGTCACTATGAGAAGTTATCAACTAATGCTTGCTCTAGACCCCTGACCATGGTCACCTACTATTGGAAGAACGTCTGGGAGCTCTAATTTTAGCAATTAAATTGTTTCTTTTTGTTGTTTCTTTTAAAAGGCGTAGGTTTTGTTTACTGTATTGGTTGTTTTTCTGTTAAGTATCATCTAGCACACAACATTAAGATCGCAAGTTTGGTTCCATGACTCCAAAAGGAATTGACTTGGTTTTGAAACATGGATGTCTCAGTGGGCTTCACACAGGTATTTAAGAAACCAAAACCAAAAGAACATAAAGTCAGTCATAAATGTAAACAATAGCTGTTTGCTAGACAAGCTAAACAGGCTAAACTAAACTGACAACAGGATTAGCAAGAATGTGTATAAAGAAACACACCAGAATGGTTATTCTAGCAAATATAATAACTAAGTAATAACTTTTTAATTCTCTAAAGATGTCTATGGAATTTCAGCTTGCCAGGACCAGCAGGTAATTCCTGTTTGGAACATGAGGGGGGATGGGCTACAGTGTGTATGCCCAACACAAAGGTATGTAAAGAGCTTACTTACTATGTTAATGCCTATTATAGGTAAATTTGTTATTATTTGTTACAATTTTAATGATGAATGGATTGGTAAACTCAAATATTGTATTTAAATGCTCAAACATTTGAGCTAAACCAGAAGATGAAATTGGCTCCATCTCCAATAACTAAAAAAATTACAGATAGATATGGTCTGATCTGACAAGGTCATCATTTGAGCCCAATCATGCAGTTTCAGACTCAATCTGTAATTGCTGGTTCTTGATCACTGATATGATACGGACTTTTGTCTTATTTTTATCAATGCTGTATATTTCAATCTTATTATTTCAAATGAACATTCTACTTGAAGTCTGCATGTCATGAACATATAATGGCAATATATTTAGATTATGTAAGGGGTTTGAGTAGGAGGTGCACATAAAAAGTTCGGTTTAGATTAGATTATAGATTTGAACTTTTGGGCTCAAAAACTCCTAATACACTTTTAAAACTGACAGAAAGTATCTCGTTTGGTTTGTCATTATGCAAACTACAAAAAGATTTCAACTAAAGAAAGATCTGATTTTTTTGGGTGTTTCTTTGTGCCGATAGAGAGTCGACAGTTTTTCGGCTCCTAAGCGCTCGCTCTGGAAGAAGGAGATAAAAAATATTAATTAATCTCTCATAAAAAAGAAAGCAAAAACATATAAATGGTTCCATTTATATTAGCTAGTAATGAAAACTCATCATCATGTTCACGCTACAACAACTAATTTGGAAGAAAGTCCTTGTTTTTATTTTTACTGAATGTGTGAATGTGATCAAAAATGTTCAATAATTCTGAAGATTCTTAGGTCATCAAACATTCTCACATGACTAATCACTACCTGTTTGTCTTGCCACAACAAAGATTTTAGAGGAAAAATCTCCTCTACTTTTTCAAGAATTTCTCATGGACATACGGATCAATTTTAATTAAAAAAGTCCAACAGATCTGAAGATACCGCGATGAACACGCAGAGGCGTTTGGATCCATATGCAGGCAGAAGTTAATCAGCGACAAAATCAGACAAGGGCAAAGACGGGAACGAATCCAAGGCCAGGCAGGGGTCAGGAACGAGGAGCAAGATACGGCAGCGAAGAAACAGGCTAGGGTCGAAACCAGAAAAGACAAGACATAGAGCGCTCAGAATTTGATGCAGGGCAAACAATACTCTGCCCAGGGCAAAGGGATGGTGGACATATAAATATGCAATAAATAGATGGGAGACAGCTGTTGGAGACGTGGGGGATCAATATTCAGGAGAGAGCTCCCTCTGGTGGTCGGAGGTGGAACTGGATGGGTGAGGCCTGACAGATACCAACACTACGGTTTCCAAACGTTGTCATATGACTAATAGTCTTAAAGTTGAGTCATCACAACTGGACTTAAAATATTCTTCCTTGAAACATTTCACCACTTATCAAAGTGACTTCATCAGCAGCAAAACGTTTTAAGAAGGAATTTAAGTCCAGTTGCTGTGACTGAACTTCACCTGGATGAAAGAGAACCTTCACCAACAAATGAATAATTATCATCTATTTTTTATTTTTTAATGGTAAACATTTTTTTTTCTGGTTGATAGTTGCTTTTTTTCTTTACTTCATTGTTTAAGCTACTTCAAAGAAGTGCACTGTTTTAGTGTTAAATGATAAAATAAGATGAAGAAAACAAAAACAGGAACCAACTTGGATCTCTTTATTACAGGATTTTCATTTTTTAAAAACTGTTTCATAAAATTATCTGACCAGGAATGTTACTCAAAAATAAATGACTCGGAATATGATTGGGGCTAAAACAATTCTGATGAGGACATCCCTTATTACAGATATTTCAAGTCTTTGAACAGGTTTAGTTCTCCTCCCTCACACTCGCATAAACACAATGGCTGCTGGAGGCACTTTTTTGTCTTTTTGATCGTTTCATCCGCTTAACATTCACAGTGGCATATTGGAGGCCTTCTGCTTCTTGAACTGTAATCTAAAGACAAAAAAAAAATTAAGATAACATTTTGAAGAGATATAGACTGTTCAAGTATACAGTATACTTCATCTAGTCATATAAGACACAATACCATATCTTACCTTTGTGCTTGTAGCTTCTGATCTCTCCTCTAGTTGGAAAATTTAAAAAAACAAACAAAAAAAAAAACATGATTTTTTTTTTTTGTAACTTCAGTGTACATTATGAAGCAATACTGGAAAAGCAAAATATTTTTTTCACCTGTAGATAGAAGTTTGTTGCTTTGTTTTATCTTGTACAACAAGAAAATCACAAACACAACAAGACTGATGATAGCTATCACTGATCCAATAAAAAGGTAAACCAAGACGGGAGTTTCATCAGAATCTTTATCACCTGCAGAGAGTCACATATCACAAAGACAGACTTCATTCTCAGGAAAGACGCAACACAAACTTGCAGAGAAGCAGTTCACCCTCACTGTAACTCACCTGTGAGGTCCAGTTTGGTCCCGTTTCCAAACAGTATGTGTCCACATGAGGCAACAGCACAGTAGTAAATCCCAGAATGAGACTCAGTGAGGTTCTCCATGTTCAGCTCATAGACACAGCTGTGTGTTTGTGTGTTGTTCTTTCTCTCACACTGATCATTCCTGCCTCCATGAGTGTAAATGAGTCCTGGATGAGAGTCTCCAGAGTCTTTGAACCAGTAAACTCTGTGTTCTCCATCACAGCTCCCAGTGTGTACTGTACAGTTCAGAGTCACAGAGTCTCCTGCATGGATGTTCTTAGAGGACGACTGAACCACTGAATCCTTGACGGTTAAACCTGAACCTTTTACATTGACTGTAACACCCTCTGGGAAATTTAGGACCATTGCGTAGCTCCCTGCACAATAGTAAGTAGCAGAGTCAGAAAATTGCAGTTTGGAAATCTTCAAGTAATGATTTTGATTTCTTGCATCCAGTTTGATGCGTGCATTGTTCTTGAATTCACCATAAAAGGTCCCCTCTGTACTGTGCACATAGAAACTGCATATAAGTTCAGGCTTTAGTCCAAAAGTTTGCTTGTACCAGGAGATCCATGTTATTTGATCACCTTCAAAAGAACATTCTAAAGTAACAGTTTCACCAACATTGAAAGTTAGAAATTCATCTCTCTGCTGTATAGAGGAGGAGGATTTTAGACGAATCTTCTGACCTAAAGTGAAACAAAAGCAAACTTAAATCCAAAAGGCATACTTAACATTTTTAAATTCATAGAAATGTGCTTGGAAATGTGTATAAAACGATAAAACCACAACTCACCATTTGCTCCTGTAAATAAACATGTCAGAAAGATAACAAAGAACGTAGAAATCATCATGTCTGAATTCTCGTGTGAAATGAAAATGCAGCTGATGATTTTTCACATTTATAGTGACAAGACAGCATTTGATTGGTCCTCTGAAGTGACAACAGTGTTAGGAAACATGATCACATGATCAAAGCCACAATCAGGTTTGTGTCTGTCTAACTGTGATGGGAGTGTCCACCTGCCTACAGTGAAAAGCTGGCTTCTGACCTCTTTTGGGCTCAACATCTGCTTCGTGCCGACTTTTTTCACTTTCATTGGAGCAGATGTTTCATGGATTTTCTGCTTTTCTATCTGCTGAATTTGTTCTTGTTGCTGGAATTACTGAACTAGCCACATTTTTTGTCTTTGCTCAGATTTCTAAACATATACTGAATTTGTTTGTCTCTTTCCTTCCTTCCTCTCAGATTCTAAGTTGTTTTAGCAGATAGTTGACATTATCATATCTACTTCTTTTTGATTTTTCTCCTTAATCTTCTATTTCAAGACGGTTTTCCTCTTCACTGTCACTCTTTGTTTGAGAATTATGGTAACATGACCCACTATTATACATTGAAGACAATCTGGCCGTATTGAAAAAATCAGGTCAAACATACAATGCCAAAATTTATAACTCTAAAAAAGGTCTTGATGTTGTTTTGTATCTTGTGTAGCACCTCGTGAGCTGAAAAATAAAAAAATTAAAAATTAATTGTAGAAGAGAAATTAAACATTGGCATATCCATGAATTAAAAGGGGATGCCAACCATACATCACGAGTCCCTGATTGGTCAGAGTTCAACCTATTCCTCTTGTAAGTAGAGCCCAAAAACGGTCGTATTAACTTATGTAGCTACACATTAACGTGAGTTTTGAATCTGGAAGCCCAAAACAGACTTTACATTGACTTTTCATTCGAAGTGGTCGTTCAAACACATACTGTTGAGGGCTGTGAGAATGTAGTTTAAGAGCCACAGATTCATAATCATAATTCAGCAGCATTGTTTGACACACACAGAAACACAGATAAATAGAAACACACACAAACACACAGAGGGCCAATTTAGAGATTGTAATTAACCTATGATTCATGTTTTTGAACTGTGGGAAGAAGCCATAGTTCTCGTAGAAAATGCATGGATGCATGGGGTGAACATGCAAACTCCACCCTGAAAAGATCCCAGCTGGGATGTGAACTAGAACCCAGGGCCTAGATTTTCCCCTGTTATCAAGTTCATCATTTCATCTGCAATAGCCATATTTTTCCTTCTTTCATTCCCAACATTCCCCATCCAGCCATTGCTTTATGTTTCATATGAAGAACCCAAGGACCAGCATGAAAGTATGAAAAGGTAGATAGATATAAAAGAGACAGGGTGCAGAGGTGCTTCACGCTTCGTCCACCCATGTGTCGAAGTGTGTTTGGGCAAGAAACTAAATCCAACATTACTCCTGGTGGTTACAGGTTAGCATCAGTCTAAGGCAGCAGAGCTGCCATCAGTGTATGGGACTGTGACTGTAAAGTATTTTGAACCTTCAAGAAATGTAGAAAAGTGCTATATGTATTATACATACTTTAATTTAACAAATGAGAGAAGGCTGCTACAGACTTACTTCAATTAATGAGGGTGAGGTATTGAGCCAGAAGTAAGCAAGGAAAGATTTGTAAGTCGCAGATAAATAGTTCAATAGGAAAGAAAACCTTGATACCTGTAGTCCAGAAGTAGCAAATTCGCGAGGAACATCTCAAAGTCTGAAACAGGTAATAGTCTGAACCTTGATGTGGCAACAGGCAGTGGTCAGCATCACAGTGTGTTGTAGAACAGGGTGAGATCAGGATTATTGCAAGTCAACTAGTGGTCAGGACAAATGTCAAGGTCAGCAGCAAACCTTGGTTTGGCAAGAATTAAGTTCTGGTATAAGTTACAGACAATTTTCTGGCAGGGAGTCTAAATACCAAACAGCATAGATCTGTGGCATGATCTTTAATAAGATGCTAAGTGGCACACAAAGTTCCAACTACGAAACTTCTTGTGCCACCTGGTAATCCTTCTGGTGAAAGGCAAAAGAGCAAGACCTGCACAACATTCATTCTCCAGTTTCAGTGTTTTTCTTTACATCATGCTGTGTCTCAAGGCATTCTTGTCTCCACCCTTTAAATTTAAAATGTTTAAAATTGCAATAGTTAAGGTGACTGAGGTATATGTCTACATTTGAACAAAAGTTGAAACAAAAAAAGAGAAAAATAGCCCATTTCCTTTCATCATCAAACCTAGTTAATAGACCTGAAGTAAAAGTAACATCCATGCAAAAACAAATTACTGAGTGAAAAATATAAGACTGGAACTCTCGATCAGAAACGATTTAAACGTTGTATTGTTTCTTTAATTAAACTTCAACCGTTTTTTTGATCATGATGGCCCATTAAAATATTATGACTCTAAGTCACCCCTCAGAGTCACACCTGCTGCATAACTGCTCATTTTATCAATAAAACTCACAATACTTGGACCTACGAATAATATTGTCCTACAAAAAAAATCCACAATGTCAGAAGACTCACAAACTCTCAATCTAAAGAATAAAATTGCATGGAAGCTATGGTGACACCAGTTCATAAGCAGCCACCAAGCTCAGGTAGCGACTCACAAACTGTGAGACACGATTCACGAGACCGGAGTTGCGACTCACGAGCCATAGAGTGTGACTCAGGATCTATTGCAAAAATATGTGGCTCTATGGGTCTCATAATGATCGCTGTTGTTTAGCTTGGGCTTGTGAGGTGCTTGTTGCTAGTGGGATAGAGTGTAAACAAAGGCCTGCTGGGAAATTAGCAAGGCTAACTTCAACATCAACAGAATTCCTTCTTCTGTGTAGAAAATATGTCACAAGCTTTTTGATTTTAGCTAAAAACTGTATCATCATAATTAAAAGACCAGAATTATTTGTAGTGGGACTTTAACAGAGTGTGAGTGGAATAGATTTATTTCTAAATGTACAAACTTGTACAATGTACAATTCAGGTGCATTCTAAGCCACATTTCCCTTGAAACTTAGTTTCATTATCAGTCTTATACTATCTTGCTATGTATTTTAATGCTAACCTAAATTAGGCCAAAGGAAAATGTAAGCATCTCTCTGGACATCATGGCAATGCAAGTAATACTCAACGCCTGAAACTCAACCAGCAGTTAACATTTGAGCTCCTGCAACTTAGAGCCCTCTCTTATTTACAAAAGCCAAGAAGGCAAAATATATTATAGGGAATATTATTCTGTATTCTGGGCCTATGCCTGAGAATCGCATCTCAGAACCTGACAATCTGAGCAAAACATTCAAGTTAAAGCAAACAGACATACAAAAAAAAGATGCTCTAGAAACACATAAAGAACGACGTTTGAATTTTAAAAAAGAGTTTTTTTGCATCAAAAACAGAAATTTAATTTATAGTTTAATAGTGTTGATGGCACAGTTTCATATGAAAGTGTAACAACCAAAATGTATTTGATTTATTTTTAACAGTTTATTCATGTTTTCTGTTGAACTTACTATGTGTGTTTGTTGTTTTTGAGACAGTTTAAGGTTTGTTTGCTACAAAGCTGTGAGAGTGTGTGGGAGTGAACAAAGGGGGCAAACAAACTGCGTCACAAATGCAACCACATGAGCATCCTGTTAGGACGCAGGAGAGGAGGGACTGACCAAACCACAGCGACTGAAGTTGATTTGAGCAAACCAAAGTAGGCGTGAGCTAAGAATGCAGGACTTTTTACAGTTCAATGCAGCGTCTGAAAAGACTAAACTGTCTTTAATATGAAAACTGGAAGAAAATTTGAGAGATTTTACCTCTTTAAAGATTTTTCTGCTTTGACAAATTGATAAAAAAAAAAAAAGTTATGGTTTCTGACAGTGGTGGTTCTGGCACAAACAACGCCCTGGGCGAGCCACACCAGTTGCACCCCTCATTGTCCCCCACCCCCCTTCAATTATGACCCAAACGTACAGTTCAAATATTAACTAGAAGTTTGTCAGCTTATAGAAGTGTTTTAAAAATTACTAAAAGTAAGAGTAACTCTAATGAGGATAAAATCACAGATGTTTGCTTGAAGTTTAAAATGACTTCCATTATAAGATTCAAGAAAACTACATACAGCTAGTGCAACTTAAATCTTGAAAATTCTTATAGATTATTGGGCTCTTAGAAACTCTTATAAGGACAACATCACACATATGTTTAATTTAGGTTTAAAAATACAAAAATCGCTAATTGACCTAGAAAATACACTATAAACTTTGTCTGCACTTTTAGTTACTCTAAGTAGAAACTAAAAATGTGCTACAAATATGTTAGAAGTGCATCTAATATGAATAGAAAAATCGAGCATTCTTGCAAAATATTTAGACCAAAGTAGAGAGGATTCAAGCTGAATATATTTTTTAGATCAATTTCTGACAACAAGCTGAGGAACCACTACAAAGTAATTCTAATAATAATGAGAAGAAGAGACAAAGTACTGGATACATGTCATTACAAATATCTAAATAACGTAACAGCGGGTCATCATCTCGTTATGCTATTTCAAAGAAAGCATGAATTAAGGAATTATTTTGAATCAGTTTGATGTGAGTGATTATAAAATTGTATTTAATTATCTGTATTTAATAACAAAATGAGTTTGGATTAATTAAACGTTAATAGTATTGGCTAACAATAGCCAATTCTAAGATCATTGTGTACGTTTAATAAAGTTGTCTTAGTTGTAAACAATGACATTAATAATGTTCAGTTCCACACCTTTGTACTTTTCACGTTTCTCTTGGTGTCCTTTCCTCTTTTTTCTAAATTGGGCGGCAGATAGTTTTGTCCTTTTTATTTTTATTGTGAGTTAGCATCCTCTGACACCAACTACCGCTTAGCATCGCATTAGCTCGGACTAAACCAATATTTGTTATATTTTACTTGAGAGATTAGAATTGAGTTTTAAATGACATTCATGGTGAATGTAAACTGTAATTTGGTTTGATGAATTAAAGTGGTTTGATTTGTAAGTAATTTGAGCTTGAAATGGGTGTTAGACTGAAAAATGTTCTCAATGACATGTGTGTGACCCACCGCCACAGGTGAATTGCACCCCCCCTCTTGCATTTTTTGACTTGGTATATTCCACAATGTACCGTAATGAGGTGAGGGCGCCAGTTTGAGTGTTGTACAGCGGAGGGCGCTGTTTGACATTTTAATTCACCTCAAATGACAAGAACAGGCGGGCTTTGCTATTCATATTAAAGAAACAGAATGATTCTTTTCCCTCAGCCATGCCGCACCATGGAAAATGCTGCCATGGGCGACCACTCACGTCGCCCATATAAAAAACCGCCACTGGGTTCTGCAGCTGTTAGTTTCTGTGCTTCATGCTGCAGATAAACATCACAGCACAGTTTGTATGAACTGCAGAGCTTTTTTCAGTCAACCACAAATTTTGTGAACACCCACAAAAACAAAACGTTCAGCTTTTCTATTATTTTTTTTCTCTTTATACATCTGAAGTCTTTGAATGTATCATCTTCTGCTATGACCACATCTGAGGGAAGTGGAATCCTTTCAGTAAACCTTCACTTTTTTCTTATCCAGATAATCTCTTCATGCTGAAAACCTCAGCGACATGAACGTCATTTGTTGGTGCATCACTGCTCCCTGCAGGCCAACAACTTAAATACAACAATAAAAAGAAAAATATTGTTTATGAGGAGGAAAAATGATGAAACAAGATCAAGCTGTGTTGATTTAACCCCTGTCCGGGGACAACAGATGAAGAAAAGCCACTGTGATCATTCTGGCTCATTGCAGTGATGCTTAATGTGCACTATCCCTGAGAAATAAAATAATTAAATACAATTAAAATAGGTATTTTGGCTAAGGCTATTTCCCTTGCATGTCACTTTGATGTGGAGGTGCCCCACTGTCAGCAGCTACCTGACTAGCCTGTGATGCTTGAGGCCTCACTTGAATGAAATGTATGGGAAACAAAAACACCTTAAGGGAAAATAGTGGGTAGGGAAAATTATTCAGACTCCTTTAAATGTTTCACTCTTTGTTATATTGCAGCCATTTGCCAGAATCATTAAAGTTCATTTTTTTGTCCTCATTAATGTACACACGGCACACCAAATTAATGGTAAAAAAAAAACCACTGAATTTTGGACATTTTTGCAGATTTATTAAAACAAAACTGAAATATCACATGGTCCTAAGTATTTCAATCCTTTGCTCAGTTTTTAGTAGCAGCTTTTTTATCTAATACAGATATGAGTCTTTTTGGGGAAAGATGCAACAAGTTTTCACACATGGTTTTGCGGATCCTCTGCCATTCCTCCTTGCAGATCCTCTTCAGTTCTGTCAGGTTGGATGGTAAACGTTGGTGGACAGACATTTTCAGGTCTCTCCAGAGATGCTCAATTGGGTTTAAGTCAGGGCCGTGGCTGGGCCATTCAAGAACAGTCACAGAGTTGTTATGAAGCCAATCCTTGTTTTTTTTTTTAGCTGTGTGCTTTGGGTCGTTTTCTTGCTGGAAGGTGAACCAGTCTGAGGTCCTGAGCTCTCTGGAGAAGGTTTTAGTCCTTGATATCCCTGTACTTGGCCGCATTCATCTTTCCCTCGATTGCAGCTGAAAAACACCCCCACAGCATGATGCTGCCACCACCATGCTTCACTGTTGGGACTGTATTGGACAGGTGATGAACTGTGCCTGCTTTTCTCCACACATACCGCTTAGAATTAAGGCCACAAAGTTCTATATTGGTCTCATCAGACCAGACGAATCTTATTTCTCACCATCTTGGAGTCCTTCAGTTGTTTTTTTAGCAAACTCCATTCAGGCTTTCATGTGTCTTGCACTGAGGAGAGGCTTCTGTCGGGCCACTCTGCCATAAAGCCCCGACTGGTGGAGGGCTGCAGTGAGGGTTGACTTTCTACAACTTTCTCTCATCTCCCGACTGCATCTCTGGAGCTCAGACGCAGTGATCTTTGGGTTCTTCTTTACATCTCTCACCAAGGCTCTTCTCCCCTGATAGCTCAGTTTGGCCAGACAGCTAGCTCTAGGAAAGGTTCTGGTCCTCCTGAACAGCTTCCATTTAGGGATTGTAGAGGACATTGTGCATTGTATAGTGTGTTTCCTGTGTTGTGTATGTTACATAGTGTGTTATCTATGTTTTGTCTAAGTTTGCTGTGTGTTTCTCGTGTTGTGTTGTGTGTTGGATGCTTGGATGATTTCCACTGTTGTGTGTATGTTGTTCTGTGTTGTTTCTTGTTTAATGTGTATGTTTCCTGTGTTTTGTGTGTGTTCTATGGTGTTTTTCTTGTGCTGTGTACCACCTTACACCCAGCTACAAACTTCCCTGTGCAGCCGGTTTCTGTCCCAGAATCCAGTCAGCCTGTGGGAATGAAAGCTGTGGAAAAGGAAAAACAAAGTGCAACTGTACTTGATAAAGAGACTTCAACCTCTGAGTCAACCTCAGTGACTAAGGCAGAAGCTCTTAAAGAAGAGAACACTGCGCTGAAAAATGAAGTTCAGCGCCTGAACGAGCTGATGAAAGATCAGATGCTGGAGGATGCTGCTCTGAAAGTTGATCACTTCTTAGAGCAGATGAGCCAAGGGAAGGAACGTTTAGCAAAAGCTAAAGCTTCTTTGAAACAACTCAAAGAAGAAAAGCAGCAGTGGCAGGAAGAAAAGTCCTCTGTTTTACAGGAAATGTCTCATCTAAAAGAGGTTATCCTGCAAAAAGAAGACCTTTCCAGCAAAATAATTCAGCTGGAAACATCCCTCAATGATGAGACAACCAGAGCAAATGAAGCAGAGAGACGCTTAGACCAGCAGAAGCAAGAAAATGTCCATGCACACACTGCACTGGTCTATTTAGGACAGGAATTCCAAAGGAAGTGGGAAGAAATGGAATTGGACAAGAGGCGTTGTCTGAATGACCATCAGCTGGCATGGACAGCAACGCAGAATCAGCTGGCCAAAGAAAGACAGGAATGGCAGAGAAAAACCACCTCACTCATGCAGGAAATGGCTGAGTTAAGAAAAGCTCATGAGGAAAGCATTGCTGCAGCTCACAATAGTGAAAAGACCTTATTGGAGTTGATTTGCAATGGCGAGAAGCGCATGGAAACATTAAAAGACTCCATCAGAGAAAAAGACAGGATCATAAAAAATGCTGAAGTCATCCTGAAAGAAAATCTGGACAAACAAGAACAACAGCTTGAGGAGGTGAAAAAGGCCTATCTCAAGAAAAATTCTGACCTGGAATCCCAATTACATCAAATGAAAGAAAATGCCAAACTCAGCCATGACCTGGAGGTAGAAGAGTCTACCAAATTAAGAGCTGCTCTGGTCAAAGTTCAGAAAGAACTAAATGACCAGAAGCAGCAGAAGGCAAGAGAAACGTCCACCCTCACACAAGAAGTTGCTCACTTGAAGAAAGTTTGTAAAGAAGACAGAGACCATCATCGATGATACTGAAGAGACTTTCATGGTCCAACTTGATCAAGTGCAGCAGCAGGTGGATGAGCTCACAAAGAAGACTCTCAAGAAAACCGCTGGTCAGAGATTTCTGAATTTATTTAGAAAGTCTAGAAAAAATTAATAAATGGACCTCTGACCATAACTTTGGAAAAAAAGCCGTCTTCCAGCAAACGGATTCTGTGTTGTAGTGTGACTGTGTGTGTGCCTTTGTGTGTATAAACACACAAACGGGCACATATATTATACATACAATGTATGTATAATAAAATTACAGTGTTTTAAATGTCTATGTATTCAGTTATTCAAATATTTTTAGGTTTTTCTTTTTATATATGTCTGTGATTGTGTATGTACCTATCTATAAAAAAAGTTACAATTTTAAACTGTAAACATTTATCTACTTTTTTACTATACATGTCTGAGTGTGTTTGTATGTATTTATAACCAAAAAAATATGTTATAAATGTATGTATTTCTCTTTATATTTATGTCTTTTTTTAATTTATTTTTATATGTTTGTGGTGTGTGTGTTTGTCTGTATTTTTGTATGTAAATCACAATGTCAAAAATGTATTTTCTGTCTCTATATATGTCTATGTTTTTCTATATATATGTATGTGTGTTTGTTTGTTTGTATGTGTAAACGTGTTTGTGAGTGTGTGTGTGTTTGTGTGTGTGTGTGTGTGTGAGTGTGTGTAATGCAACCACAAGAAGTCACAATCCAGTGCCCTCTTGTGCCGGT
Organism: Oryzias woworae; assembly: GCA_016861445.1. Classification (NCBI taxonomy): domain Eukaryota; kingdom Metazoa; phylum Chordata; class Actinopteri; order Beloniformes; family Adrianichthyidae; genus Oryzias; species Oryzias woworae. Next base: position 37,108 of record BOLG01001346.1, on the reverse strand, counting down.
GCGAAGTCAGGATAAATGCAGAGGGAATGTGTTAGAGTGAAAAAAATGTAACATGTAATTCACAAACATAAATGTATATGTATATATTTGTGACATATACATATAGGACTGCTAATAGAGGTCACAATCCAGTGCCCTATTAGCAGGGCTCTAGAGTGTGACTTGATTTTTTAATGGTGCGCCTGAAACAATCCATGGTCGCACTGGTTTGCCCAGTCCTTTTTAGAAAAAAAAAGCCACATAATTTCCACAGCTTTAAAAGTCTCATTCCTGTTTGTGTGTGCAAGTGTAACATACCTGAAATACCAGTGATATTTTTTGTTCATAAGAATCTAAATCTGAGTCGTTCAGTTTTGGGCTGTGCACACACACCCTGTGCACAAGCGCCCGTGCTGGCAGCAGATGGAGAGGGTGAAAAAACGTAGATAAAACTCTTTAATCAGGACTTCAGCTCCAGTGTTTACATTCTCTCATCGATCGTAAGTTTTTAACCGTTTTCAACGCAATTTACGTCATTCCAGCAGAGTCTGTAGCAGAGAAAAGCAGCATCACGCTGATATGCAGCGATGTGCAGTTTTTAAGTGTTTACGTCACCAACGTTTATCAGCAGATTCGGCCGTGGTGGAAGTGGCTTTGTGCTGCAGCACTCCAATGTGTTGTATATGCGTTTTTCCACATCAGAATCCACTGATTCACAGGACTGTTTGAACAGTTGGAGATTTACGGTATGTCAAAAAGTCTGCTATTTAGGTGTCACTGTAACATTATTGGTGGTAAAACATTAACTATGGTGGCCCTGAAGTTCAAACCACATCAACAAACAAAATCAAACACATCAATAAATAGACTAAATCTTTGCACTGTGCACCTAACTATTCTTTATAGGTGCACCAGCACTAAAGTTTGGTTCACCCACCTTCTCGACCACATTGCATTTTACATGGTCAATTTTGTTTTTAATTACTGTCAGTATCAACATTAAGGACTAGAAAATGATTCACTTAGAAAGTCATAAGCATAAAGCCCTTTATTTGAAACACAATTCTACCAAAATGATAAATTACATAAAACCTTGGTGTTTAAAGACCCACTCCAATGAAAATCGTGTTTTTGGTGTTTTTAACATGTTCTTGTTGCATTTTTCTCATCATAGAGGATCTATATGAAAGAATTTAAAACAAAAACTTCATTTCTGAATTTTTCTTTATTCATATCAGAGCAACTAAAAGCATGCAATTTAAAAAGCTCAAATTTGTGACAGCAAGTGAAATGGGTGAACCGCAGTCTGCCTGCTTTGCCTCATTCTGATGCGTCCACTTAAAGACAAATCATAGACAAAAAAAAATGATGTCTGATGTCACCCACTGAAAATGCTTTATCTCCAGCTCTCGCGAAATGAAGCCAAATCTGTCACAATTACTTACTGATATGTGCGCCGTCATTTTGAAACCAGATGGCAGCGACTGGTCTGAGTTACGTTTATAGGGGAGCCACCGTCGACTGATTATCAGTGAGTATGAGGTAAGATAGATGTCAAAAAGAAACGTATTCATAAAGAAAAAGTTGTATTCATAAATACAAAGTTGTGCAAAAATGTATATTTTGTGCACAACTTTGCAGAAAAAAATATATAAAAACAACTATCAGTTTTATGATTGACATGACTGTTTTAAATACCATTTTGTCTTTGTTTTGAATACGACTTTTTTTTGTCTCAAATACGAATTTCGCCTGTTAAAGCACTGTCAAAAATACGTCACAGGCATAAAAATCGAGTCCTGGAGCATCAATTCTTCAACTGTGCATGCGTGTTAAAGTTTATTCAATAAAATAAAATATAATTTTTAGACATTTTATTGATCCCATATTCAGAAAATTATCTTGAAAGCCATAGCTCTGTTGAAAATTGCATGAAAAAAACAGCGATCTCCGGCTGCATTTTATTGTTTTGAGCAACAGAACCGATCATGAACTATTATTTAGGGAAAGTAATGCTGCAGAAGAGGCTTCTGGCTCTGTTGCGCTTGGAGTTTCTACAGATTCTCTTTTTGAAACTCCAGTGAGTTCCTCTCAGGCTGAAGAGCTGGAACTGCTGCTGGACTGGCCAGACACGTCTACAGTCATTCGTAGTCATGTGCAATGATGCTGTCATGCGCCCTTAGAAAATCCAACAAAAGACCAAAATATCAGGACAGTCTTTTTAGGGGTTTTATTCAAAGTTCAGTTCTTAAAGTTATATTCAGGGCAGCATAAATCGAAGTCCGTAGTAAGTCCAGGATCCTGTAACCGAGCAGACAGTCCGCAATCCAAAAACCCAAAAAAGGCAGAAAACATCCAGTGGGAAAATCCAGAGGGGTTCAGGCAGAGACGTGGTCAAAAACGAGGCAGGATCAAATACATAGGGACTAGAACACTTGGCGAGGGCTGGAAAATCACTGTTGGCACAAATGACGATCTGGCAGTGGTGTGGTGAGAGTCAGCAGTATAAGAGCAGGGGGGACCAGGTGAATGTGATAGAGAATCAAGTGGTGCGTTTACTGGAGGTTGGGAAGTTACAGTAACGATTCGTGACAGATGAACCCAAAAATTAAAAATCTAAAAGGGTGTGAAAATGAAGCATTCACAAAAGTTAGTTTTTGTGATGCAAAATTCTGCAGTATACCTGACAGCGCAGCGTCTGTTACCCTTCTCTAAGAATCCTGAGGACGTGACACCCCCCACTCTACCTTACCTCCAACCTCCATTAACTTACAGCTAAAGGATGGACCTTTCTGTCAACACCCACTGAGAAAGCACGTTTAATGCAGCATGACTGCTTTCTTAGACAAAACAAATGTACTTGAATACCTTATGTGTGGATGACGCCACAACATTTCAAGTTTTGTTTGTCTTGTCCTTTTTGTTACAACTGCTGCTTCATACAGAATCCTCTCAGACAATTCATGGACACATTGTAAACCTAGTTGATGTAAAATGTGGTTAATATTTCTGTATGCCTATAAGGAAGCGTTTCCCATTGTATGTGGATGTGTGTTTTTCTGTAGTGTGACAGATGTTATTGTTTGTATCTGTGTTTACTTTATTGTGAACAACATGGTGAGTGTTTAAATGTGGATGATTTGTGTCTGATTGCTGGTGTGCATTATATAGAGTTTCCCACTTTGTTTGTATGTTGGATGGTGTGTGTTTCGTGTAGCAAGAGTGCCACAAGTGTTGACTTTGTTGGTTGTGTTTCCTGTTGTGTGTTATATGGAGTGTGTGTTGTGTGTATGTTGTGTTTTTCCTTTGCTGTGTGTATGTTATGTGTTTTCTTTGTTCGATGTATCTTGTATGTGTCCTGTGTTGTGTGTATGTTGGATGGTGTGTGTTTCCGGTGTTTGGTGTATGTTGCTTGGTGTGTGATTCCCATGTTGTGTGTATATTGTATGGTGTGTGTTTCCTGTTTTGTATGAACATTATATGGTGGAGTGTTTCCTCTGTTGTGTGTAAGTTGTTTTGTGTTGTTTCTTGTTTTATGTTCATGTTGTGCGTTTCCTGTGTTTTAGCTTTATTACCTGGCCCAAAGTGTGCCAAGAAATTATCCCTCCACACCATTACACCACCACCAGCAGCCTGAATCAACGCTGCAAAGCAGGATGGGTCTAATATCATAGACAGATTCTGACTCTCCTTTCCAAATACTGCAGCAGAAAATTGAGACTCATCAGATGTTTTTCCAAACATTTTTTTCAAGCTTCTGTTGTCCAACTTTGATACTGTAGCCTCACTTTTTGGTTCTTAGCTGACAGGAGAGGCATCCTGCCTGGTCTTCTGCTGTTGTAGGTCATCTGTCTCAAGGTTGGACGTGTGCATTCAGTAATTCTCTTCTGCAGACCTCGGTTGTAACGGTTGTTTTAGTTACCGCTGACTTTCTGTAAGCTCAGGAGCCGACTTGAAAAACCTGCAACTTTCTAAATTGAATCATTCATTTAATAAATATGATTAACAAATATTATTTGACAAAAAGTGAAAAGATACCCACATATTCAACAGAGTTACTTTAATAATATTTGATGAGGTCAATGCAGCAACATTGGAAACGTCCACACAAAAAATAACATAATTTCCCCTAAGCCTCTTCCATAAAATGTTTGAACTACATTTAAAATATCAAAAACCCACTAGGTTATACAAGGCATAGGCCACAAAATGGCAACAAATTCCACAAATGCAAAAGAGAAGCATTGTAAGCCACACACCACTGTAGGGATTGGGAACAAAAAATCATGACGACAAGAGATTCTAACAAAAGAACATTTCTAAAATGTGGACAATTGCTAATTTACAAACATCAGTGCAAAATGCAACACTACACACATGGAGTTTTAGGAAGCGTGTTATGAGCAAGGCCCTTTTTCAGCTTTTGTACCTTAGGAAGTAACTCACCTCAACCTAACTTTAGGATTTCCTGATGAAAAAACATAGAATTGTTTTTTACACATTTTGGATACCGTAGGTGGATTGAGTTAGGTAAAGTCAAACGGGATGAATTGTTTGAGCTTAATTGATGAGTCCCTCTTATATAATGTCGCTCTCCTGGGTGAACTCTCCTCAGGGATTCAGCTGTTGTTCTCAAAGCAGACGATTCACACTGTCTATGGAAACGGAGAAAAGAAAGATTAGGTTTAGCGGCAGGTTATGAACTGTCAACTTTACAACATTCTTTAGTCTGATTTAAACAGGCATTTGATGTCACAAAACCTGTGATTGCACATTGCCCCTGTCATGGGTCAAAATCAGATTGTCAAGAATCGATGAACAATCTCAAATTCAAACTTAGTAATTACTGATGGAAAATGAATCACTAATACAGTAGTTAAGTGTGGAAAAACAACTATTAACATAAGCAGTTTCAGAGTGGCGCTGCAATGTCTGCTCCAGGCTGAAGCTAAAGTTCCCTCTTCAGACTGTCGAGTCGTTTGTCGTGTTTTGAAAAATATTGGTGCTTTAAGAATGTTCTTTGCTCTTGTTGATGCTGAATCATGTTTTTCTGCAACTGTGTTTGACTAACTGGTTGTGTTCTTGCTATTTGTGATCCCCGATTAAACTAATATATTATAAATCTTCTGACTTATTGTTGTGAAGAATGTAAAGTATAAAGCTAAACATTGAAGGTCATGCAGCTGCAACCACAGGACACCTGATGTGTCCTTTAGAATGCTACAAAATATGACAATCAAAAGATCAATCACCTTTTTCAGTTATGATTTAAAGCCCAGCTGATGTGACACACGAGGATTCATCTGAAAGAAAACGTATTTCCATTTTTACAAAATTATTGACATCTGCATCAATATTTCAAAAAGAAAAAAACTTTCCCAGCACACTTTTTGGAATTTTCTTTTTAAAAAAAGAACTAACCTGAAGTAGAAAAAAAAAAAAAAAACAACAGAGACAACAGCTACTTTTTTACTGACTGACTTTAGAAAAGCTTGATGGATTTTATCTATAAGAGCGTTTTCCATTTCATCCTACAATTCCCATCAGATTACCTATGTTAGCATACACTGGATTATTTTCTGTGTCTTCAGGGCCTCTGAGTGACTCATAAAGAGCAACATCACCTTCAAATAAAAACCAGAAGAAAATGAAAATTAGAAATTCAATACAAACTTTTCAAACATGTTCATCTTCAAGAAAAATAACACAATTATTTTAAAAAGTCATAAATCAGGCTGACCATGGAGCAGAGAGGCATATGTGTTGTGTTGAGCATCAATCTCATCTGGATCACAATTCTGATTCTGTTCATCAGACCTGCTGAGATGAAAGAAATCAATAACTAAATAAACACAAACATCAATCAATAAAAACAAAAAGTACCAACCTGATGGAGCTGGAATCTGTAAATGATAACATCACATGTTTCTAAAGTGAACAGCATCTTTGCAAAACAGGACAAATCATATTGTCATCAATGTGATTTTTAAAGAAACATTTCTCACCTTTTGACTTTTTGTACAAATAAAACATCAGCAGGAAAATCATCAGTAAAAAAAACACAAACTGGTCCAACAAGCAACAGAACAGGAACTGAAGAGCTGTCAGAGTCTGGATGCTGCTGGAACACATCATGGATTTCAATGAAAGTTAGAGAACAGATTGAAGAACTAAATGCTGCTGTTATTGTTCATGCTGAGAAACAACTGGAAAGATGGACTGACATGTTACTGCCAACCAGCTCTGTGGAGATTCTTTTCCTGTGATCACAACATGTTTGACATTGTCTGCTTGATTCTGCGCTGACATCCAGTTGATCCTCTAAATCCATCTTCAATGTGTTTCAGATCAATCCAATGATGAAAGTGAAGCTAAAAACAGGAATCCAAACATGTTTCCACTCACAGTGTCCAGTCATGTTGACTGCGTTGCTGAATGCTGATCCAGACTCACACCAGAACACTGCATTACTGGACTGGATCTTCTGAACATGACATGTTGATCCATTCATTGTTCCCCAGTCAGAACAGAATGACAGGAAGTCAGGAAGCAGAAACCTGCTGACTCTCCACTCAGTAGAGTTTCCCTCACAGGTCAGTGAGACAGAGTCAGAGGTGAAGTGTTGGACTCTGTCAGGACTCACTGAGAGAGACGCTGATGGATGAAGATCTGAACACAAACATGATGAAGATCAGCACAATTTAGCTTCATTTGGGGAGCAAAGACACACAAAAAACACACAAATGTGTTTGAATGGATTTTCATTCAATGGATTTCAGTTCGAATGGCTCTATGCAAATGAAAAAGAAACATTTGTTTCCAACTATTTGAAATGAAAGAAGAATCAGAAGTCTGACCTCCAGACCAGACAAAGTGAGGTTGACTGTAAAGAGTGTAGACGTGTGGCTCTCCTCTTCCAGCTCTGCACACATATCCTGCTGTGTGTGTCTGTCCATGAATGATGTAGGAGTTGTCTGCAGTCCCATTGGAGCTAGCATGCAGCAGCTCATAGCTGTAAGAGCCAGACTTGTGTGATAGATCAGGAACAGCTTGATACCAGTAGAAGCTCCATCCTGCAGACACATGTTCAAGCTCACAGCTCAGAGTCACTGAGGCTCCAGGACTCAACCACCATGGAGACACTCTCAGGACCGGTTCTGTTGGAGAAATATTCTTTATTAACAACTTAAGTAACTATGTTTACCAAATGTTCCTCCCTGCTGTTAATAAAAAATATTCAAAATAAACACATTAAAAAAAAAAAAAACAAGTAAAGACATTTTATGAGACTAAATATTTTTCCAATCTGGCCTTGTTAGAAGAAAACTCATTATAGTGACTTTCTAGTTAAAAAAGAATCTAAAATATAAGAAGTTGTGCTTATAAAGTAAAGAATTTAGGCTAAAATAAGTTTAAAGATATTTTTCAAATTATTTTCTTTAATGTTTTTATTATTTGTAAATTCTGTTCTCCAGTAGAACATGTTTAAACTCACCATCAATGGAGGACTGGATCACTGAACTCTGTGTGATAAACAGGTTCTCCTCTTCCTCCTCTGCATCTGTAAACTCCTCCCTGTGAGACACTGATTTGTCCATTAGAAAGGAAAACAGCATCTTGTCCGGTCAGCAGTTTGGAGGGTTTCTCTCCTCTGAACCAGAAGAAACTCCAACCAGATGATGAAGATTTCACTGAACAGCTCATAGTCACTCTGCCCCCTACTGGAGACTTTGTGATCTTCAGTTCAGCCTTTGGTTTGTGTTCTGTGGAGTTTAAAAAAAACAAAAAACAGATAAAACCATATTTTATAATGTTTAAGTACATTTACAAAAAACTAACTTACCTAAAAATAAGACTCTTACCTGAAAATAATAATGTGACAGCTTGACTCCACTTTGTTGAAGAATCTGAATCATCTGTGGGTCTGCTCTTACAGCTGTAGTCTCCACTGATGGAAGCTTTGATAGTCGGGTCTTTCTTGTTTGTCCTGAATGTCTGTGACTGAGGTGTTCTCCATTCATACTCCCACTGAACTCCTTCACCTCCCTGAACCTCACATGTCAGAGTGATCGTCTCTCCTCTGAACATCTGAGACCAGCTGGCTTTTTGTGTTACACTCACTTTGTTGGAAACTGTTTCCATCAGATTGAAAAACAAGAAACAAGAAAAACACATTTGAATGTTCAAATCAATGATTGTGAAAAGCTTGAAATAAAGTGAAATCACTCACAGGTTATCTGAATGGTGACTTCATCACTTGTATCAGAGTAGACGGTTGGTTCTCCTCTAAATCCTCTGCATCTATAGATTCCTCCTTGTGAGACTCTGATGTTTCCATTTAGTCCATCATTGATTCTGTATTCAGAGATGTGTGAGGTTCTTCTGGACCACTCATATTTCCAACCAGCAGATTTCTCCACAGAGCAGATCAGTGTCACTCTGTCTCCTACTGACACAGTTGTTGTTCCTGCTGTCAGTGTGGATCTGAATCTGTCTGATGATGTTTAACAAACACATTTCATTATATTAACTTTTAGAATAATGTTACATCATTTACATCTATAAGTATAGTTTATACATTTAGGATTGATAGTAAGAAAACATACATTTAAATGATGCTTTAGTTTCTTCAATATAAATACATTCCTAAATATAAATTCTCTCATAAAATGAGTGATGTCAAAATGACATTAAGAAATTACCTGATACATGTATAGAGACTCTGTTGCTGCACTTTGTAGAATCTGAATCCTTCCTGCGACCACAGCACTGATAATCACCACTGTCATGTTCATCCAGAGGAATTATTGTTAAATGTTGGTGTGTGACGTCAGAATAAGGTGTCCAATCTCTTTTCTTCAATGTGTATTTCCAGTCTTTTGTTCTTCCTTCCTTCATGTCACATTTGAAGGTCACAGATTCTCCAGTTAAAAAAGTTGACCATTTGGGTTCAATAGTCAACACAGCATCTAGAACAAACACAAACACACAATTTACTAAATAAACATATTTTTAAAATGTAAACAAACACTAATCAGACAAGAATATCAATGTATTTAAATGTAAAGAATAAGTAAACAAGTGTGATGTCTAAATGTTTTGACTCAACTGACATTTATGTAAAAACTATGAAAAGAAACAACAAAAAAGTTCAAAATTGTTACCTTGAGTGTGTCCTTTGTGAAGGAGTGAATAGCAACACTACTGTACATGAAAGATAGAAATATCAAAGATTCATAAACTGATACAATATTTAGAAAATAGAAATTATTGTTATTAAAACTGTAAATGAATGTGACATTAAGTCAAAAGATTCTCTACAAGAAATACAAACAGTTTAGTAAATAAACAAAGAAAAATGTTTTATTTATAAAGAAAACTGTTCATCATGAACACAAAGAGATTTTAGTGGAATCATGTGAGGAAAACAGCTGCAATTGAAACAAGAAAATCTAACAATTTAGCTAAAAAATATTATTTTTTTTCTACATTTACTTTTTTTAAGTTGATAAAAACATCAGAAATTCTTCTGACAAACTCACAGATGAACTCCAGTTTACAGAGCAGAGTGAGTCCCATCCTCACAATCAAATCACACGGATGAGAAAATCCTGATGAAAAAGAGAAAAATGAAAATGTGTTTTAGGAAAAGCAAATAAATATGAGGAACTGATAAAAACAGGATGTTCTCTGTAAATATTCAGTGTAAAAGACTCACTAACTTCTTGTTTCCTTTTTAATGACAAAGATAACACAACTTTCACAACATTGTCAATAGAAAAGGAAGAAAAATGATTCCAACTGATTTAAAAAGACAAAGAAAGAAGTTATTTATACAAACAAATGTAAATAAATACAATAACATGTTTTTTTTATTCTGAATAAATGAAATGTGAAAATCAGCAGCAAAGAGAACATGAAAATACAGAAAAAACAAAGTACAGTTTTGCCTCTAAAACAATAAAAGTACTTTTTTCAAACCAAACCAGAATCCTTTGCAGACACTTGTCATGTTCTGGGATTGATTATTGGAACAGGAACACCAGCCTGTACAATCAGACCTCTGCAGATGATCTCAAATGCAGCTGCACGTCTCAGACACTTTCATGTCTTTCTAAAGTGTGCTGCATATCATTCTTGAAATCAAAAGTTTGCACAAAGCAGTGAACTGCTTTCAGTCAACAAGAAATGCAAATGTTCTCATTCTGGTAAGTGTAGAATACTCACAGTGTGGACTGACTGATAGTAGTTCTGCTCTTTGTTCATCCATGTCCTCTCTTCTAACAGCAAATGTCTTCATTCTTCTAAAGCACTAAGATCAGCTTCTGTGATGTGAAGAGTCACATGGTCTCAGTGCAGAAACATTTTCTATTTCTGTATTTGAAGCTCATCTTCAAGTGTTAACAGTGTTAACACCACATCATTCACACCAGGTGAAGGAGAAAATATAAATATCTGCTGCAGCATGAGGTCATGTGAAGATGAACTTTGTCCATTTTCATCCTCAGTCTCTCATCTTATAAATAATTTTCTCCCTGAAATGATTCAGTCATTTGATTCAGTTTCTTTCATTAGAATCAGCTAAAACCTTCCTGACTTTTTTTTACTGTCCAATTACTAAATAGTTAAAGTCAAAAATAGGATGTTTTATCATACAAAATAACTAATAAATAGAGAGATTCTACTTTTTAAAAGAAAAGCCTTTTTGTCGTTTTATGATAGAATGATATTCAGAAACAGTTCTCTTTAAAGTGATCAGACTTTCCAGACAAAGAAATAGAATAAAAATCATATAAAAATGTACAAGAATATTTTTTTATTGTTGTGTAAAATTGGATTTCAGTACAGTGACAACTTTTGTAAAGAAACTGTTCCTGATTCTATCAGGTTGAGAAGGTTCAAACTGTGAGGATTGTTTTTCTTCAGAATATTTCTGGCTCTGTTGAGTCAGCAGGAGTTGTAGATGGAGGTTATTGTAGGTGTCAGGGATCCAGCTTCTATCCCCATCTTGGACCACCAGAGGGAGCCATCCCCTGAGTATTTACTTTTCCTTGAGTCTCAACTGCACTCCATTTCCCATCATCCTCTGCCCTCTGTTCCCAGGTCTCACCAGCTGTTTATTATGTAATCACTACAAACAGTATTTATGCAGACACCGGGTTTCTGACTAGTGGAAAGTCGTGTTTTGGTGTGTCATACAGTCTGAGTGTTTCTACTGATGTTTCTCTGTGAATCCTGACCCTTTCATGTCTTAAATCTGTCCTGGGTCTCTCTGTGTATTTTGACTCCAGCCTGGTTTTTGACTTTGTCCTTCCTTGCCTTTGCCTGTCTGGTCTCACTAACAAACCAGTGAGCACATGAATCCAAACACCTCTGCTTCTTATCACAGTAGGCAGAGAGCAGCCAAAGATTTTTTTTTTGCTTTTGTGGTGTTAGTCACCTTTTGCAGTTACTTCCTGTCAGATTGAGGAGCAGCTTTCCCCATAGAACATCAGGCAAATCAACAGACTCAATAATTATGACAAACAAGTTATATAGAAAAATGTAATTAATGTAAATTTCTCATCTGGCAATCATACAGCAACAAACTCAATGCATTTAGGCATGAAGACATGGTCAAGATGATCTGCTGCAGTTCAACCCGAGCATCAAGATGGAAAGAAAGATGATTTAAGTGACTTTGAACGTGATTGTTGTTGCTTGACATAATGGTCTGAGTATTTCAGAAACTGCTGATTTACTGGGATTTTCACCCACAACCATCTCTAGGGTTTACAGAGAATGGTCAGAAAATAGAAAATATCCAGTGGATGGCGGTTCTGTGGGAGGAAATGTCTTGTTGATGTCAAAGGTCAGAGGAGAATGGCCAGATTGGTTCCAGCTGATAGAAAGGCAACAGTAACTCAAATAATCACTGATTATACCTGAGGTCTGCAAAAGAACATCACTGAACGCACAACACACTTGACCATGAGGCAAATTAGCTACAGCAGCAAAAGAGAACACTGAGTAGCACTTCTGTCAGCTAAGAACAGGAAACTGAGGCTACAATTCACACAGGATCTGATGATCTGAGGAGTCTCCATTTTCTGCTGTAATATTTGGATGATCGGGTCAGAATCTGGCATCAACAACATAAAAGTATGGATCCATCCTGCCTTGTATTAATGGTTCAGGTTGGTGATGGTGGTGTAATGGTGTGGGGGGTGTATTCTTGGCGCACTTTGGACTCCTTCGTACCAGTTGATCATAGTTACAACATCACAGCCTCACATGCAAGTATTGTTGCTGACCATGTCCATCCCTTTATGACCTCAGTGTTCCATCTTCTGATGCTGCTTCCAGCAGGATAAGGCTCCATGTCATAAAGCTGGAATCATCTCAGACTGGTTTCTGGAACATGACAATGAGTTCACTGGACTCTAATGACCTCCACAGTCACCAGATCTCAACCCAATAGATCACCTTTGGGATGTGGTTGGAACGCGAGATCGGAATCAAGCCGACAAATCTGCAGCAACTGTGTGATGCTGTCATGTCAACATGGACCAAACTCTCTGAGGAATGTTTCCAGTTCCTTGTTGAATCAATAGCCACCAAGTATTAAGGCAGTTCTGAAGGTTAAAGGAGGATCCAACCCAGAACTGAAAAGTGGACCTTTTTCAGTAACCAGTGAGTGTAAAATGTATTTGTGCATTAAGATTCCTTTAACATAAAACAAAACATTTTCATCACATTTTCTTGTGTATGTCAATCTGTTATAACATTATCTTTAGTTGATGTAAAGATTTCTTTTTAATTTCATGTTCTTTTCAGTCTGTAGTTTTCTTTACCAAAGACTTAAAGGAGAATTCCAGCAGATTTTGAGAACATTTATACATTAAATGCTAAAAGTAGATTTTATTCACTTTAGAAACTTAAGAAGCTTTTGTGTTAAACTTGAACGTTTTTAAATTGAACCATTTTTGATACTTCTGGAGAGCACTTTGTTAAAAAAAGAAGTTATTTTTATTCTTTATGTAGAACATTTTGTTCATCAAGCAAACTGCATTGAACAGAAACTAACCACTGAGAAAAAAACTCTGCGGTCAAAGCTGCTGCAGTTTGTCTGAGCAAAGTGTGAAAAGGAAACAGACAGAACACATTTTCATTAGAAAAAGATTCAAACTGATTCTCTGAAATCAAACCTCAAATTCAACAGAATTTGGAATTATTTTTAAGTTTTTGATTATTGTCCATTAAAGTGACTTTATTTTCACAAGTTCATTTCTTGTTCAATCCTGAAGCTGCTCAGATGGATCTGGATCAGATCAATGAAGTTGGATCTGAACAACAAATGTTGTGAAGAAAACTTTCCTTTTATTATTGATGTTTATTAAACAACATCATATTTTTCTGTTTAACTGCTGTTTTCTGATCTGACAGTAAAAAGTCTAGAAGCTCTTAGCTGAACATGAAGGAGTCAGATTGTTGTGGTCTGCTGGTGTTTTCCTGCTTCTCTCTGTTGTTGCTGTGAGAGGAGCTGATCTTCCTCCTGGTTCCAAGCATTTGACTCCCAACTCATGTCACCATCAAGCAGGTCACCTTCACCAGCTTCAACAGCAAATGTTGTTCATTTCAGATGGAAACAGCAGTGAAATCCAGCACTCTGGAAATCAAAGGTTGAAGTGATGAAAAAGGGGGCACTGTTCTTTGTTGGGAGAAGTTCAGGTTTATTTCACACAAAAAGTGACTTTTCAGATCAGCTTCAAAGTGTTACTGAAACATCAAGAAACTGAATCAAATGACTGAATCATTTCAGGGAGAAAATTCTTTATAAGATGAGAGACTGAGGATGAAAATGGACAAAGTTCATCTTCTCATGACCTCATGCTGCAGCAGATTTTTATCTTTTCTCCTTCACCTGGTGTGAATGATGTGGTGTTAACACTTTAACCAGAACTTGAGCTTCAAATACAGAAATAGAAAATGTTTCTGCACTGAGACCATGTGACTCTTCACATCACGGAAGCTGATCTTAGTGCTTTAGAAGAATGAAGACATTTGCTGTTAGAAGAGAGGACATGGATGAACAAAGAGCAGAACTACTATCAGTCAGTCCACACTGTGAGTATTCTACACTTACCAGAATGAGAACATTTGCATTTCTTGTTGACTGAAAGAAGTTCACTGCTTTGTACAAACTCTTGATTTCAAGAATGATATGCAGCACACTTTAGAAAGACATGAAAGTGTCTGAGACGTGCAGCTGCATTGAGATCATCTGCAGAGGTCTGATTGTACAGGCTGGTGTTCCTGTTCCAATAATCAATCCCAGAACATGACAAGTGTCTGCAAAGGATTCTGGTTTGGTTTGAAAAAGTACTTTTATTGTTTTAGAGGCAAAACTTTACTGTTTTTTCTGTATTTTCAATAAAAAAAAAACTGTTATTATATTTATTGATATTGTTTTTATTTGCTTTGTTTGTATAAATAACTTCTTTCTCTGTCTTTTTAAATCAGTTGGAATCATTTTTCTTTCTTTTCTATCTTGTGAAAGTTGTGTTATCTTTGTCAGTAAAAGGGAATCAAGAAGTTAGTGAGTCTTTTACATTAAATATTTACAGAGAACATCCTGTTTTTATCAGTTTCTCACATTTATTTGCTTTTCCTAAAACACATTTTCATTTTTCTCTTTTTCATCAGGATTTTCTCATCCGTGTGATTTGATTGTGAGGATGGGACTCACTCTGCTCTGTAAAATAAATATATTATCATTTTTTTATCAAATTGTTAGAACTTCTTGTTTGTTTTTAAATATTGTATCAGTTTCTGAATCTCTGATTTTTCCATCTTTTATGTACAGTAGTGCTGTATTCACTCCTCCACAAAGGACACAATCAAGGTTACACTTTTGTACTTTTTTGTTGTTTCTTTTCATCGTTTTTTACAATAATGACAGTTGTGTCAAAACATTTGGACATAACACTTGTTTACCTACTTTTAAAATGTAAATACATTGATATTTAATATATATTCAATATATAATGTTCTTTTCTTGTTAGTGTTTGTTTACATTCTGAAAATAGGTTTATTTAGTAAATTGTGTGTTTGTGTTTGTTCTAGATGCTGTGTTGACTATTGAACCCAAATGGTCACCGTTTTTAATTGGAGAATCTGTGACCTTCAAATGTGACATGAAGGAAGGAAGAACAGAAGACTGGAAATACACTTTTAAGAAACGAGATTGGACACCTTATTCTGACGCCAGACACCAACATTTAACAATAGATTATCTGTATGAAAGTCACAGTGGTGATTATCAGTGCTGTGGTCGCAGGAAGGATTCAGATTCTACAAAGTGCAGCAACAGAGTCTCTATACATGTATCAGGTAATTTCTTAATGTCATTTTGACATCACTCAATTTATGAGAGAATTTATATTTTGGAATGTATTTATATTGAAGAAACTAAAGCATCATTTAAATGTATGTTTCTTACTATCAATCCTGAATGTATAAACTATACTTATAGATGTTATTAATGTAACATTATTATAAAAGTTAATATAATGAAATGTGTTTGTTAAACATCATCAGACAGATTCAGATCCACACTGACAGCAGGAACAACAACTGTGTCAGTAGGAGACAGAGTGACACTGATCTGCTCTGTGGAGAAATCTGCTGGTTGGAAATATGAGTGGTTCAGAAGAACCTCACACATCTCTGAATACAGAATCAATGATGGACTAAATGGAAACATCAGAGTCTCACAAGGAGGAATCTATAGATGCAGAGGATTTAGAGGAAAACAAACCGTCTTCTCTGATACAAGTGATCAAGTCACCATTCAGATAACCTGTGAGTGATTTCACTTTATTTCAAGCTTTTCACAATCATTGATTTGAACATTCAAATGTGTTTTCTTGTTTCTTGTTTTTCAATCTGATGGAAACAGTTTCCAACAAAGTGAGTGTAACACAAAAAGCCAGCTGGTCTCAGATGTTCAGAGGAGAGACGATCACTCTGACATGTGAGGTTCAGGGAGGTGAAGGAGTTCAGTGGGAGTATGAATGGAGAACACCTCAGTCACAGACATTCAGGACAAACAAGAAAGACCCGACTATCACAGCTTCCATCAGTGGAGACTACAGCTGTAAGAGCAGACCCACAGATGATTCATATTCTTCAACAAAGTGGAGTCAAGCTGTCACATTATTATTTTCAGGTAAATTTTTTTTTTTTTTTTTTTTTTTTTTTTTTTGTAAATCTACTTAAACATTAGAAAAGAAATTAAAATACCAGTAAATGAATGCAAAAATAAATAAATACACAAATTATTCCAATTTATAAATACAAATGTTGTAATAATTTTATTTTAGATGTTGGCATCTGTTTAGACAGATACATGCATATTTTTTTATTCTCCACAGAACACAAACCAAAGGCTGAACTGAAGATCACAAAGTCTCCAGTAGGGGGCAGAGTGACACTGATCTGCTCTGTGGAGAAATCTGCTGGTTGGAAATATGAGTGGTCCAGAAGAACCTCACACATCTCTGAATACAGAATCAATGATGGACTAAATGGAAACATCAGAGTCTCACAAGGAGGAATCTATAATGCAGAGGATTTAGAGGAAAACCAACCGTCTACTCTGATACAAGTGATGAAGTCACCATTCAGATAACCTGTGAGTGATTTCACTTTATTTCAAGCTTTTCACAATCATTGATTTGAACATTCAAATGTGTTTTCTTGTTTCTTGTTTTTCAATCTGATGGAAACAGTTTCCAACAAAGTGAGTGTAACACAAAAAGCCAGCTGGTCTCAGATGTTCAGAGGAGAGACGATCACTCTGACATGTGAGGTTCAGGGAGGTGAAGGAGTTCAGTGGGAGTATGAATGGAGAACACCTCAGTCACAGACATTCAGGACAAACAAGAAAGACCCGACTATCACAGCTTCCATCAGTGGAGACTACAGCTGTAAGAGCAAGACCCACAGATGATTCATATTCTTCAACAAAGTGGAGTCAAGCTGTCACATTATTGTTTTCAGGTAAGTTTATTGTTTTTGTAAATTTACTAAAACATTAGAAAAAAATGTTTATCTGTTTTTTTTAAACTCCACAGAACACAAACCAAAGGCTGAAGTGAATATCACAAAGTCTCCAGTAGGGGACAGAGTGACCCTGAGCTGTTCAGTGAAATCTTCATCATCTGGTTGGAGTTTCTTCTGGTTCAGAGGAGAGAAACCCTCCAAACTGCTGACCGGACAAGATGCTGTTTTCCTTTCTAATGGACAAATCAGTGTTTCACAGGGAGGAGTTTACAGATGCAGAGGAGGAAGAGGAGAACCAGTTTATCACACAGAGTTCAGTGATCCAGCCTCCATTGATGGTGAGTTTAAACATGTTTTACTGGAGAACAGAATGTTAACATAATAAAACTGTAAAATTTAATATTTTGAAAAATATGTTTTAAAACTGTTAGTTTCAATTACTAGTAAAAGTGTAACATTGATGATAAATGACCTCTGTTGAAAGAAGGAATTTTTTAATAATAGCAGGGAGGAACACTTGGTAACCATGGAAACTTAGTGATATTTACTATTTCTGACGTAAAATCATCAAAAACCGGCAGCACAAACATAACAGAAAAATATCAAGTTCATTTCAGCTAATGAGCATTGCTGTGTTTGTGTTGCAGTTCCTGCTAAAATAAATGTGTTTCACACTGAAGGAGTTGGTCCATCATTAGTAAAAGTGTAACATTGACGATAAATGATCTCTGTTGAAAGAAGGTGTTGATCATTTCTTCTAACAGTGTAGTTTGTCATAGAGGTTCTGTCATAGAGCAGCAGAAGTCACAGCAGAGCAGCAGAGAGGTCACAACTATCATGAAGAAAGTGAAGAATCTGCTGCTTCATTTTTGTCTGACAGCAGAGTTCTCAGAGTTCTGTCAACCTGTGGAGCTTCTTCTATCAGAACCAAAGGGGTTTGGTCAGAACCACAAGTAAGTTGTTAATAATGAATATTTCTCCAACAGAACCGGTCCTGAGAGTGTCTCCATGGTGGTTGAGTCCTGGATCCTCAGTGACTCTGAGCTGTGAGCTTGAACATGTGTCTGCAGGATGGAGCTTCTACTGGTATCAAGCTGTTCCTGATCTATCACACAAGTCTGGCTCTTACAGCTATGAGCTGCTGCATGCTAGCTCCAATGGGACTGCAGACAACTCCTACATCATTCATGGACAGACACACACAGCAGGATATGTGTGCAGAGCTGGAAGAGGAGAGCCACACGTCTACACTCTTTACAGTCAACCTCACTTTGTCTGGTCTGGAGGTCAGACTTCTGATTCTTCTTTCATTTCAAATAGTTGGAAACAAATGTTTCTTTTTCATTTGCATAGAGCCATTCGAACTGAAATCCATTGAATGAAAATCCATTCAAACACATTAGTGTGTTTTTTGTGTGTCTTTGCTCTCCAAATGAAGCTAAATTGTGCTGATCTTCATCATGTTTGTGTTCAGATCTTCATCCATCAGCGTCTCTCTCAGTGAGTCCTGACAGAGTCCAACACTTCACCTCTGACTCTGTCTCACTGACCTGTGAGGGAAACTCTGCTGAGTGGAGAGTCAGCAGGTTTCTGCTTCCTGACTTCCTGTCATTCTGTTCTGACTGGGGAACAATGAATGGATCAACATGTCATGTTCAGAAGATCCAGTCCAGTAATGCAGTGTTCTGGTGTGAGTCTGGATCAGCATTCAGCAACGCAGTCAACATGACTGGACACAGTGAGTGGAAACATGTTTGGATTCCTGTTTTTCGCTTCACTTTCATCATTGGATTGATCTGAAACACATTGAAGATGGATTTAGAGGATCAACTGGATGTCAGCGCAGAATCAAGCAGACAATGTCAAACATGTTGTGATCACATGTGATGAGGATGAATGTTGATGTTTCCAGATGATGATCTGATCCTGCTGAGTCCTGTCCATCCTGTGACTGAGGGACATTCTGTTACTCTTGGCTGCAAGTTGAGGACAGAAAATCTTCTTTCTGAAGTGTTTTTCTATCCAAATGACACATTCATCCAAAGTGAGAGCAGAGTGGAGATGATCATCCCTGCAGTGTCAAAGTCACATGAAGGCTTCTACAAGTGTCAATCCTCAGGAAAAGAATCTCCACAGAGCTGGTTGGCAGTAACATGTCAGTCCATCTCTTTTTATTATTGTAACATTTAGAAAAACTCTTTGTAAATACTTTTGATGATCATATTTACATCCATTTGATCAAACCATGTTTTTTCAGCTTCATCCAGACCTGACAGATCCTCATTTCCTGTGTTGGTTGTTGCTCTAACTTCTGTCATTTTGGTAATTTTTCTATTCATGATCTGGTTTCTCTGCAAAAGATCAAAAGGTGAAAATGTTTACTTTTTTATTATTCATAATCATTCCATGTTAATCAATAACAACAACAATAAAAAAAAACGTGTTTTCATTTCCAGATTCAGAAATAATCAGGTTTGTGCAGCTCAGTTGTTTTTAGTCAAAGTGTGACGATGATTTTCTTGGAGACGATGTTTTTAAGAATTATTTCTATTTGTATTTTTTCTAGCAGGTCTGAGTACAACAACCAGAGCACTGCTGCAGACCACAATGAAGCTCAGCACAGAAATGACACCATTCTCCTTCATGGTTGGTCTAAACTTTGACTGATCTTGATTTGTTCTATTAGTTTGACTTTAGAACAAATGAACTGAACATGACAGTTTCATCTCCTGATGTCTGATCTGGAAACTGATGGAAAACATTTGGTTGATAGAAAAGTGTTGATTCTGTCTTTGTGTGATTCATTTTTAAGGTGGATCTTCTCTGTGTGAATCACACAAAGGTTCAATATTTGATAGAAATGGCAGACTTTTACATGAGACCTGAAGAAATGAATGAAATCTAAAAATAGAAATGAATGATGTTTCAGGTGAATCCAGGACGGTTACTTATTCTTCAATCAAGCTCAAAACCGTCACTAAGAAAAGTGAGAAAATAAAAGCATTTCTTTCACATTCATGCAATCAAAGCTTCATGATGGATTTCTTGAACATTTCTGTCAGATCAAATGTTTGATCTTTCTGACAGAAAAGAACCAGAAACCAGCAGAGAACATCGTTTACTCTGATGTTAAGACAGGAGCGTCTGCAGGTAAGATGTGTCTCTACATGGAAACATGTCCTCCATCCATGCAGCTGTGCCTTTAGAAACTGTCAGCTTCTGGGATGTTTGCTGTAAGAACCAAGAGAATCTCATCATGTTTTCTTTTAGATGGCAGTCAGCTGGATGCAGAGATGATGAAGAAAACCAGAGGTAAGACAAGTCTTCCTCTTTGGAACATCACTGACTAAAAACTGTTGCAAAGTAAACTCCAGGATTTATTCATGTCAATGTTTTACAGTCTTTCACTCGTCACAATGTTAAATGTACACAACAGTATTTAATGTTTATTGTTGTTTTTATCATTTTATTGTATTTTCTTAACAGGAAAACGGTCTCATTTAGCTGATGAGATGCTATACTCTGAAGTTCAATAAGGACCAGCACTTGGTAAGTTTACATCTTATTATATAGAGATCAAATCTGATAGAAACCTGATAGAAACTTGAATGTATCCATGTAGGATCTGCATCAAACCGTCCTTCATCCTCATTGCTGAGTAACACTGCATCTTTGTGTTTGCTGTAGATCCACAGAGCCAGCAGCATCCAACAATGTGATGGAACAACCATCTCACCTGTAGGGGGCGCTGCTAAGAACAGCTGCATGTTTGCTGGGCTCCAAATGTTTGCCTCTCTTTTACTTTCATTTTGATAGTTTAGTATTTTTTTGTTCAACTTTATTGAAGCTGTCCAACATCTAATCCTAAAGGAACTCAGGGATGAATTTCATTTGCTGAGATTTTCACTGGATTGTTGGAGTTTTTCCAACAGTAACATCATCCAAGTCTGCAGCTGTGGTCCAGGATCAGCTGATGTCTCTTGTTCACACAATCAAATCTCTCTGCTCTGTCAAAACTAATCATGAACAACATGGAGCTTCAGTTTTCTGTCCTTTAAGATCATGAATGTCCAGATCCAGGTCAGTCTGGACTTCCAGACGGTCTCTTACTTCCACCAGAACCGTCAGGAAAACAACTGGACTTGATCTGCTGCTGAACTGAACGCTGCAGGAGTGTGAGTCTTTATATGGTTCAGGCTTTAAACAATTCTCTATGATTCCTTTTTTCTGTGTTTTTCACTTTCTGAATAAACTTAATTTTTGTTTTCAAGTTCTAATCATGAAAAATATGTTGAACAATATTAACCAAACAAATTCAGCTTAAAGTCCCACTCTGATCATCTTTTGATCTTTTATAAAAGTGTCTTCAGTGTTTTTTTCATTATGATGATGACTTTTTTAGGCAAAAATAATAATAAAAGAACCTGTGTGGTTTTCTAAGACATAGTTCCTGCAGAGCAGCAGTAGTCCAACCCCATTTCCCATCATCCCTTTGTTTACATGATCTCCCACTAGCTTACAGCCCCTCACACCTCAACCTAACATTAGTGATTCAACAAAAAAGGTGAGCAATATTGGAGTTATCCAACCAAATATTTTTGATCCAGATTCCAGCTCAGACGAGGAAAACAAAGACGTACATGGATCTATTTGTCTGCAAGTGAGAGTCATCAGAATGGAGCAAAGCAGAGAGTTTGTTACCTGCAGATTGTAGCTTCTACATCACAGCGACAGGCTTTTCCAAATGGTATTTTTATCATTTGCTCCTGATTCAGAACCATTAGAGTAAAGGAATAATGAGAAACACAATTTCAAGCTTCATTTTCTTTACAGATGTCCTCCATCATGAGAAAAAAGCTACAAGAACATGTTAAAAATCATTTTCATTGGAGTGGGTATTGAAACTGCTAACAGATGATGAAAAAGGAACATCAATAAGAGACGATTTCAAAGAAAATTATTGATTTCTTTTCTTTAGATGCTCTGGGCTTTGGAAAGATGTTACTTTTTAAGTTGATGTGTTATTATTGTTGCTTAAAAATGTTTTTCTTTATTCATTATAGAAATATATACATTTGATGTAAAATTATGTGATTATAATCATATTTTTCTTTATCTGGGGTCTTCTTTCTACATTTTTATATCAATAAAACATTTGTTTATTGTGTTCATTGTTTTTGTTCCTTGATTTTGGGATTTTTATTTGTTACATTATTTAGTTTTCCATGTGAGCTGATGAGAAATCCTTTAACCTCCTGAGACCCTGCATCCTCATACAGACGTTACATTTGTACCTTCTAGCACAATGATACTCACTTTTTCAAATCTAATGTTAGCTACGTTTAGAAACACTGCCCCCTTCATCCTGTGGTGACATCATAGAATTACACCAGTATCAGTAAAAAAAAATGGCAGGAATGTCAGCAAAAGTCTCCTTTAAGATGTCCCAGAAGAAAAATGCCTCAGGTCAAAATGGTATCCAAATTTCATGAATGAAACCAAAGATTTTTTGTAAAATACTTTTTCTAGTTTCATTTAGAGTGAAACACATCTTATCAGTTGGTTGAAGCTTGGACATAATTAGTGATGTCCTCATACGAGAACATATTTTTCAAACAATGAAACTAAATGTGTAAAAACAAACTCCTGTCCAAATTAAGACTAAATTAATCAATCAGATGATCAGCTCATGTTAGATGTTTAATACAGGGAAGCAGATTGAGATGGTTTGGACACCAGAGGAAGGACAGGATTCTTTCACAGGGAGGAAGATGGAAAAAAAACAATGTTCAAGGCCGACCTGGTTCAGCTGGAAGCCACCAGGGCGGCTCCAACCCTGCAGCATGGACTCACAGTGAGAGTCCAAGACCTTGTGCGTTCATGTTTGTGGTTTCATTCATTCTTTCATTTCATCAGACCTGAAAGACAGCAGGACAAACGCTCAGAACTGCTACAAACACAAGTCCAAAGCTTAGATCTCAGTTAGAAAAACTGACAAACGTCTATGTAAAACCATAACCCTCATCTGATGTTCACAAAAAACATTTTAAACATTTAAAACATTTTTAAGTGACGCAGAATGTAAAGAATTAAAAAAAATCAAAGTCATCTTTGTCTTCATGTCTATTTCAGTCTCATTTCTTGTTTTGGTCGCTCCCTCTGTACTGAAACGTTCTGCTTGTCACTCAAACTGATCTTCTCCAGAACTATTTGAAGGAAAATCTTCAGATTTTAACATTCACTCAGAAAACAGATGAGGAACCTGAACTACTTCTCGTCCTTTCTCTGTCAACTATGGAGAAATGACTCCTTCACGTTTGATCTGGGTCATGGCCAGCAGAGGGCGACATGTCACCTGACTGAGCTTGTTCTCCTGTACCAGCTCCTGGCTCCTTTGTATGTGTGCACACATGTGTGGGTCTGTGCACTGTTGCATAGACTCTGGTTGCTTCCAAGATCTTTGGGTCTTTGTGAGAATCTGACTGGACTTCCCTTGTCTCGGTTCCAGGATCAGATCCGATCATCGTCCTCTAAACAGGCCTGAATACAATTTATGTTTTTGGTTTAGGATCTGCTCAAAGAAAACTTTATTAACACATCAAAATGTCTTCTTAAAGCTAAGAATTGGCACCTTTAGAAGAAAATCATAATTGTTTGCGCAGTCAATGTTTAAGGCTTTTATTTTTATTTTTCATTACAAAGAAGATTTCTGCTTTCAATCAACATTGATGTGAAACAAAATTATAACTCTGACAGAAAAAACAGACTCAAAAGTTCTAAACCAACTGACTGTTCACACAGATCATCAGATAAAAGAAATCATTAAAAAAAAGATGAACATTCAGTTTTCTTTGGTGCCACCTGCAGCAAAAGTCATTTTATTTTGAAATTCATATCAAGTTTTTTCCTGTTGTTTCTCATAGAAAGAAATCATATTTTAAAGCTGTTCTGGATCCATTTGATGCTTTAGAGGAGCAAAACTTTCCTAAATGAAGATTCTGTCACACATTTACTTATCAGTGCCAGTGATTGATGGTAACTTGTTCCAGGGCTGATTTGGAGATGATTTGATTTCTTTTAAAAGCTTCATCTGTGCCGTTTCTTTCAGTTTTACTCTCTGTTGAGTGTTTTTTTTTTTTACTTTTTCTTTTTTTTTTGGGAGAACTGGGAGGTTTTGATCAAATGTGCAGGTCAAGGTGCTGGAGAATTGGAATGGTTTGATTTAGAATGTTTCTGCTCAGTGAAAGACTTTGTGCTTTATTTCAGTTTATGAAAATATGTTCTCTAATTTAAGAATAAAAACATTTTAGAAGGAAATGTCTGCGTCCTTAAAGTCAGAATTGGCAAAACTTACAGATGCTGGAGGGACAACAAATCAAGATGCAGCAAATTTGTGCCGAGTTGAACAATCGGTAACTGTTTTTATGACTGTGTGTTTCTTCTGAAGGAATAAACAGATTTATCTCTGAGGTTAAGCTTCAACCAAGACTGAAAATGTAACACACCATGCACAGTTTGAACGATTATAGATTATTAACTCCCAAGACCCATCCAGAACCAAAACCTTCCGTAGAAAAATTGCCCGAAACTCTCATCACCACCAGTTATCTTCTCCATACCAACCGTTATATCCAATAGACATAGGATTAACCCACAGCCATCAAACATGATTTACAATAACATTAAACCAGTGCAGAAGCTGTCCATTCATTGCCAACCAGTTAGCAGTAAAATCTAGTCTAAACTGAACCTGACAATTCTAAATATTCATTTACTATCAAAATTTCAAACATAGTTTTACTGGATGTGAGGGCAGACCCCACTGCCCCACATTTAAAAGTTAAGTTTATTATATTTCTTTCAAATTTGTTGCAGAATTTATCATTTATACTTGCACACAAATTTATTTTACTTTACACCTTCAATAACAACATTAACTTCATGATTTGTGCACACATTTAGTTAATTTTGTTCTGATGTGTTCTCCTTGAAGCCTGATGATGTGGCAGAGGGAGGAGCTACACAAGTTGCTGATCTTCCTGGACACTCCCATTTGGAGATGATGGAAGGGGGGAGGGGGGTTGAATTAGTTGAATTATTGTTTCTTTTGTTGAAACATGTTTAACTTGATTTGAAGTATAAGTTAGTTTTGTTTGTTAATGCTTACATTTTCTAGTAATTTACTTTATTAGTTAATGGTTATGTTTTCAATTTTTGTATTGTTGTCCTCTCCCTATTGTGTCATTGGCCTGATCAGCCAGTATAAATTCTCCCTGATGTTTCCTGTTTGGAGGGTCAGTTTTTGTTTAGTTGATTTGGGCTTTTGGTTCTGAGTCTCTTAGTTACATTTAGTTAAGTTAACCCCATTTTAACTTTAGTCCATGTATCTTTGTTGGGTAAAATAAACAACCCTTTATTTAAAGATTTTTTTTTTGTCCTGTGGCTCAATCCCCATGGCTGAGCAGCCCGTGACACTGGACCTGAGTGAAGCATTTGACACCGTTGACCGCTCAATTCTCTTAAAAAGACTTCATGACTCGGTTTGAGTCACTGGAACAGCTTTAAGATGATTCAAATCCTACCTTGCAAACAAGGATTTGATTGTTACTGTGAATGATTCCTCATCTGGGAGTCACACACTGACATGTTTGGTGAATCAAGGCTCCAATCTGTGTCCTATACTTTTTAAAAGACACAGCATAAGCTCATATGCTCATATGCATATACAAAGAAAGATGGAAGAAAAGTTTCTGCAGCTCAATCAAGACAAAACTGAAGTTTTAGTCTTGGGTCCTCAGGCTAAGAGAAAGAAGATCCAATTTTATCTTTTCACCAAAAGTATGAACGTGTGTAACAAAGTTAGAAATCTCAAATATATATATATATATAAAATAACATCTAGATTAGACTACTGTAATGCACTTCTTTCTGGTGTAAAGAAGAACACAGTTAATTGGCTGCAGCTCGTTCAGAACTCGGCTGCACGCCTTTTGACTAAAACCAGAAAGAGGGAACACATGACACAGATTTTTAAGTCGTTGCACTGGCTTCCAGTTATCTTTAGCATAGATTTGAAGAGTCTTTTAATAATCTATTCTCAGTAATAGTACTCTTGGAAGTACTTAGCAGTGAAGGCATGGTGAAGTAATAAATTGAGGATCAGAATTTATTGCCATTCAAAGTCAGCTAATTGATGTCCTACATTCAGGTAAAACATTGAATTTTTTTTCTGAAAAATACATGTGAAACTATGTGATCTGAAGAATATATGGTGAATTGTGGGCCCTACTTACCAACATCAGACCACCTTACACATCACATCACTGTGTCATCACACCATTTTATTTTGCATTCATTCATGAAGAATATTTTATATAAATTTTTATAGCAACTGTAATATGAATTCTGATGTTTATTTTAATAGTTTCCAAACCATATGACCCAACGAGATGAAAAAGTATTTGCCTCTTTCTTGATTTCTGTTCCTTTTGCACATTAATCACACACTAAGGTCTCAAATCATTAAACCTGTTTTAATACCACTTAAAGAGAGCCCAAAGAAATAGAAAATACATTTTCAAATTAATGATTTTATTTATTAAAGGCCAAAAAACATACAAAAACATACAAAGTCATCTGACCTTCTGTGAAAAAGTAATTGCCCCCCAAATCTAATAACAAGTCAGGCCACTCTTTGCAAAAATAACAAATCAAGCTTTTGCAATGAGTCTTTCACAACGCTCTGGAGGAATCTTGGCTCACTCTTCCTAGCAGAATTCTTTCAAGTCTATCATATTCGAGGGTTTTCTTGCATGAACCACCCGTTTAAGATCAAACCACAACATTCTAATGGGATTTAAATACGGATATTGACTTGGCCATCAGGATCTGGTGGACAGCAGAATTTATTCTTCCATCAATCACAACAAGTTTTCCAGGTCCTGAAGCTGCAATGCAGCCCCAGATCATCACATTGCCACCATCATATTTCACTGTTGGCGTAGCGTTCTTTTTGTCTTTGTGCAGTGTAGTTTTACGCAGATGAAAGGAGACACACACCTTCCAAAAAGTTACATTTTTGACTCGTCATTCCACATAATGTCTATCTTATGGTCGAGTCATGTCCACTGACCTGCCAGCAAGGCCTTCAGTTCACTTGATGTTGTCCGTGGTTCTTTTATGACCTCCTGAATGAGTCGTTGTCGCTTTCTTGAAGTTATTTTAGTCAGTTGACCACTCCTGGGAAGGTTTGCCACTGTTCCCAGTTGTCTCCATTTCTGGATAAATAGCTCTGACAGTGGTTCACTGGACTCCCAAAGCTTTGGAAATGACTTTGTAACCTTTTTCAGTCAGATTGCTTTGAATTGCTTTTTTCTCATCTTTTTCTGGAATTTTTTCTGAAATATCTTCAGATTGTGGCGTGATGCGTTGGTTCTTGAAATCATGTAGCCTACTTCAGTTTTCTGACAGATTCTATTTAAATCATTTTTTGATTGAATAACTATGGGGGTAATCAGGATTGGGTTTGAGTTGTGAAACTGACCTCATGTGTCCCAACTTCAGGATTAGTCACAGTTATTTTGTAACTCAACAAAGGGGGCAATTACTTCTTCACACAGAGCCAGATAGGATTAAAACTGTATGTTGTTTTTCCTTGGGTTGTTTCTGAGTGATATTAAAATGTGTTTGATGATAAAAGACATTTGTATGTGATCCATACGCAAAAAATACAGAGATCAGGAAAGGGGCAAATATTTTTTCACTGCACTTTTTATGCGATTTTCCACTGTTTCTTTTTTATTAAAATAATGACAGAATATAATGTGCATAGTTTATATGCTATATATGCTTTGACATTATTGTTTTAATGCCTCTTTACCAGATCCATTGATTTTATATTTCAATAATATATAAAATGAAATCAATAACAAGAATGTTGCCTATTGGTTGTCTTTATAACATTCTTTGGTGGAAGAGGTCATAGGCCGCGCTGGCTGGCGGCGGGTGGCGCATGATTGCCGTGGGGGCAGCCTTGTTTTCCCTACCGCATTTCATCTCGCCTCCCTACTAACTCCAGGAGAGGAACTCTCTCCTTGGTGCTCTTCATCTGCGCTCAGATACTCATGGGGATGGGATTCACACCGATCTAAATCTTGGGAAACACCTACATTCAAGACAATGTGACAGAAAAAAGGCTTCTCTCTAACTTTGTTTTAATCTCTATGCAACTTTTACTCTGCACTGAGGGGAAATGCAAACGCAATGCAAATGCAAATGGCCTAACAAATACCACATGTACAAATAATCTCACCGTTTTTAAAGCAGTTTGATGCATCTAGCTGATAGAAAGCGATGAGTCCCCACCGGCGCCCACCACCCCAACTTTGCACATCCTGTGGAAAACATTTGCCGTCTGCTTCCCTTCAAACACCTACTATTGATCAGATTTCTGTGTCAGGGGGAGTGAAGGTGGCATATCTAACAAGGGGAGAGCTGTCTCACCTTAGCGAGCTGCTCTGTGTACATCAAGCCCCTAAAAAGCTCATTGAGTCAGAGGCACCCTCTTGTACAGGTTTTTATCCAAACAGGCCAGCACAGAATGGTCTTGACGGCTATTTTGAGAGGAATCGCTGTGCAATCGTGTGTTCTTCTAGTAAAAGCTGTATTTAGGAAACAGAGATTTTCTCACATGTTTGAGGAAATGAATAAGATGTAGAAAAATGGCCTTGATTTGTTTTGCAAATACTCAGTTCACCATGGTAACATGGCATCAGCTGTTCTGGTTGTGTTGTGAGATTTTGCTTTCTCTCACAGCAGCTTATGGGTCTCATATTTGTGTTAAGTTAGTTTTCTTCAAACACAAATTCATGTTTTTCTCATGTACGCCTTTGATTTTCCAATGGAAAACAATCAATGACGGGAAGGGGGGGTGGGGATTGCTCTGTGCCAACAGTCCCGTCCACAACTCAGAGGTGATTTTTTTATGAACTACTGCTGCTCTGCAAAAACTATGTCCTAGAAAAGAACACTTTATTTTGTTCAATTTGGGCTAAAAACAAGATAATCAAAATTTAAAAACCACTGGGAACGTTTTCACAATAGCTTAAAAGATAACGGAGTGGGATTTTAAAGGGTTATTAAGATAAATGCAAAAAACAGCAACTTTTGATAAGATATAGCAGGCATTTTATAACAAGAGGTGTGTGTGCTTACACCCTTCTCCTGTAATCTCTCCAGAAGGATGTTCATTTGGTCCAGGGAGAGATTTGACAATTGAGTGCTGGTTCAGACACCTGCTGCCCAACAGAACCTGTGTGACAAACGTCAGCATTTTTACTCTCTGTCTTCAGTGCTGCCCTTAAAAAAGAAAAAGGAAATAAATAAATTAAGAAAAACTAAGAGGAGTTTTGGAACCGTCTTTCTGTCAGGGGTCTGTGTGAATGTGGAGGTGAGTGCCAGAAACATGTGGTTTGCAGCTATTTTGTAATTAAAAATAAAAGTACAGAAAGTCTGAGTGGGCCAGGAGTCACACAAACATTCTGAATCGCACGAACACACAAACATGAAAGAAGCAGAGAAAGCGCTAAACTGTCTGAACAGTCGCAAAAATTCATGCACAAACACACATGCACACATTCCCACCTTGCAGCAATGTTCCAGGTGTTATTATAGAGCGCTTGACCCGCCGGTTCTGACTGGTAAATGGTTTTGATTCACGTCTCAGTTGGATGTTAACGTGGGATTTTTCCACTTGTCTAACTTTAATGAGTTTTCCCCTCTCCTTGCGACAAAGTGATAGAAATTAGGTTCACTCAAGTGATGGTCAAAGAACCCACCTGCACTGATGCTAGCTGGTGTGTTCCCCTCTTGGGTCAGCTCATGACGCCTTCACTGTTAATGGAAAATTACCTGTGAGAAGGGTTTGAAGAGCCGCCTTTTCACGGTTGGTTGACTTGCTTACAGTTCCAGCAGTGGGTCATAGGAGCGTCAATGTAGAATCTACTTTATATTTGTTAGAACTGGAGGAACTTTAAGGGCTTTTTAAACTACCTGTAATAAGAGAAAAGTTTGAACAATGTATGAAAAATTCAGAATTTCTCTCTATGTCTTTGAGCCATAATCCAAGTAATGGAACCCTTAGGGCCTGCAGCTGGTTACCTGTTGGGAGATGTTCTCATCAACTTCTACGTCGACCAGATACCAAAATGACCTGCGCTTTGTTAGCAACTGGTAAATAAGGACAAGAGCCTTCAAACCTGCACCTGTGTTGATATTGGCTTCACATGTTTTATTCTTTCTCTCAGGTGGAGTGGTTTCCTCTTTGTTTTATTAACATGTTTCTTATCATCTTTCTAATGTTCCCCTTCCACAAAAAGCTGCCTCCTCGCAGCTTTTTGGGCTCACCACGGGATGTGTCCAGTGATGACGGGATGAAAGAAGAATTTGAAAGCAGTGACCAAAGCGTGTCCACATGAGCTTTAGGAAGGATATCAGAGGTGAATTACAGATTGACAGGTTTCTGATGTGTTATGTAATGTTACAGCTAAACATTTATTTTTAAACAACCAGTTATTGAACAACATTAGTTGTGTTATTTAATTAAGGGGACATTTTTAAGATGTCTTTTTAAAGAGCATTTGAGTAATGTTTGAGTGAAAATGACAAACAATGTCCTCCTCCATGGGCTTTGGGAGGATATTAGAGCTCAAACTGCGACCGCACCTGCAACACCCTCATCCCTTTCCTCATTTGCTCTTCATTGTCACACTCATTACCATGTGTCCAGCAGTCCTCCTTCTTGAACATCACACTCAGGTAAGAAACTGTCCCCAAAGATCATGGTTGAGGATTTAAGCACATGAATACAGTTTTATTATAATTCTGCTCTTCAGATCAGTTGATGAGCAGGAGAAGTCTTTTGCTCTGGGGATCCAGCTTGTTTTGCTCTGAACTCTTGGTGAGTTAAAAGTCTTGCATTGTCTGCATTTAAAGATGGCTGAACTATAGGCTTAAAGGAGATTTTTTTATTTTATCTAGCATGTTGTAAGCAGCCTCCTTAGCATAATCCATATTTACTCTTGGACAGAGAGCAGGAATGCAGCAGCCAGTGAACCTTTGTTGCTGCTCGTATTGATAGATGCAGAAAAGCTTTCATGGTGAGCTAGTTCTGCTGTAATGTATAGAATATCAGAGTATAGAGCTGCTACACTGTGAAATCATCACTGCACCTTGGTACAGCCTTAACTTATTTTATTTTAAAGTATGTATTAGCTCACTTCTTTCTTTTAAACAAGTGTCTCTTCACTCTTGACTGGGATGTCTGCTTTCGGGCCGGGGGTCATGGCGCTGTTTGTCCCCATAGTTACCTTGCTCTAGCCCCTCCTGGCTGGTGGGAGGCCAAAGTTATGTGTTTCTTTTTTAAATATGAAGTATTGTGCTGCTTAGGCTGCAGATTGTGAGAATCAATTATTGTTACTTTGATGTAAAACTCTGATCCCAACATGCAACACAGAGAGATGCTGCAGAGCTGCAGGCATTGTGAATGAAACAATATACATTTAAAATGTCAAAATGCATAAAAATACTTTAGAATATTTCATTTTAAATGATTTTTATGATCCAATAAAAACAAATAAACACAATAAATGTAAACATGAGGCTGCATGCAGTTCAATGGATTGAACAATTGTGTCACTTCCTGGAGGAAAAAAATAACATTTGTTTTCAGATCTTCAGCTCTAAACTAGAAAATCAAACTTTCAAAAACATTTTTTAAAACATTTTACAGTTTCTGTCATCAAAAAATTAAGAGAAATGAAATGTTTTGTGTTCATGCACATCTGTAAATGTTGTGTTTGTCCAGGAAAGTTGTTTAGAAAAGGTTTTGCAATGACCTAAATCCTTGTGTGGACTCAAATAGAATTTAGAAATCATATAAATGTGAACAAGTTTTGTACAGTTTGTCTTGTTCAGCAGCTGTAGAAAGAGTCAGACGCTGAGTTCCTCTGGAGTTTTCCATCATTCACACAAGTCTAAATCCAGGTGGCGCTCTTGCAGTTCCAGGTTAGAAAAGCAGGAAGCCCCAGTTTTTCTTCAGTCTTCTTCAGCATCTGCTGATGACAGACACGTTTAATGTGTATCAATAAAGTTTTTTCTCCTAGAAAAGTTTCATTCTGACATGTGAGAGATTCTATGCAGACGAGTCCTGACAAGAATTACAATGTAATTCAAGCACTGGCAACATTCAAACAATGAATCCATCAGTTACAGCTAAGTGAAAACTGAAGACAATTCTGATCAAAGACCTGAAGAATGTCAGTCTGAGAGCAGGATGCTGCACCAGTCAATAATGAAATGCATTGATTCAAACAAAACAAACACTTCAGTCACATTTGATTCATTCAATAAAGTGATTATTAACTCAAGTCAAGTAGAACTTGATTGATTGATTGAAAAGGAGCAGAAAGAAGTGAACTTCTATAATCCCACCCCTACTGATGGTTTGAAGGATCTGGAAGGTTACTGGGTGTTACTGGGAGTGTTGTTTTCTTCACAGGGAGGAGGGGGGACAGGGCCCAGTTCACCTTCCACCTTCAGGATCCAGTTCCTGCAGAGGTTTTTGACTCACCCAACAGATTTAATGTGGAGGCAGCTGGCTAGCTGCATCTTAAAGGGAGTGAGTGATCTGAGGCTGGATGATGCTCTGTTTCTATCAGACACTAAACGTTTAGATTGATGTGTGTTAACTCAGTTTGATCAGAATGGTTTTAAGTCTTGGGCACCATTTAATGCTGTGAAACGACAAAACCCTCCCTCTCTGTTTGGACTCTTGAAGTGACCTTTGACCTTTGGAGTGACGTTTGTAATGTCCGTTTAAGACTGAAGCTGAAGTTGTTTCTTCAGATTGACGGGTCGTTTGTCCTGTTTTGAAAAACGTTGGTGCTTTAAGAATGATCTTTGCTCTGTGTCTGATGGGGAATTATGTCTTGCTGCTGTTTTGTGTGACTGATTCTTTGTGTTCTTTTCATTCCTGATTGAACTAATGATTCAAAGAATCTAAATCTTCTTCATTAACTTTTCATTGTGAGAAAGGAAACGTGTAGAAACTAAACACTGAAGGTCATGCAAGCAACAGTTGGAAAAATCACAGGACCTTTCTCAGTAATGTTTTAAAGCTCAGCTGATTGTAACGCAGCAGGATCATCTGAAAGGAAAATATTTTCCATTTTTTCTACAAAGTTATGACATCTGTATCATTCTTTCAGGTCTAGTCACTTTCTCACCAAACTTTATGAATTTTTCTTTTTCTAAAATGTTCTTTAAGTAGAAATGAACAGAAACAACAGCCATGATTTTCAGTTGAGTGACTGTAGAAAAGCTTGATGGATGTAACTTGTGATTCTTTATGATCTGTTATATCATTTTCATCCTATAATTCCCATCAGATTACCTATGTTAGCATTACTCTGGATTATTTTCTGTGTCTTCAGGGCCTCTGAGTGACTCATAAAGAGCAACATCACCTTCAAATACAAACCAGAAGAAAATGAAAATTAGAAATTCAACACAAACTTTTCAAACATGTTCATTCAATTATTTCTTCAATAAAAATAATAACTGATTTAAAAAAAGATATAAATCAGGCTGACCATGGAGCAGAGAGGCATACGTGTTGTGTTGAGCATCAATCTCATCTGGATCACAATTCTGATTCTGTTCATCAGACCTGCTGAGATGAAATAAATCAATAACTAAATAAACACAAACATCAATCAATAAAAACAAAAGTACCAACCTGATGGAGCTGGAATCTGTAAATGATAACATCACATGTTTCTAAAGTGAACCAGTATCTTTGCAAAAACAGGACAAATCATATTGTCATCAATGTGATTTTTAAAGAAAACATTTCTCACCTTTTGACTTTTTGTACAAATAAAAACATCAGCAGGAAAATCATCAGTAAAAAACACAAACTGGTCCAACAAGCAAACAGAACAGGAACTGAAGAGCTGTCAGGTCTGGATGCTGCTGGAACACATCATGGATTTAAATGAAAGTTAGAGAACAGATTGAAGAACTAATGCTGCTGTTATTGTTCATGCTGAGAACAACTGGAAAGATGGACTGAATGTTATGCCAACCAGCTCTGTGGAGATTCTTTTCCTGAGGATTGACACTTGTAGAAACCTTCATGTGACTTTGACACTGCAGGGATGATCATCTCCCACTCTGCTCTCACTTTGGATGAATGTGTCATTTGGATAGAAAACACTTCAGAAAGAAGATTTTTCTGTCCCTCAACTTGCAGCCAAGAGTAACAGAATGTCCCTCAAGTCACAGGATGGACAGGACTCAGCAGGATCAGATCATCTATCTGGAACTATCAACATTCCTCCTCATCACATGTGATCACAACATGTTTGACATTGTCTGCTTGATTCTGCGCTGCATCCAGTTATCCTCTAAATCCATCTTCAATGTGTTTCAGATCAATCCAATGATGAAAGTGAAGCGAAAAACAGGAATCCAAACATGTTTCCACTCACTGTGTCCAGTCATGTTGACTGCGTTGCTGAATGCTGATCCAGACTCACACCAGAAACACTGCATTACTGGACTGGATCTTCTGAACATGACATGTTGATCCATTCATTGTTCCCCAGTCAGAACAGAATGACAGGAAGTCAGGAAGCAGAACCTGCTGACTCTCCACTCAGCAGAGTTTCCCTCACAGGTCAGTGAGACAGAGTCAGAGGTGAAGTGTTGGACTCTGTCAGGACTCACTGAGAGAGACGCTGATGGATGAAGATCTGAACACAAACATGATGAAGATCAGCACAATTTAGCTTCATTTGGAGAGCAAAGAACACACAAAAAACACACACACAAATGTGTTTGAATGGATTTTCATTCAATGGATTTCAGTTCGAATGGCTCTATGCAAATGAAAAAGAAACATTTGTTTCCAACTATTTGAAATGAAAGAAGAATCAGAAGTCTGACCTCCAGACCAGACAAAGTGAGGTTGACTGTAAGAGATGTAGACGTGTGGCTCTCCTCTTCCAGCTCTGCACACATATCCTGCTGTGTGTGTCTGTCCATGAATGATAGGAGTTGTCTGCAGTCCCATTGGAGCTAGCATGCAGCAGCTCATAGCTGTAAGAGCCAGACTTGTGTGATAGATCAGAACAGCTTGATACCAGTAGAAGCTCCATCCTGCAGACACATGTTCAAGCTCACAGCTCAGAGTCACTGAGGCTCCAGGACTCAACACCATGGAGACCTCTCAGGACCGGTTCTGGTTGGTCTGTTGGAAATATTTGTTTTTTTTCCAAACTATTCACATAATTGCCATTGTTGTTTTTGGAGCTTGAGATTATCCGTGCAGAACAAAAACTAAAGCATACATTTACCTAAAAATAATAATGTGACAGCTTGACTCCAGTTTGTTGAAGAATATGATCATCTGTGGGTCTGCTCTTACAGCTGTAGTCTCCACTGATGGAAGCTGTGATAGTCTGGTCTTTCTTGTTTGTCCTGAATGTCTGTGACTGAGGTGTCTCCATTCATACTCCCACTGAACTCCTTCACCTCCCTGAACCTCACATGTCAGAGTGATCGTCTCCCTCTGAACATCTGAGACCAGCTGGCTTTTTGTGTTACACTCACTTTGTTGGAAACTGTTTCCATCAGATTGAAAAACAAGAAACAAGAAAACACATTTGAATGTTCAAATCATGATTGTGAAAAGCTTGAAATAAAGTGAAATCACTCACAGGTTATCTGAATGGTGACTTCATCACTTGTATCAGAGTAGACGGTTGGTTCTCCTCTAAATCCTCTGCATCTATAGATTCCTCCTTGTGAGACTCTGATGTTTTCCATTAGTCCATCATTGATTCTGTATTCAGAGATGTGTGAGGTTCTTCTGAACCACTCATATTTCCAACCAGCATATTTCTTCACAGAGCAGATCAGTGTCACTCTGTCTCCTACTGACACAGTTGTTTGTTCCTGCTGTCAGTGTGGATCTGAATCTGTCTGATAATGTTTAACAAACACATTTCATTATATTAACTTTTTAATAATGTTACATCACTAACATCTATAAGTATAGTTTATACATTCAGGATTGATAGTAAGAAAACATACATTTAAATGATGCTTTAGTTTCTTCAATATAAATACATTCCTAAATATAAATTCTCTCATAAATTGAGTGATGTCAAAATGACATTAAGAAATTACCTGACTATACATGTATAGAGACTCTGTTGCTGCACTTTGTAGAATCTGAATCCTTCCTGTGACCACAGCACTGATAATCAACCACTGTCATGTTCATCCCGAGGAATTATTGTTAAATGTTGGTGTGTGACGTCAGAATAAGGTGTCCAATCTCTTTTCTTCAATGTGTATTTCCAGTCTTTTGTTCTTCCTTCCTTCATGTCACATTTGAAGGTCACAGATTCTCCAGTTAAAAAAGTTGACCATTTGGGTTCAATAGTCAACACAGCATCTAGAACAAAACAAACACACAATTTACTAAATAAACATATTTTTAAAATGTAAACAAACACTAATCAGACAAGAATATCAATGTTTTAAATGTAAAGAATAAGTAAACAAGTGTGATGTCTAAATGTTTTGACTCAACTGACATTTATGTAAAAACTATGAAAAGAAACAACAGAAAGTTCAAAAATGTTACCTTGAGTTTGTCCTTTGTGAGGAATGAATAACACACTACTGTACATGAAAGATAGAAAAATCAAAGATTCATAAACTGATACAATATTTAGAAAATAAATTATTGTTATTAAAACTGTAAATGAATGTGACATAAGTCAAAAGATTCTCTACAAGAAATACAAAAGTTTTGGTAAATCAACAAAAAAAAATGTTTTATTTATAAAGAAAACTGTTCATCATGAACACAAAGAGATTTTAGTGGAATCATGTGAGGAAAACAGCTGCAATTGAAACAAGAAAATCTAACAATTTATCTAAAAATAATATATTTTTTTCTACATTTACTTTTTTTTCAAGTTGATAAAAACATCAGAAATTCTTCTGATAA